>JAVFKF010000007.1:10000000-10600000 GCA_036926295.1 Pachydiplax longipennis | reverse complement strand
TTACAATAATCTAGTTTTACTGTATTCTTAGGGAGAGTCGCTTTGAGAGAATCGAATGATTTCACAATATTAATGGCATGGCATCTCGAAAAAGATTTCTTTAGGGATTCTCGAGCTAAATTGAAATGAAGGAAGAAAGGAAGAGATGCGATTTAATTTTCTTATAGATCCAATTACAAATAAAATACCTTCCTTTTTACTGGTGTTCTCAGTACTACAGTGATAAAAAGTCAGAAAGGAAAATAGAGACTACTTTCCTCTCTGTTAATAGAGGCTATTCTCTCTGGAAAGAAATAAGAATTTTAGTGAGTGGATTAAAAGAAATAATATAACCCAAGGAATTATGTCAAGTGAACGAAGAAAAAGTAAATGAAAGCTATCCTGAAAGAGGATTTTTACTTACTCAATTGAAGAGAAATATTTCTCTTTATATACAAATAGTATTTCATATTCTATATGCGGTTTTAAATTTTGAAGCTATTTCCTTGGAGGTACTTCATAAACTCATAGCATCGCAGCAATAAAAATCAAATCTTAATTAAATTAATTTTGTGATTTCCAGCCCAACAAGTATCTTCAAAATCTTCCATGCTTTTTAGTTTGAACATAAATAACTGGAATCCATCCAAATTCATATGAATTTGATAGAATAGTTTTAATACGTGAGCAACTATGTGCTGTGGGGTACATAAATCATCTATATCCAAGTGTAAAGTGCAACTGAGAAAACAGAATCAACGGAACTGAAGCATTAAATTAGGAGTTTGTTTCAAGATTGTATAGCCATTATTTCCGAAAATTATATCCGTGATATATTATTATTTTTATGAGCACTAAGAACTAGGGAGTATTTTTCATTATGTTAATACCTTAAGACTTGTCTCCAAACGCTCTTACCTTCTGTGATTCTCTTACTGCCATCCTTGTTTGATTTTGTTAATATACTGATATATTTCTTTTTAGTTCTACCCTCTCCCTTCTTCCTTAAGATATTTTTATTCTATATAATTCTAACCAGACCATTACGCTATTTGAATTTTTATACATGCGTAATAGAAATGTAATTTTTTTATGAAAGTAAGTTTAATACAGTCGCACGCCTTATGGTGTGACATAGTTGTAGTTTTCCTAGGCAAGACACTTTTTGCCCTCAAACTGCGAGTATAAATCAGCTTTTTTAACTTTTATATATAACGATTCATTTTAACTCTGGTAAAGAAATTGATTCGAATGAGATCAGTCATATGGCATAAAACTGAATAGCGATTTAGTAGATGATATTTTAGTAAAAATGATGCTATGGAAGGAACCTACTGCAGCACATGATTAATATCATTCAAAAATTAAGCTACCCCATAAAAACGTAACAGTAAACCATCTTTTGAGATTATGTCATTCATTTTCGTTTTCCGCTTAAAATTTTAGATTCGATCTCAAAACCCTAGCTGAAATAATTCGTTAGACGAAAAAAGCAAAATGTCCTCGATAGAAGAGAGAATCGCCGGGGAGCACTATGAGTGAAATGGCGATAATTTCTCCGGGTCCAAAATTTTTTCGACGAAGCCAAGGTAATTGGTGGCGCCATTGGTGTCTTTTTCGGCCATTGCAGTAAACGAGCAATTACACTCCGACCGGTGCTGCCACAGTGCATTGCTTCGGCCAACAAGAGTATGGGGGGTAAGGTATGGGGAGAGGCAGACTATCGTGTCGCGCCAAAGACACCGGACCAGCATGCCTTGCGCTATCCATCGTTGGTCGTGCGTGCCGTCTGCCTCGATTTTCTCTTGTTTTCCTCGATGTTGCGAATGGTACGGACCGATTCCACGTTTATTGCAACCTCATCGGCGTGTTCTATTTATCGCTTTCCCTCCGCCGTCTTAATAGGCAGCCGAATAGATGAGATGCTGCCCAAGGGAATGAGTCCGAATCGGCAATAATGGAATATTTTGTTGAAGACAATTGAATTTAAATTATTGATGGCGAGTGTTCATAGATATCGTATCAAATATATTATCCCTCTAGAAGAGACCCACAGAAATTCGTGCGTGGAGGAATATTTCCAGAGATTTGCAATTGCACCATTCGTTGAAACTTGATCTCAGAAAACTCGAGGGTCAATGCAGTGCATCGATAAAGTTATGTGATGGAGGCCAAAGTTCAGGATGATTTTCTGAGATAAGGTTACTAAATATACAGGGCTCTCTTTCATTTACATGTCTGCGGATTGGCTAATTTATTTAATTCGTTACTAGTTCTTAGGTAAATTCAACTGCAAAATATTTTCTGCAAAGTTGATCTGCTCCTATTAAAATATTTAGCATACAAATTAAATTCAGGTTATCATTCGCGGGATTACGATGAAAAGAACAAAAAGCTATCATTTTGTGTGTATTAATATTTATTGGACTAAATTTTGAATTTAGGAGAAGGTACAGTAAAATGTTTGGGAAACTTAAACACAAAAGCTAAAGTTATTTCTGTCAAAAGAAAATATATAAGATAAACTGGTTACGTTAAATTATGAGGAAGCAATCCTATTTTAGTAATTATGAGTAGCCATGGTTGCTGTAAGTTAATAGATAATTTCTAATTTAATCTTATGAGTGACCAATTTTTCTATTTGTGAGATGTAAAATCATACGGCACTATTTCTGTTTTAAAGAACGAATGTTCCTTACTGATGAGAACGAAAACGTAACGGTTTAAAAATAAGTCTTTGAAATATTCTTTCATAAGGTGCAATACCAATAGTTATTAGTATCTCATACAAAGATAGTCCATAGGAAAATTTGAAAGGATTTTTACAGCTGTAGAAATTAAATTCACATCGAAGAAGTAATAGAATTTGGATTAAATTGAAGTAGTTTTCTTTCGCTGACAACAGATGGGGTTGCGAATATGATTCGTAAAAAGACGGATTTTTCATTTGTAGTTACAGTATTATACATTCGGCTAAATACAGGTCATAGCAGTTCTTTTTAAATTTATATAGTCAACGATGCTTTCATTATGTCTATATTAGTTAAGCACTGTTCCATATGAGAAATTACGATTCTAAAACGTCCTCTAAATTATTCCCCCGAAAAGATCCCTTCATCGCCATGTTTTCTTCTGGGATCGACGATTTAATACGGAAAACATAAAATTAAAACAAAAATAAAGCACAGTTATTTGATCAAAATAGAATCTTAAAATTATTGAAGCTGTATTATTTAAATAATTTCTAAATTTCCGCTAGAATTTCTTGTAAAAACAATAAGTAACAACTAGAGTTATTTTCATAAAATTACTGTAAAGTACGTGCATGGCCTTAACGCTTGTGAAATTTTAAAGTATGCAAAACGAGAATTATTTTAATATATGGATGAGATTATTTTTATTTTAATTCAGGTAATACCTCCTTCATCGAGGTATATCATTTCAATTTCTTTCCGGTAATTTCAGTGGAGATAATGGAAAAGATTTAAAAAAAATCTACTGTAGTCCTTAAAAAACTGGCCGCTTATTTTTGTCTTTTTCATTTAGAATTATAACTAAAGACAAATGTGCCAATTTGCAATGCTTGATAAAGTATATCAACACATTCGGATTGTCTTATTCTTGAAATTACAAACAGTTACGGCTCAAGGTATCTTGGCGCTCCAAGCGACGAGTGTATTTCGATATTTTGCTAAAAATGCAACCATTATAACAAGAGATAGAACAGTGTTGTTTGAAAATATAGAAATAATAAACTGCTGTGGAAACGATAAGTTTATGGAGGATTTATTATCAAATGTACAAAATTGAAAGAAGGGAAATTCCACGTTTTTCTATATTTCTACACCTTGATAACTAATCGTTATTAAGTGTTTGCGAGGATTCCAAGATGGAAGGAGAATTTTCCTATTCTCCTTTTGCCTCGTTTTAGGTCGTTTTCGTTCAAAATTATATTCTTGACTCTTCCATGCATTCCCTTAACTTAACATAATTTCTGACTGTTGTGAAGAAGGACTATATCTTTCAAATTTTCAGGCGGAGAAAAATTTTTTTTCCTCCAGGACGTCCTCAATATTTCCGGCCCTTGCTTTCTTTGCTCATATTATCGGGCCGGCCCTGCTCACAAACCCTATTAGAATCTTTTCGAAAGCTTCACATAGATGTGTCAGAAATCAAATTATTGCTAGTAAATGTTCATGATAAATTACTTCAAGGTATGATATTAAGTAAAGCCAAACTGACAGTGCTTTCAAATGCAAATTCCAGGAAGATTTTGAGAGAACTCTATAAAAGAGCAGACCATCATTAAGCTTTAATTAAATGGCAGCAGAAATCATTAGTAGAGACTCTTAAGGAATCTTTTAAAAGCGTCGAAGAATGGGAATGTTGGCAGATTTCACATTATACGCGATAATGCGGTCTTCAGGACGAATCCGACGTCGCGTTTTCCGCATTTACGAAAGATTTACTTTACCGTCTTTTGTGGCCAAAGATTATTCCAACTTTATCAGAGATTGAGAATCTGCCAAAGGCAAGCATTCCTCGTTGGCGCACTCTTTTGGTTTCCTTGTGAACCGGCTCAAGTCAAAGCTGGCGTGATTCGTGCATCCCCAAGATGGACGCCTAAATGCCACAACGGAAAGCAAATAGTCACAGTATATTTAATTTACAACTATTTGTTCGGACATTTTTATATTTTTGGGCGATTGGAAATGGTGGAGAATGAGGCGAATCAAAAGATTGTTGTGAGTCAAGTCTCGACAATTTTGCCCTTTTCCATTTGCTTTAATTACAGCACCACCTTATACAGTGAATTATAATGATAAATTTTGAACTATCCACTCTGATTATTTGAGGGGAGCGCCGTATTCATTATCTGTACGGGCGAGTTATGTTTACTCGTTTAGTTAATTTTATTGTTTCAACCTAAAATAAGCTACGGAATATCAGTTATTATATATATTGGCTGATATATAATATATAAAGTATACCAGCAGATTATCAGCAGTTCAATCTAAAATATTATAATGTCTCTTTCAGAGTGGGATCCATGAGAGTTTATGAGTTTAGCTTCTGTAACTTATGTATGTGCGTTTATGCTTATCATTCGCTTCCCTACAGTCCGTGTCCTGAAGAGTAAAAATTTAGGAATCGTACTATTTTGAGGTTCTAAATACAATTTCATTTAATTTTGAAAGCGAAAATAATTTTATTGGAGCTTATATATAAAGTCGACATTTTTCCTTGGTTTTAAAGGCAAGAGTTCTGTGGTTTCTGCCAAGAAATTTATAACCATTTTCTTCGAACGATTTTGGCCTCTCGGCAATGTCGGTCGACCTATTTGGACCTCAAATTATGAGTAATTAAAACGATTCGTTATCATGTCCTATAGAAAAAGACGTTGACGAATTTCAGGGATTACCTTTACGTATTCTAAAGAATATTTTCGTACTAACTCACTAGCATTACTAACTTATGTTAATTAAACTTAATTAACTTCGGAACTATGAAGCATTAACTAACGGAATGTATGAAGCATTACATTCCTATCTGTGATTCCATCGACAGCTTTTCCTAAATGTAAATAAATCCATGATTTACTTCTTTAGCTTTTATTTTATCCAAAAGAGAATCTAGAAAGAAAACAGTAGACTATGAAACATTGTATTTCACTCCTGCTTTATCATAAATAATCACGGTAGTAGAAGGTGTATGACTACACATACATATGTATGACACGACATGATGAATATGGAAACCTTCGCTATGTGTTTACTTGGCTTTATCAGTCAATGATTCCCAGGATGAAGGAACTAAAACAGTCGTTTCCAGGAAAGTGAGCCATTTTAAACGTAAATGAATAACTAGGCAACGAAAGAACTTCAGATGAAATGATTACTCAGCAAGAAACACAAAAAGTAATGAACAATAATTTTACTGCCGCAAAATTGTATTGAAAGGCAGGTAGACGTTGCTTAAATAATTTGAATTTTTGTTCTAAAGAAAGGTCATATAAAATGATTTAAGGGATGGCACAAACTGCAGAGATTCAGTTGAAGCTAACTCAAATGGTCGAATTTAAGGAATGTATGCATTAATAATATTTGGCATTTCATTACGAGAACACATCTCACTAAACTCTCATTTCTTGGGTATCTCATCTAAAAGGTATCTCTGGGTTATATTTATAAAACATTCCTGCGATGTATATTTTTATCTTGAGGAAAACGAATACCTTTAAGACCAATCAGTACATTTGTTCTAGATTCAGAATTAATCGCTAGACGGTGATCGAAAAATAACTTGTCTGACTAAAAATAAGAAATTTGATACTCTTGTGCCGCAGAGCAGGTTTAGTGGTGATTATAATTCTTACTCTCCATTAAAAGGTTATATATAAATTGGATATCCTATCCAGGTAGCTCCAACTCAAAACATTATTATACATATTCAATCACTGAAAATCACTGAAAATCATTTTACTATTGAAAATCGCTTCCTGGAGCATCTATACAGGTTTTACCTCATTACATATTACAGTTACCATACAAGACAAATAACATAGTTGTCAATATTATCATTTCATATTGAATTCTTCGAAATTGGAAACAATAAGCTAGTATGAATCACTTTCTATAGTGTCGCCTAAGCAGTGGTTAATAAGATTAAATATATCGGTTCATAAAACGCAAAGATTTTTATGTGCATAAGTGTTCGTTTAGATGTATTTAGCCTTATATTAAACGGTGCTATTGATCATACTATCGTCGTCATTATCTCTGGAAGTATAAGTCATTCAATAGGTCTGGTGAAAATATTGCCCGCTTCGTTATAATCAGCAGTAATATTAGAGTTATTGCAACAAAGGAAAATATACGATGATAAACAAATGACTATATATGATAAAAGGTTATAAAATGAATCAATCAAGATCAATGGTACTGCGTGGTTAGTCCTCATGATATATAGTGGTACTATTTCGAAGATACTAAAGTTAAATACGAAAGGAACGAGATTCGCACTGAATGAACTGATGAAGAAATGTTCTACTAAACGATATTATATAAAATATACTATAAAATTACTCTTGTTGTGAAAGCTTATCTTAAGCATAGCTCATTCGCAATAAATTGGCGTACGCTCATTAACCGAATGAATAGATACGACCAGTCTATCTTAGTGATCAAGGCAACGTTCACTATGAGAGATAAGATTCTTCTTTCTCAGGACTGCAATATCTTTCATCACAATCCTCGGAAAGATATCTAAGCTATTTGCACTCTTTCCTTTTAATTTTGGACCATTTTGCGCTTTAACTACTCACGAGAACAAGGTGGACTAAGGGATAAGGGATCCACAAAGAGATGTTTTAATATAAAATATTTAATTTATTTTAATTTATATTTTCACATAAATTATTCCATAATAAATATTTAACACTATTTATGCTAACATATGTTAGTAGGCATCTCGACTTTTTGGTTTCAAACATCGTAACAACACACAACATGGTGTGAATTACATGGAACGTGAAATTTATAAAAGCGTCAAAGATGCCTAAATAAGAATTGCTATAACAGAATATATAGGATCGTTACTAAATATACTATTTAAATGTTTCATCAATCGTCCTCAAGCTTTATTGATACTGATGAAATTTGATAGTCTTAGTAATGCCTAAAATTATGCGCAAATGCTGTTACAATTCGGCACTGGGGCAGGAGTTCATACTATGGGACTCATAAACTCACAATCCTTCCTTTTAACTGAGGGAAATGTATTCGGAGGTCAAGTGTTTCAGATTCCTAACGACTTCTGACTGACTTCTTAACGACGAATGAAGCTCACGAAGTAGACTTTTCTGGCACTTACATAGTATTTAAGGAAATATTTTCAAAAGTCAGCATGATTGGACAATTTGTTTTTTTTTTCAGAAAACTAAGTGAAAACACATTATGAACTTGACTTGAGTCGGTACATTCAAATAAAGCATTCAGAGCAATCGATTGTTTAATTATATATTCAATGCATAGAATTCACTTGTGAGATGACAATGTAGTATGACACAACCTGAATATATAAATGTGTCAAAGGAGGTGAATCATTTATTATTTTTCCGTTGAAGTTTCTTGAATATTTCTAAGTCACATTTAGGTATTTCAGCTCACTTGCAATCAATCCGGTGTTTATATATTTATCTTTCCTATCGCCCTGTATATTAAATTCAATCAATGAACCTTGTTCGTAATATCTCCTCTACTTTACTTGAAAGAAATTCAGAAGAGTAATGCCACAAGAAAGACCTCTTTTTCTTTGTAGGAGCTAATTCAAGTTCATCATACAAGAAATCTTTGGAATCAGAAGAATTCATCTGTTCTAAACGATTCTTGAGTATTCTTTGGCGTCTTTTACTACATTATTTTTAGATGTTACCGAGGAATTGTTTGACCTCTGTTTCCTGATATTGACAATACAATAAAATTTTGTGAAAACCTAATTAAAGATACAGTATCATAGTCTCTTTTTTGATTAATGCGGTCATTCAAGGCGATGGGGAACCCTTTTTACTAAGTATGTCTCGCTATAGATATCGGCTGGGAGCTCCATCTTTTTCCTTCCTCGAGTCGAGAGCATTACATTTACTAGAAAGCTCGATCCAGCATCACTAAGCGCGAATAGTCGCTCGGGTTTTTTCCTTGTCACAGGAGATACTGCAACCTCGAGAGAAATAATCGAGATCCGAGATATGGATCATGTAGAGGACGAAAAAGTGGAACAGCGAATCTCATTGAAGTCGACCTTGGCAAAGGAGCCGCACGATCATGACATATGGATTCGGCCACAGTAGCAACAACTCGTTTTGTGGGGGAAAAATCATTAATCGATGTGACACTAATGTTGATCAGTATGGAGATGCGAAGGAATGGCGCGCATCAAATATGGATTGGATGAAAGGGTGGTGCCCTCTTTTTCCGCGAGGCCGTTGAACTCCGCGAGCAATAATTCACACCGCTTATTTGGCTTGCTCGAATTAGCTTTGACTATCGGTCCCCTTATTCTGGGACACCGGTGAGATCGCGTGGGAGAGAAATGGAATCGCTGCACGTGTTCACCACTATTCGCATTAATCCATTTTTTCCTCGAGTGAGGAAACAGAGAAGTGATGCTGACGAATGGCCCAAACAGGGCCGGTGTATCGGCACCCCGGGCTGGGTGTCATATAGGCGTCCTTTCCATACCGATACTTTTAAATTGTAAATTTTTAAAAACACTCATGTTTTTTCAAGAGATAAGTTTTCTATTCGCTTGAGTTAAATTTGACGATGATATTTTTTTCTATATTTTATCAAACTTAATGCTATAAAAAAGTAGGCACATTAAAAATATTTTTCGGAGCGAAAAGATACCGTTTGGACGGTTGCTACCTGGGCAAAACGGAGGCAACTGAAATTCGGCGTATTCGTAGAACTTAAGCGAAAATTAGAAAGAAATTTAGCATACGTCGATATCCTTCAATGAGTTGTTTTCGGACCTCATTCGGTGATTTACATCTAATATTAGTCGAGCGTTATTTCATGGTAAACCTCTTTCGGGTAGATAATTTATTTATTAATTTCGCATGGCTCTACTCTATATAAAAATTACCATGCTAAACACAGCGTTTCACAATTTATGCGAACTCATTCCAAATCGTTTTCCGTATCATTCTTATGAAGAAGTACAAAAAATTATGAAATAATTTGGGAAAAATGGTTACTGTCCATAATAGCTTATAAAAAGAATTAGTTTTGTTAGTGCTTATTTGTATTTTAAGATTAGAAAACTTATTGAAAATAGCGTATTGACAATTTGGCAAACGAATATAATTATGGAACTAATCACCTTCTTTGGCCGAGTTATCACTGAATTAGAAGAATGATTTAGTGATTTTCATAGGCAGGGTAAGACGGTTTTCGGTTGATGGTCGTATATTTTGTCAACAAGTCGAAAGCTCAAAATTTTGTTGTCTGTATCAACAGTTTATATTAACCTCAGTACTAAATTTTGTACTCATTATTTAGATGTAAATTAAAAAGCACCGTGGAATGCGACGAAAGCAGTGAGGCAGGCTGCAATCGTTGGTAGGATTTTGCATGGTGAATACGAAAGCGTTACCGAGATATTTATTGAAAAAATATGGGAATCGTTAGAGGGGAAAGAGTATACATACCTAGCTTGATAAGTAGATTAGAAGAAGAATTCTCAAGAAAAGTTGGAGGTATTTTAAGTCCACCCTGATGAAAATGCGAGAAAAATCAAAGGTAATAATTATAGGGATCTGTCGATTCAATTTTTATGCTAATTATACCCAAAGAAAAAGTACTAGAAAAATAGGCAGGAGCTCATTTATTGCCACATACCCAAAGCAGGGTGTATTGTATAGGATTTTTCGCTAGTTTGAGAGAGCGAAAATCGTTTGCCGAGTCAGATATTAGTTGACAGAGTTAGGTTCAAACAGAAGTGCCTGTTGACCGGTGGCATAATGTTGATTTGGCGAACTGAAAGTTCTAAAGTCATATTCATGAGCTGAAACGCTTTCTCCTGCTGATGTTACTCTCGCTTTCATAGGCATTGACTAATTTTCTGGTATACAAATCTGAATTCCTCACTTCAAGTACGTGTGAGCATCCTCCAGCTGTTCATTTACCGAATCCGTATTCATTAACGGAGTCAAAATATATTTGGCGAAACAATTTGCTATCAAGGTCACCCAAGGTGCGTGGCGTTCATAAATTTCAAATATTTCATATTTTTCGTGGACCGTAGAGGGTTGACACACATGAGGAGATCGATGTTTATCATGAATGGCAATGGAAGGATTAATATGTGAGAGTCGGATATGGTTTCCTATTCATCCAATGTTACGATTCCCTCCAACACAGTAAAATTTGCAACAGTTAAATAGTGGCTTATTGTAGACATTGGTGTGTAAGTTTGAACTCTTTCGTTTGATAAATTGCTTGAATATGAATAAACAAAATACCTCAGTATATGTTTGATAGAATAGATAAAGTTAATAGAAAAGTATGCCCTTTAAAATTAATTTGGCCTGATAATGATGAGAAAATTGTTTCAAGTTTAATTTTATCAGTAGATGACAGGAGAATCTTCTGTAAGCTTTATGAAAATGACGTGGGATAATGAGATGGATATATTACACATATTTTAACGCTAAAAGTTTTAGGAGGAAGGTGCAGGAGTGGATTATTTCTTGAAACTTAGGTAATGACACCTCCAAGAAACGACAAAAATAAAAAAACTCCAACGAATATAGCTCGATACAATTGATGAAATTTGTTTTGATTCAGAGAGAATGACACTAGGAAGTAATCATGCTATATTTTCTGGCCTCACGCTAGAAGAGACTATTAACGTCATTAAGGGTTTTGCTACCGATTTAACGAGGAAATATATGCGCAAGATGTACCGATCTGAGAAGGAATATAATGCCAAGGAATCCTAGCAGGATTGGCTCGGAAAGCAGAATGTTTGTTTTCCGGAAATAGTCGACCTTAAACTCGGAATTTTTCGCTTTAGACACGGTCAGCAATCGCCGCACGTGTATGAGAGGGAGCGAAGGGGAGGGATAGCAAATCGAGAGAGCACAAATTCACTATCTTCCGGGATCCTTCCAGAGCTCTCAAACTGAGCCTCTTCCTAATATTTATTTGACTCTTCTCACCCAAAACTCTCGCACATGTTCCGGAAATTTCACCTCCAATACATCACCTCTCTCTGTAGGAATCCGATCGCAGCTGCTAATTTACAACTTGGGAAGTTGACTCAAATGGATTAAAAATTGCAAAAAAATCCTAGGTAATGATGGGAAAAATTTAAGCCAAAAGTTGCGACGAAAGAAAACTACGGTGAAGTTAATGTCGAAAAATAACTTTTGCTCTTTTTTTGGTCTTTGATTACTTTCCTGTCGGAATTACATAATTTATTATATAGGATGTCCATAATTCTTTTATAAGTACTAAAATACTGGAGGGAGAAACGAGAAAATTCAATGTTTTTAAAGGAAAGATAAAACTAACTAACTTTTGTAGCTTTTTCATTAAAAATTGTAAACATTATATAAATTATAATAAAATAGAAAATTTTGATGAGATTGCAAAGTTTTGGCACCCATTAGGCGCCCCCCCTGATTGAATAGTTAGTCATTCCTCATTTTTAAAAAATATTTAAGTCAGAATAGAAGCTAATTCAGTACTTCGTATTAAGTAACTACGACTCCATAAATCGTTCTAGTTATATTTATTTGATTCCACATTTATAATATCACGCGATCTATTAACAGCGCCTCAGTATTAAACAGATATAGAATACACAAAAACTGGCGCCTTAATTATCTCACACAAAGCTTTCTTCTCCTGACAAGGATTGCGCAATACCCACTTTGGATAGAGAATCCTCCGGAATTTCCTTATTGTAGTATCCTCTTTCAGCTGCAAAATCTCTCCAACAGCAGCCGAACGATGATTTTTTCTCTAGGCGACAACAAATTCCGGCAGATCTAGCGGAAAAAGACTAAAATGGCATGAGTGCATCTGCTCCTTATTTTTCTTCCCCCTTTCCCGTCTCCCTTTTTATTAACTGTGTGCTGCGGGAAGGAGCGAAGGGGTTCGAGCCAAGGGGTGAGGCATAATCAGTGCAGGGAAGAGGCACCCGTGCAAATGAATGAAGGGGAGGATGGGGTCTCCTCTCACCCTACATACCGGATGGTTTTTCTGACGCCATCTTTTATTTCTGATGCTGTGCGAGGCCAATGGCCGAACGGAGGGAAGGGGAGAGTTGGGTGCTGGGGAGATTGCCAATCTATTTATATGCATGCTGCCTTGTGGTGAATTCCCAGAGCGTTGCTTTGCTTCATGGGCGGGGTTCGTGTCCGCGGCTGAGGAGACCAATATTGCCCCCTCCCTCTCCTCACTTTTTACCATTAATCTACTTTTTTGCGCACTATTCTATTCTATCCTCTTCCCTCTTCTCTCGTATAAGTTTAGCTTATGAGCTACGCTACAAGTCTAGATTTGCTCCGTTTCATTCGAGGTATGGATACTTGTAATAAGGTTCACGCGGTCGGCCGTAATTTACTGGAAGTGGAATTTACTTGGCGTGGAGAGAAAATTCGTTGAGAAATAAAACATAAAATAAATATGTAAGTAATGTTGGCGACTAGAATAATGGTAATTTTCAAGGCATATAAGTCTGAACTTGCTCTGCTCAAAGAGGAAACATTGGGGTTGGATAGAATGGGATGGTTAGAGGAGACCATTACAATTCAATTAATTACAACTGAAGACAATTATGATTTTTTAGTTTTTATTATGAAGTGATCATGACTTATAACGCGAATAGGGAAGCTTTATTAATCGGAAGGCTGTAAGCACTATAAGCCACCCAAGATGCCATTCGGACGCTTCTGAGAGTGTATTATTTACACTCATATTTAAATTAAAATAGTAATAAAAAATGAATTTATTAATTATTTGACTATCCATTTCCATTTAGCGTATTTTCCGTTTTATTCTTCTTCAATATTATGAGAATTGGAGAACAGGATTATTTAAAATTCCTACATGTTTGATAAAATGATGAAGGGCCACATTTACGTAAAAATAGTTTACAGGCTCTACCTGTAATATATGATATAATTAGTATTCAATCTTATTCAATTGCAATTGTATCAAGTTATAATTGTGGTCAGCATATATACAAACGATTGAGGTGCGCACACAAGTTGGTTATTCATCCTCTATATTTTCTCATTCATTTAGCTATGCCTAATTGAATATCCAAGTTTAACTTTCATGCTGAGGAAAAGAATATGGTTCATGCACTACAGAATTAAATTTTGCACACGAAATTTAGATTATCGATGGGCGGATTTGCTCAATTATAGAGGAAATTATAAGAGGAACTTAAAATATTCTTTCATAGAAGCTAAAAAGGGATATTTAACATGGAATAATTTTGTATTTACTAAGATTATTCATACGTGGGTGTCAGGACTTTACATAAAAGTGTCATCTGGCAACATCGACGAATTCACTTTACACATTTACAAGAACTAATACTTATCTGAACTTATTTATGAAAAATTATAATTTTTATAAAGCTGAGAATGAATAGCAGTATTCAAAACTAGGTTCTATAGCGATGTTACACTGGTAATGTGAATTTCGCACAAAAAAACTTTCTTACATTACTAAGGATGGTTTGAAAGATTTTTTCAAGAATATTGATCTCTCATTTATCTTCAAAATATACGAAGCTTTTTGCTGAAAACTGTTTTGTATCAAAGTAATTATTTACTAACCGTTATTGTTAATAAAACTTCTCTATGAGTTTTAAACACAACTCGATTTTTCTAAAAATTCTTTGTCTGTGTCCTGTGATCATCCATTATGGTATCAATTTTGCACTTTCCTTCTTGCAGGATGTGCAGGCATGAATTAGATTAGATTCTAAAATGAAAATAATAGCAGTGTTTCCTTTAATGATGTGTGTTATATGAATCTTATTTCAGAAAGAGGCTCATCTTTAGCTCAGTAAAATCCAGATGCAAGCCAATCAATATCAAAATGGCACGACATGTGCAAGAGACAAAAAAATCTACTGCAGGAGTTAAACAGCCAAATTGGCAATTAAGGCGAAGAACTTTCCAAATTTGATATCATTCATAGATCTGTGATGAGACATTCCAGATTTGAAATAATTGCACGCATTGGAAAGGAAGTTTAAAAACACCTCGTAAATACAAAGTTACTCACCTTCTACACGTACAAAGTTTTCAAACTAACTCTTCTACAACATACACATAATGACAATATATACAACTCTTCCAACAAATATGCTGCGACTCACAGTTCAAACAGTAGAAATTCAATAAAGCGCAACAGCTTTTACACTTAAGTTTGTATTTTCTGGGCTTGATTGATGATTCTATCACAATATTATTAGAAAGATTTCCGGGGTAAATTATTCTTTGGTATTTATTCCGTGCCGGATGATATATATATATATATATAAACATTTCTCCTGCTTAAATAAATTTATTTGATTTTGTAGTCACATGATTTTGGCAATTTCTTCAACTGTGATAGAGTAATGATGTTTAATAACATTTCTAAATCAATATAAAAGCTCTTTCTCGATACGCTCTCGGCGGGAAATATTTGTGTTACAGCGAAATTCTATCTTCCGACTTTTGAAAAAAGAAAATAAAGAAATATAGCAAAACTTGTTTAAAACACGCCTAAGACGCAATCCTATTTAAGACGCAATCCCGTTTAGTACGCACTTTTCTCTTGATATTAGTCCCTTCCACACTAAATAAATTGTAACAATACCAATTAAGATGCTATGCTACCCGCTTATAAGACGGATTTTCCCCGTTCTCGGATTTACCCACTTTAGCGAATCCTCATTTGATAGACCGAATATTGTTTACACTATTCTTCCGTAATTGTTTCTCTGGTAAATAGTGTATCATTTTAGAGTGAAAATGGCCAAAAATATGTGACAAGCGAAAACGTTCTCTTTTTCCGAAAAGCGGATCATTCTAAAAAATGAGACGGGAAGGCAACTAATGATATACAAATGGACTCTCTGTGTATCTGCAACTGTGGCAAGTAAAGCGAATTAAAGAAGACTCATTTCCGTTTTTATGGCCGAAAACACTTATTTCAAAATTAAGGGGCTTTTCTTTAGTTTTTTTACTGTAAAGGAAATAAAAATTTCATATATCCTGATAATCATGCTATCCCACACTTTACACTTCCTGATAACTGGATTCAGCTGGTTTTATTCGAAATATTTCTGCCAGAGTCATATTTCTGGAAAATTTGCTTCGATTTCTTAACAAGTCATTAGATTTTTGTTCATCAGTTGGCATCAAAAAGGATGAGAAAATTGGAAATTTCGAGGGAGCCGATGCATTATTCACATTTTGAATTGGAAGATTCCTGGGCCCCATAAAATATTTAATGACGTATTTCATATTATAGAAGAACGATGAAAGTACAGTGGAAAGACCGAGTTATTATTAAATTAGTCCTGAGTGCAAAATGAGAAAAGAATCGATGGAGGATATTAAGAGGAATATTTACAGGGCAAGCAAAGTACGTTATGCTCCTTTAGACAGATTTGGAAGAAATGATGGAAGCGAGGAATTAGAGAGAAATACCAAGGTCGGATTAGGAGAAGCAAATAATGTTTAAAGTTAATGCTTCAAGTTTGAGGGAATTATTGCCTAGTAACAAGTTGGCCTGTAGAGCTGCAGCAAAACGATTGGAGTTGTTAAACCCATGATCTTATCTCATGATGATGACTCCTTATGAATATCTCCACAAAAACAGCAGATGTAATGAATTTCTTCGGTAGAGAATATCTTCGAAGAGGAAGCAGAACTTTCCAGATTACACGTTAGTTTCAACTTTTGGAATATACCTGCATTATAAGTTCATTGATCAATACGGAAAAGTTGAAGGTTATGTTTTCATTGCTCCATTTTTAAGTATTGTAAATTCCCTTTGTAACAGCTGTCCATGAATACCGAAGAATTCAATGATGGCTCGGCAATCTCTTGAGTCTATTCTGCGAGAAATTTTGTAAATTTTTTATTGTTGATATTTTTCAAATTGAAACAAATTATTAAACGTTATAATAATAATGCTTGAGTTATTAGAGATATATACGGCAGTTTCTATGTTGTAATATGTACAAAATCATGAAATATTACATTTAAAATAAACTATGCAAAATATAGGCTTTCGGGTTGGATATAGTCTAAGGGTGAATACAGAGTTGATTATAATGTCATCTAAATATATATGAGGGCTACTTTACTATTCATAAATTATATTTCCGAAGAAATTCATAATCTTTTTGTGATGTATTACCATGTTAAAAGTAAAAAGTGTAACGTACGAGTATAAGTAAAATCTTTCTCTTTCAGTTATGAAATACTTAATAACGCAACAGTATAAATACGAAGAGAATACTCTTCCAATTATTTACCTTGTATATTATTAGTCTTAATGAGTCCTAATATTTATCTGAGAAGTTATCCACGATTAATTGCAATGCTAATAAAATTGATCAACTTAAGCAGCATTGTCCCAATAAGGTTGAAATGAGTGAGCATTTTTCTTACTTACAGACTTTGTTTTAATGAAGAAATAAAGCTATTACTTTTAATAGACACTTTAAGGGCATAGAAATATGAAACGGATTTCTATTAGCGTAATTCTATTACTATTTTATTAAAGTTTATGAAAACTGAAAGTACCCGTTAATTCCTTGATGAATGAAAGAATGCTCTCGAGAGAAAAAGGATAGAAAATTGGATCCCATAAGTGAATGAGATTAAAACCATGAGTTGTAAAATGAGGAGAGAATATAATATAATAATAATATATAAGTAGCATCGTGAGAGTAGGAATAAAAGCTTAAAAGATTATATAAAATCAATACTAATAATCCAATTAATATCGAGTGCTCCTATTCTTTTGTTGAATCCTCTTCATGAATAGCATTAGGCTATAACTATAAATACGCTAAGCTAACATCCTTTAATTTGAAAGCTTGCATACAAAAGCGTCTGCATAATGAATGTTGCAAGATAAAATACAAATGGAAGGGGACAGGAGTGCACCGAGATGAGAATGCTATATAAGTTACTGTAATGTGATGCATATCATCTATCAATATTTACAGAAAATACCATGGAAGAATTTATTTTATAGATTCTACTTTACTTAAATTAAAATAAGATAAAAAAATTAGGCATATAAAGTGGGTGAGAAAGTGGTGGGAAAAATAAATCTTGAAGAAATAACAATGAGACACTTAGGTACTTACGAAAATGAAAGGACTCAAGTATATTTCAAATTATGTCGGATACAAGAAATCATGGTGGAAACTGGCCACGTTGGAGGAATAGTTAGCGTGCTAGCGCTCCTACCCTAATATCCCGGGTTCGTGTTCCGATTTATCGAAGGATTTGTATGATTACGTGTGAGTGTCCGATTTTTCAGATAAGAGTTGGCGGTAGAAAGGGCATCCGGCCGTAAAAAGCAAACTTATCATCAATAACACCACGAATCATCATAAAGTAACTGCACTCAACCGCATAGGTGATGGAAATAAGGCAAAGAAGAAGCGAAATAATTGTGGAAAAGGAATGGCATTAATTTATATCCAAGCAATTATTAATTTTAAAAAATAAAACACATCTAACATTTACCAAGGAAAAAGTCGAGCGATGGGACAAATGAATTCACTTTTCAAGCGGATTTTTAATTTTAGTCTGATCCAAAATCATGATTGACATTGATATTATGCCGTTTAAGAAAAAACTATATTTTTTACCTAGATGTTTTACATTTGACAAGTACATTCATAAACACTCATCTTTGTGAATGTAAATCAGCGACACGAATTTTCTTACTCTATTTGGAATGTGTCAATGGAGCATAATCATATTTTCATATATTTGATTCATTGAGATAAAATCATATTTTAGTTTAAAATTCTATTCTGATCATAGAACAGAATCATGCAAATCGTCCGGATCATGCAAATCACTGTTACGATATAATCTTGAGTACGTTTAAATAATAATCTCTACATGAACGGTTGATCACGAAATTTCTGCTGCACGAGAAAGGCATTTATTGAATGGTAATAAATATAAGACGGTAAGATATAAATGGGATATTAATTTTGCTTGGTTAATAATTTGAGTTAAAGATAAATTTTAGGCCCGGACATGAGATTTAAGCATATATCAGAGCTGGAAATGACCTCGAAGGCAATTAGCACACCATGCACGCGTTGAAGTCTCCGGCATAACGTAAGGTTTACAGCCTTGCTATTCTATAAATCCTGGATGCCTTCTTAATTTTAGCATCTTTTACGACTCTGTTAACCTTAACTCTATCTCTTAGGATCCATTATAGATATTACTCTAGGATACCCTCAGGATATTTGGATAATAAGCGCCGGTTCTGCAAAACCTCTACTTTTCACAAACTTGAAGATGTAAGGTTTGTTTTTGCTTATGAATATTCTTTAATCGAAACTAATTTTTATTATTTAAGTGAAAGTATTAAATAGCAGAATAAATTAATAATTTTTTCATACCTTTATTTATATACCTTTTATCGGAAAGGGTACCTATTTCCGATGACTAATTTACACCAATAACGAACATAAAGTTCTGACGATGAAATAATCCATAAAACCAAGCAAAGTGTTTTGAAATTTTTGTTTTAAATATTCCAAACAGATAAATTTCAAGCAGAAAAGCCTACTGTGAAAGTAAATGTACAAGACTCAAATTATGGATGGCAGTTACCAACGATGTAATGTTTTTTCCGGGGGATTTAATCAGACATGCTTATCTGTTAACAAAACGGAGATTAAATCAAATGGAATTGATAGAAGCAGTAAGATCGTGCCTGCAACAAAGATGACTTAAAATAATAACCATGAGTGACAATCAAAGACTTCATTTCATGCAAAGGCTATGGAAAATGGCATTTAAAAACTTTCGTCTTGCCCATCATAGAAATTTATTGGCATGGGAAACCAGTGGGATTATAGCGCAAAAACTTCATGTTTTCAATACTTTATCCTCATAAGTAAAAGTACGTACATGTACATATTTTTTAATATAAATCGATTTAGTAGCAGAAATTTCCATCGAATAACGCCAAAGATAGCTTCAAGAAATTAAAGCGGACTTAGTTTATATTATATCTTAGACGTGGGAAGCGCTCTCCATTTTCTAGTTCAGTCAGAGGCTTTCGGATATTGGGGCAAGACGCGCATTTGGCTACGGTTTACTTACTTCAGGCGATGAAGTGAGAAGAAATGCAATGGCGGGGAAACCCACATGTAAAGTAGATGAGTCCACGTAGCAAGCGGAACTAGAAGTGGCCGATGAGGGGAGGGAGGTCGGAGGGGAGGGCTGAGAAGGAGGATTGGTGGTCGAGGACCAGGAACGATGAACTAGCAACGGCCGATGTCAGATTCCCACTGAGGAAGGACTAGGCCGAGTGGAGTGGGACGACCAATGGGACGAGTGGAGGAGGGCAAAGGAAAGTGATTTACGGCGGCGACACGCGAAAGAAGTCCTCCCTCATCTGCTCCTTTCTAACAAGGGACGCTCTAATATCACGATCAAACTCCCATCAAATGGTAGATTCCGATGGGAGTGTCATTGTTTCATGGATTACATTTGATAGAATATCGTGCGTAAAACGTAACAACGCGGGAACGTGCCTAAAAGAGAAAAAAGCTCCTTCGTGCAGGAGCATATCCTACAGATTTGGATCAATAACTGGGAGATAAAATAAGCTCGACAACATGTCACACTTTTTCTGATTCAGGTATTCTTGTCGAAATTTATAAACGTTTTATCAGCAACGCCTGACTTTTCCAGGCATGGGAAGGATTGCTCAAGTAAAATGGAGTGTAAAGAGAAATAAAAGCGGTTCTGGGCTATTTCAAATTCAAGAATATTTACTGATTCCGCTGACCGCTATTTTCCATAGTATGTGAAATCTATACAGAAGTTCGCTTTATCGGTATAGGACATATTCCTACAAGTTAGGTGGTCCATAAATGCAAGCTCATTTGATACCGTGATCTTTTTCACGTGTTTCTACCAAATTTAATTTTTAACTTTTACTAAAAATGGTTTAATTTTCTGGTAAGCAACTTTTTCCGCTCGAAGTTTCCAAAAATTAATTAATATCATAAAACAGGTTTTGGACCAACATATCTTATTTCAGAATCTAGATTTTCTGTAAATTTAAACGTATTAGGTGAATTATGTAAATAGAAGTAGAATTTTATTGGGTATTTTTCCAAGGAACGTCACTTATACGACTTATAAGAGATAAAAATTTCTGGCAAAGAATATTCTAGCACATTTCTCTACAAACCGTGAGTACACGCTAATTGTAGGATAAGTTCTATCTTAATGTAATCGCACATTGTTCCAGTAATAACATTCGTTTCTCCTCTTTCATTGATTTCTTAGCAGTAATACCAGTCCTTCATCCATCAAGTCCAACCCCTTAGCTGCAGTCATTTCATTCGTGTAATATATGCCCATGTACTACATTCCTATATGTTATTTAATCCAGCGTTTTCTATTATAAAATTTTCTACGGATCCCTTTGAATGAGGATGCGGTTCCATAAGCATTTATTTCCTCAATAGTTGAAAATCAAAGCATTTACAAATGAACATAAATAAAGAATTATAGTAGCTATGTTCGACATTATTTCACTTAAGATTACTGGATCCTTAAGAAAAATATCCCTATTTACAATTTATGTCATTCTGAAGACGATTTCTGGTTTGCGTCAATGTCATCTCTCAGAATCTTTGTTAACACTTGGTTCCCCAAGATACCATTTCACAACCGATTTAGTTTCCTTGTAAGATTTTTATAGAGTACTCTATTCCCTCAATTTTTCAATAGTATGCCAGATGGTTCGAGATAGTGCGAAATAAACACATTATAGATTATGGAATAGTTAGCGATGCATCGATTAATTGTGAACAGGGCCGGTCAAAAGGTGGGTTCTTTGGATTCTCAACATCGAGAGTCCGATTCCGAGAGGACCGAATTAAGAGGATAACAATTTAATTTCGGAGATGGAAAACAATATATCTGTAGCTGTCTAATATTTTTCTTTATTTATAAAATATGACTCATCGCATAGTAAGAGGAAGCAGAGAAAGGGTGGCTCCTGAAAAGCCAAGTGGGTAGGTCATTCGTGTTTGGTGAAAGCTGTCCCTGGTTCGATTGCCGGTGGGAGTCCGTATGTGCGAAATGTCTGCCGACAACTTTTACATATATTGCAACCAAGAAGGGAGACGAATATACATTAGCACCCGGGTCCTCTTTCGTCGATGACCGGCCCTGGTTGTCTATCTATACAATCTAGTCTCAGTCTGTGCCTTATCGTTGACGTCCCTTCAATAGATCACTCTATGTTCTTCAATTTCAGAAAGACCTGTTCTCTGGCGTCCTCGGCGTCTACTAGACTCCATTGCACCATCTCGCCCCGCCCTGTAGCTCTAGCTGCTCTGCCTATTCAGGAGCTGCTTTCCCCTCCACCGACCGCAATTTGGTTAAGAGCCCTACCGCACCGGGAGGCCAATCACCGGCTCTCCTCCTGACCTCTCCCTCGCCTAGAACACCTCATTCGTACTAGAGACACGAGGGAGGGAAAACTGGCCAACAAAAATGGTGGAATGGGACGAATAGGTTAGGCCACTTCTACCCCCGGTCAACATAGTTTCCGTCCATTGGCTGGATTCATAAACCTGTTAATCAACTCTGAAAATCTAGCAGCGCTGTTGGGGTCGGTGATGATTAAAATAATGCCCCAAAGCTCTTGGTGGGGCACGCTTCTTTTTGTCCAATAGATAGCAACAGTTCGGATGTGTTTGTACTTCTAGGTTCGCCGCTGTTGTGAAAGATGGCGACAGGCAGAACCGAATGGTGCATCAAGTTCTGGTGAGCCTTGGTGTCTGTAATTGCGAGAGTAATTAAAAATGAGGCTGTCGCTAACGCTATTTCATGCTTACTGAATGGTAAGAACAGGGCCGGTTTCAGAAGGTAAGCAACTAAGGAAGTTGGTAGTAAAATCTATAAAGAACTAAATGTATACTTTCCAGATCTATGGAGTAAACTATCAAGAAAGAAGAAAAAGGAGAAATTTCCAAGATATTTGGGGTGAGATTTCCCGTTCCTCTCATCGGTTTCTTCTAATAGAACTAAATATTGTTCTAGTGTTACATATATTATATGTGTTACAGTTAGCGATTGGCTTAGGCGAAATTAATCTTCAGACAATTCCAAATAAATAACTAAGTTTTATGTTGGAATATTTTCAAATATCATCATTCAGAAAAGTGAACAAGTGACAATACAGTGTGTAGTGGGGGCGGTTAGTTACTTACCGCCTCTGGGTGACTGATTGTCTAAATTCAGCTGTGAGTTAGGGAAAAGGTATAAGAAAGGCATCACCGAAGATACGTGTAGATCAAGACCTAGTAACCTCCCATTTTAGGATTCAACCAAAACGCTATTTTCTTACCTGTCAGGTCTTTCGAAAAATTTTATTTATTCTTTCTGCAATTCAGATCCCATTATATCAAGAACAATGGATAAGAAAAACTTTCTTCCATAACAGTTAGGCTTCAAATAATTTTCTATTAGGGTAGGTTAACCATCTCTATTCATTTCTAAACTAGGATATTGTTTACTGTTCTAGATCATCTCTGAACTTAGAAATGATTTACCTGCAGAAAACAGTGTACAAATACTTTAATTAGAACTTCCTTTCTCCTCTGTGAATATAATTTCAAAGTGTTCAGTTTCATCATTCAAGTTTATGTGGAAGTCTTTAAATTTCTCATTAATTTTTGATTTCATAAATGGATGGATTCTGACGTCATCTTTTTATTTATGATAAATTATTTTCTCACTTGGGCGATTTGATATCAGTAAGTATTTCAGTACATTATAAGTTATATGAAGTAGCTATACATTACATTTTTAGGAATCTTATATGTTTTATGTAAATTATAAACGAAGAAGCAATAGCTTAATAGAATTATAGATTAAACAAAATACTGATTACTAACCTTCTGTGTTTCGGTTTAGGAGAAAGGTTTTTCCTGCAGTTCATATCATGAGGACAGAATTAATAAAATAAGAGAATTCTACTGTAATCAATTATAAGGCGTATTTTTAAAATTCGATTTTTTATCACTGATTTGTTCTTTATTCCATTAGCTAGTTTTCTATATTTTTTCATAAATTTATTCTCTGTGGAGAAGCAACGGACTCTTAATTTCTGGAATTCACGAGGTGTTGCAGATACAATTCTGAATCATTCTCTACCATAATATTTCAGAAGTCTTTGAGAGTGTCTGCCTTTTTCCCTTTCAGCAATGAGTCGATAAACATCTCCTTTACTCTTCTTTCTAATATTTAGGGAAATAGACCAAAATAAGATATCATTATTTAAAAAAAAATAATTAGCAATCGATACGAGCTGACCTTAATTCATGGAACGCCACGAAATAGAATAAAAAAAGAACGAATATTAATATTGGAAATCTTCATAGGAAATCGTGACTGAAATAGCGTTGCACAAATATACTTCTTTACTATTCTCACCAACGATTTTCGTCTTGCTAACTTTAAATTCGATTTTGATTCGCATTCAGTACCTGACACCCATCATTCTGTGCTATCTGCTGTACTCCTTCAAGGAATTAAATACAATTAAATTCCTATTATTGAATATTTTGGAATTCTCGAAAAAAATTCTCAGAAGATCTAAGAAAATTATATGAATATCAGTTAACAATGTCTGAGTCTCTCTCCTCAATATTAGGAATGACAATTATTCGGATCCTCAAACGCGATATTTCATTTAAGTTTTACAGAAAATTAAACAATTTAGGCGGTGATGTCATGATATAAATTATGAAAAAGGATGGGTGTCAAGGGAAACCAAGTCTTTGTTATTTCCTCCCATGTTTTTAAATACTAAGCTGTCTAAGAAAAATGCTGGCATTCAAATGAATTTGATGTGATTGATCTCGTTTGGTTTGCATTATTTTCAAGTATTGACCTGTTATGTAATTCAATTGCAGAAAATAGTAGAAAAATATTTCATGTGAATGATACTATAGAAGGGCTGGATGATGTTGAGGACTGATAAGATATAATCTGCTAACTTTGCGTGAAAGAATTTCCCAAAAGAAAGCAAAATATATGGCGATCATTCAAGGATTTTTGACAAAGAAAAATATTAAATATGCGCTCAGAAAATGAACTCTGTACTTCATATTTTCCACAAATTCTTTGAATTGAATTGAATAATTCCAAGAAACTACAGGCATTTTAATCATACTCAGATCCTGAGAAAGGCATAAGTTTACCAGTTTATTAAAAACAGTGTTGCGGAAAATACGAAATACGGATTTAACTTATTAATTGGTGTTTCACGAAGTCATATCCAATCATATTGATTACACATTTTAATACTGACCTTTCAAAATGAGCTTTTAACTAATATATGGGATCAAATACTCGTAATTCCTTTGGTCGGTGAGGTTAGATCCGGGCGGTGGTATTTCAAAATATTTTATAAAAGGAAATAAAAAAAGAATGTGTGAGGTGGGAGAAAAATTTTCGTAACATAAGAATGAAAACTATTGCTTTGCTCGAACTATGCGTTAGTTATTGCCCTAAAGCTTAATTCTACTTTCAAGAAATAAGGCACGTCTCCGTGTGGCGTTCGTCCGCCCTAAACGATGTATTTTGGAAGGATCTGCAAATCATGAAAAACCGTTGGGACTAAAGCACGTTTTTCCCTCGCGCGGGACCTTTGAAGTACAACATTTATCCAAGAGATGCCGCCGAATTGACATTTCACAATCACCTTCCACTCGCTTTCTTCCGGTCTCGAGTCACGAGTTCAGTAGCACTGACCTTTTATTTTCCATCTGCTGTTCGAGCATCCTTTCCTCCGAAGCCTATTGTCAGGTGTGAGGAGACTGCGTGGAGTCTATGTTAGCAATGGTGCGGTAGCACTTCTTGCACTTTCCGCACGATTTTCGCAAACGCTCACTCATCGTAACCACAACGCAAAGGATGCAATTAAAAATCACTCGTCCGCGTCACTTTATTTAGTCCTCCCCAATTACAAAAGCTAGTCATTTTGCATGTGGAGCTTTCTAAAGTTGCTCACAAATAACGCGGTGAGCTTTTTAATAGCATATCTTGATAAAATGACGAGAGTCTTTAAGAAATCAAACAAAAGTTCGCATGAATGAAGAGATTTGAATGATTCGGATGGTGGTTCCAGATTAAACTCGAAAGTGTCGGGAAATTTCGGGGATCTTAAAGCTCTATTATCATGTCTCAAGGACATATGTTGCGAGATATTTTTTGTGTCTGAGTCAGATCTTGGTCGCTGGAATTCATTGCGTTAAGATTGGGGGAGAGAGGCGATATCCTGAAAGTCTCTGAATAGTGATCATATTATAGGTATGGAGAGACTTTTAATCATTAATAATAATAATTAAAAGCCTAATAAAAATGGGACCTATAAATAATAAATTGGTGATTTTTCTCTCGCTAATTCACAATCTTTAATTTGTTACCCACTCAAAAATGCGGCATGTGAGAATAATTTCTGGTAAATCAACAATATAGAAGGTCATCCATTTAGGCAAAAGAACCAAAAACACGCGGACTTTCAATTATCTGAGTAATCGAGTCAGCATTTGTAAATACACCGGTACTCCAATTCTACGAGAATTTATTTTAAGAAATAGTGACGCGCTGATGAAGGAAATGTTTCATCACTAAAAACATCGTCCATTCTTATGACGATATAATTTGCAGGACGCTGTAAATTCTATGCGTGTCCTGTTGATATCTTAATTTTAAAACACCTTCATCCAAAGAATTGAAAAAATATTTTTCTGCTCCCTCCAGAACGTAACGAATGAAGTCAACCGTTGAATAGTCAACGAATCGCAAACAAAACGAGTCTCAAAGAAAAGAGAATGCAAGAAAGAAGAGAAGAAAGCACACCGAGACAAATGACTATCGCTGCCGAACACATCTTTGCCAATGCGTGAAGGTACTTCTCACTCGAAATTGTACAATTAGATTGTTCGGTAATCGATATTCAAATACTCAGAGTGGTCGGAAAAGCACGAAAACTAAATATCGAGAGCCCGACTACTCGATATTCGAATTTAGGATTCTTAGTCTAGTCTCAGATGGTTAATCGTTTCGTCATGCGGCGAGCCTCTAACAATTCAATAAATCAGGTAAATAAATTTATTTCCCACATTTTCTATTTGGTCAGTTATTTGAGAGGATCATTCACGTGAGCCATGCAGAATTTGCGTGAATTTAGCACAAAGGCGACAAGAAAAACCGCCCACATACCAAATCATGGCCGCTCATTCCCTGCTTAGAACCTTCAGTCTCTCTCAGAAAAACTGCGACTCGATCAGTCAATTGGCCGCTTATCACCAAGCCATTCCTTGACAAGCGTTATCTACGGATTTTCCCTCGATAATGCCGCATTTTTGATGAAGCAAGCATGGATCCTTACAACGAAGTCCAAGGAATTTGAATCTTTACAACGACATTCTCCAAAACTGTGGATTTTACATTCGTGAGTCTTTGAGAATAGTGGTCATATTATGGAATAATATAGCAACGAAGGATGAAACTTTGTTATAATGATGTATTACGTGATTATGACCCTTTTTGAAAATTACTCAACGCAATGAACGGGAAATTAGGAATTTGAGAAAAATTACAAAACGCTTGAACGACTTATCATGAAATTGCCGTTTACTTTTCCGAAATTAAAATTTTTGCAATTTTAATGTATTTTACAAAACTTTGCGAGAGTGACACCTCGAAATTAATTCATTACTGTTATTTCGTGATTACGGTCTGAAAATAAGGGTGATTTTCGAGGGGACGAATTAACTCGGATGCATCGGACAGACACCCTTTGGGACCTGCATAATCTTAAGTGTTGGGGAAAGAGTTAATTTGGCAATACAAATCAGCCGATCGCGAAGAGCTTCCACGGTGAGCAAACTCGAGCGAAAAGGAAAAAAGGGTGATTCCATGGGCGTATCACACACCAGCTGTTGCATCCTGAGGAGGACAGGGAGATTAAGTGGGGAAATCTTATCCGGAGGGGAGGCCTTCCGCGTCCATCCACGACCTCCTGCAAATGTCGCGGCGATTAGATTGCTTGCTCGCCCACGCACTCCCCTTCCACATATGCGTTGCCAGACGAGGAC
Source organism: Pachydiplax longipennis (assembly GCA_036926295.1). NCBI lineage: Eukaryota > Metazoa > Arthropoda > Insecta > Odonata > Libellulidae > Pachydiplax > Pachydiplax longipennis. The sequence continues at coordinate 10,572,091 of JAVFKF010000007.1, read as the reverse complement.
CTGAAATTCCCTCACGCGGGTGCTCATCCCACTCGGATAATAAGGTTCACTCCGAGGGAGGGCCCAGACGAATGCCGAGTGTACCCGAACGGAACCAAGGGTTTTGCGTTCATCTGCGGATGATAGAGGTCGTGGGGGCGGAGGCCAGACGCCCGGTGGTTGGGGGCAGGAGGGGGAATCGTCTGGGAAGCCCGCCTCCCCTTCGTTACTGCTGCGAGTCCCCCGCCAAGGACTCGGGGTCGTCGTTTCGGAGATCTCGTGGGGGGGAAGGGGGGGGAGGAGGGGTTGGCAGACGAGTGCATCTTCTGCTTAGCTCCTTGGTTCTGTCGCTGTAATGCTCTGTGCGCCGCTGAGACGGCGAAGGACACGGAGATGCCGACCGGGGAAAATTTCGATCGCGGTCGATTTCCGACTTGCGTCGTCGCCTCGCATTGCGTCGCCGCCTCGCGTTGCGTCGTCATCCCTCTCTCACCTCTTGCATCCACTTTCGCCGATCCTCGATCGATTCGATTGCCCGCCGTCTGCATCGGTATCCAAGGAGATCGAATTCGTCCCACAGACAAAGCTCTAATAAAATTACGAATTCTTAGAAAAGTGCACATCGTTTAACGCCCGCTGTCTGGAGAAATTGTCGTCATTAAGAAGAATCTTTGCGGTGAAATCCCTACAGCAATACAGCATGCAATTTTGTAGTAACGAGCTCCGCAGAAAACTATGCAGCAACATAACAAATTCTTTCCAAGAAAATGTTCATGATGTCAGTGTATGTAATTTCTTCCAACGCATTATTAATTCGAATGTGAGGCATATCAATGCAATACAGTTCAATTAGTCAACTTGATTTCAATATTTTCGCGGCATCTTTCTGGAGGAAAAAGCGAGAGAAGACAAATACCAGTATTAATTCTGATTAAATAAAAGTCTTTCTTCTTCGTCCATCTCAAATCAAAGTAAATCAAAATAACCTGGTAATATGATTCGTGCGAGCTTAAATTGGAAAATTTCGTTCATAGTAGTAGATAGAATATGAAATTATTAAAAAGATATAGGTGTAAATATTTCTGTGTTTTTTCAGCGAGCTGGACATCTTGGAGTGCAGTTTATTCGCTCGAATTATTTCCGTTGGCATTTTTCAGGAACGTAACTCGTCGAACACCATCAAGGGGTGTTTGCATTTGCATGTTTGTCCAAGCGTGTGATGAATCGAAGAGATTTGCCTTGTTGAGTTTTCTATCTGCTTCTCAGTCTTATACTGGGCTTTTTTGCGGACTTGCGTCGCTTGGGACGAGTCCATAATCGATCCTCGGCGAGGTCTCTGTGATCGCTTCGGCAGTAGGCGCTCGCGCCCCGGGCAGTTCACTGCTGCATACTCGGCTTTTATTCCCTTAAAATGGCGGAAGTGGTACTCTTCGAACGGCCATGTGGTCTCTCTGGATATTAACTTCTTCAATACAGCACCACAGTTATTATATATTCACAGAGTCCCCAACTCAAGTATTTCATGCTTGTTTTGAATCCAGGCCAAATTAGCAACTATGCTAAATTGACGGGACGAACATTTTACTCCGCTGACCATAGATGTAGTGATTACCATTTTGAAGAGACATGTAGAGTATTCTTAATTTTTGGTGGACATATAGGAGTCATGATCAGAATAGAACTGGATTTTTCTAAATTATAATTTGAAGATTTTCTAGATTCTCCATGTCCCAATAACTAACATTTCCCAAGGAGGATATACTAGATCCAAATTCTCAAGATTAAATACAAACATTTATACCCAGCATTTATCAGATGAAATATTAGAACGAAAACCGTTCAAGGAGACTATGTCCCCTCTCTTATGTTTTTCTCAACTGTGGACTTCATTCTCGACTAATTTGTTGTGCTCAGGAAATGAACAAAGTGATCGCACTTGGTCGAGCTCCAGCTTTGAGTCTCGCTCATTCAAAACGTCTCACTATATAGGAAATTGTGAGTATCTCTAATTCAGAGTTAAGGGTACTTGAAAAGGAAGTTGTTTATATTTATTACGAGTTATTTATCTAGATAGTCATTGGAAAGCACAAATACATTGCGGTGTCCCCCATTACAAATTGAAAGTTTTACTGCCGACGACTCTCCAGGTCCTGAGCTCAATCAGTTCTTTACCTTGCCACAGACATGTTTCGATTAATAGGATACTGACGAGAAGTAAGGCAATATCACGAATCGGCTAATGATTCAGGACTTTATAGCGGACGAAAGTATTTGTTAAGCCATATTTGTGAATGAGTACGCTTGAATAAAATCTTATATTTGCCACCAACGGCGATTGTCCGAGAAACTATTCGTACCTTCATCTGGGAATGTCTTCATAGATATCATTTTCTTTGGCAACAAGGAGATGGTACATTAAGTTCCTAACCACAGTGATCTGAACTCTTTTATCGGCTGGAAAAGAAGGTACTTTCCTATCGTTTTGGCAGCTAAAAGTTTGCTCAAAGATAGAGATAAGGACGTCTTAGGTAATACTGATACACTTAAAATGGTTTACCAGATTTGCATGCAGATTGACACAAACATTTGCATTGAAGCATGGAAGTGCCTTGGAGATCGTATCAGAAGATCTTTTGAAAAGAGAAAAGAAGGGTAAGAACTTGGGGGATTATATTGCCTCACTCTATCCTGAAAGGCCCATTTATCTTGCATTAAATTTACGACTAAAGTAGAGCAAATTATGGCCAATTCATAATGATTACATAAGATGTTCTCTTTCACATAATAAACATTACTTTTGCGAATCATCAGGTTGCTATGGATACTTAATCAGATCACGAACATGTTCCGTCACAGTGACGAGTCTAAGGGCGTTACAATGTTTTACCAGCCTCACTCGTTCTAATTCCTCTGCATTTATCCTATGTGAAGAAGGGGAATCCATGCAACACCAAGCTCAGATAATTTTCTTAGGCTAGGTTCGAAGAAAATTTTATTCTCTAATACACAATGATATTGTGTATCCGCTTGAAATATGACGAAAATGATTTTGGTAATAGCAGCGAAGGTACAAGAGAGCTATTACACAACATGAAGTGTATCCACTTTGGTGATATGGATTATAATGTTTGTTTACTCTGCTTTGAATATTCTGAGAAAATCATTTTTACTTTTCTAAACGAAAAAAAATTTAACGAGTCCCATAAATCACTCATGTAGGTTAATGTAAATAATAATGAGTGATTTCCTGATCCTCGATTTATCTCATTTAGAAAACTCTTATTCAATAATCAGGTGATCTTTGCGTAAGTGCATCTGTGGGTAAAAACTGTAACAAAGAACGCCGATCAGATGAGATGGTATTATTTTAATCCATTATTATGGGACAACTTAGTCCATTTGTTCATGACAAAGCATTAAGAAGCATTCATTGATACCCCAAAAATTTAGTAGTACAGTAAGAGAGAGTAACTCTTTTATCTAATAATTTGAATAATTTATTTTAATATGAATGAATACATGATTGATTTTAAGTCTATTGGGCTCCCGGTAAACCAAGTGAGTAGAGCGCTTGTCTTTGGTGAAACAAATTATTGATTCGATTCTTGCTGGGGACATAAATAAATACGAAATGACATCAGCTATCGAAGCACATTTAATTAGTAATACTTGAGCCCATTGATTTTATTACCTTTTGAGAAGATAGATGCAACATTCAAGATACACGAGGTCTGCAATCGGTCGCCCCAGTTTATATATTGTTTGTTTAGTTATTATTGAACCTCTTTTTATTTTTACGAAGAACTTCTTTATGAAGGCTTCTAGAAAGAATTTTTGGGATATTCCCAGTGCAGGGAAATTCCAATCCTTCCCTGACTTTCTACATCATTTCTGTCCGAACATTTCCTCATTATAGGTGTTCCACGAAACCAGTATAGGAACAATAGGTTTTTAAATATTGGAAGTCAAAATGAAAATGGAATGGAAATTAAAAGTAATATGTACGGTAGTAATCGTTTCTAAATCTAAATTTGAAGAAACGAAAGCCATTATTATAATAAAATGATAATTTTTAGTTGCGAAGGTCATGGCGGTTCCCTGTCTTAATAGTTTACTTAAAGCCGCTGAAAGTAAGATTTTGATATTAGTAAAGTAAGTTGATCGCTTCAACGAAATGTTTCAATGTAACAGAAAATAAATGGTTAGCTTGGTGGTTCCTTTTAATGGTAAGAAAAGCATCATCTGATTGAAGGAAAAGATGCCCCTCTCAAGTGATTAAATAATCATTAGTTAACTATTTTGTTGAAGGTTTGGATTTATCTTAAAAGTATTCCTTTATAATAGGAATGAAACAAACACATTGTCAGTGAGAGAAGAGAATTAATATTTAGTTTGAAACACATAAAATCCACAAATTAGGAAATTTGGGTCACCTGGAAAGAAAGCAGCTATTTATATTTGGCTAACATTTGGCTAACAATCTATCTTCAAATTGACAAAAAGATTTGAACCGTATTGTGGTAGCTATTATGCTATCCTATGCTCCTATTGAGTTCTTTTACATTGGATTTCTCTAATTTATATCTCTGTCAATTCTTTTCTTGTCCAATTGACAGATTATGACAGATATTTTTTGGCTATAGTTCCCTATTATCGCTCTGCATTGTATTCTGTTATCTTTTCATCATTAGTTTGAATCTAATCACATTTGAATCTATACAGATTTGAACTTTAATCCATGAGTTTATCAATTTTTCTGAAAACTAATATCCACCGTATAAGGAAAAATAAAAACACCTACGATTTCCCTCAAACTAATGCATTTTAAAATGCATTTTACAGCATCAATATAGACGTGAAATCATTGACTATTCTTAATACAGGTATCGACAGAGGGAGAAAAAGTTATAGAACGTGAAGCAGTAGAATGAGGAATTCAGAAGTTTTTAATCGTGTCCAGAGCTAAAGTTTTTGGGAATATTTACCTAATTTTAGGGACCTTAAATTTCCCGCATATTTCTCAGAAATGCTATTAGAAAATTACCTCCTAGCCTAGTAAAGGTGTGATTTTGAATTTGAAAGTCACAAGAAGTAACCATTTTTCATCTCCTATTCGGTAGTAACTTGAATCAAGTATGAAAGACATGGCCAGGTAGTTTGCTCGCATCCCATCTGAGATCAAGGTATCTGCAAAGCATGAGATCGATCGGAAATAGGAAAGATAAAATGGATGATCAAGAGGATGCAAGCTGATCATGTCTTACTTTTATGAATGGTTATTGAAGGAAGGCGTTCATCGTGATCGAGGAAACTTTCATGCTGAGGCAGCTCTCAAGTGCGTGTATGTCAGGTGAATCCTAACCGTAAATCCAACGAACACATTAACCCAACAGTAGCATGGAGTGTTTCACTTTGAGGCAGAAAAGCTCTCCATCTTCTTGCATGCATTAAGCCTTTTTATGTAATATGTTTGCTACTGGATAAGAGTGGCCGTGTGGGGTTTCAGTAATCTAAGGTAGAGTTTCATGGTGTCTTCATAAGTCGCACTGAATGAATTATAACGTTGATTTTAGATATGGCGTACATTTCCGTTGCTCTTTTATCAGAGATCTGATTACGTAATGATTTATTTTTGCGAATTAAAATTCAGACTCGTGAAAGTATTGGTAGAAGAGTAATACTTTTAATTTTCAATGAGGTAAAAAGATTCCATTCATAACATGATCGCTATAATTTCAGTATAATTATTTCACTATAATTTCTAATAATAACATTTATTGCTTTATCTTATATTGAAATACAGTTAAAAAGATACAGGTATTGACATCTTAATTCGTGATAGGAAAATAAGAAAATATCAATTTATGTGAATTTTTCACACACAATACACCCTTTATTAATAATATTTTATCATCCAATATTAAAATTAAAATATTTTGAAATGCGAAATATTAATTTAGAAATATTTGAGACTTTTCTGTGCTGAATATACATATGGTGACATTTTAAAATAAACGGTAATAAATAAGGAAAATTATATATTTTCTGCCGAAAAGTCCAGCATGTTGTTCTTCCAGTGAATATCAGACGGGTTCGCGTAGGAATCCCGTTTTACGGCTTAAGTTATTTTTACTGGTCTAATCAAGATTCTCTAATCAAACCACGATGGATGTTTTTTCCGATTTTTACCATAGAGACTATATATTTTAATTTCTGAAAGATGTCATTGGGGAGAAAGAGATTAGCACCTATTACTACGTGGATAAATTTGAGTTCACGTCCGATTATAAATTATATTAAAAATAATGCCTGATTGTCATTATCTTGATATAAGAAAATTCCATGTCAAGGATGAATATGTTTTATGCGATGCGTCATATTAGATGGAAGAAGAGACTTTTTAGTTGTATCTCGCCTAAGTATAGACCTTATATTGAAAACTTTTTTGCATGAACCTTTTCAGATAGCGTCTTCCCAAAACAAATATAAGAGTTAATTAGATATTTCGAGTTTCGTAGACTCATTTAAAAAATTAAGTTTGACAATAAGTCTATGCGAATTTTTCAAAATGCTCACGAGTAACAAAAATTGAAAAATAAATTTATTAAATTGGACTTATTACATCTATCAAGCCTGTTTGCTAGAGTTACTGTCATTTGTTGGCAAGGTGGCTCTTTCCTCTTGGCTGCGAGAAAGAGGCAGCTGAATGTAAATCGAAGTCAGTATGGATAATTATGCAGATGTTATCTCTATATGTCACATTAAGGCTAAGAAAAACTCCTGAGGAATGACGATCAATAAGTGTCTGCGTAGTTAACGTTATAGTATCAGTAAGGAAAACTAGTTCTTAGGTGAAACGTTCCTCCTCTGGATTACACTTAAATGAATCCCCAAGACTTCGTACCGGTTTGGGTCCATGCAAACAGCCAAACCGGTCGATTTAAGAATTTGTTTGCGGATCAAATCAAATCATACCGATTCACTCATGTATCCTTTACTTGAGGTAAAGCTAGATCACGTCTAAAATGAAGATTTATCCTCCTTGGGTATAGAAAGTGAGCTCAGTGATGCGGAAGATCAGGAAACGATTCCAGTCGGTGCACAGTTGTGAAAGAAGAGGAGCGTCTGATTCGTTTCTTAAAAACTCTATAAATTTTTAGAGTGACTAAGAAAGAATCTCGCCAAACGACGCTTCGTGAGCGAAATCGGGTCGGGGAAACGAAATGATCGACTTTTTATTATAAGATAAAAATCATTGCGCCTATGGAAATTCTCCCATTGATATACCGTTTTGTCAGAAGGAATGGTACTCTACAAAGCCGTCGTTTCACCGAATTAAAATACTACTCTTACTTATAAAATATTTCGGATTTTTTCTTTCTAATCATGAAGAATATCAATACCTGATGATGAGAGCCGAAAATCCTGCTTTTATTCTATACTGAATATCTTATATAGTGTGAAAATTTAATTTTTTGTCATTGCTATGTTTTTTGGAAAATCAACTTCAAACTCATTTCTACAAGTATAGCTTTTACTATTCGACGTATGAACTATTGATAATTATTATTTTCGTATGCTGTTCAATGTTTCGTATGCCGTTCATCAATTTGGAAAGTAATATTCATAGTTAAAATCATTTTCCTCGATATGAGTGAATACAGATCACTGGGGGGGAAGGTGAAAAATTCCCAAAAACTTCAAATGCCTGGAGGACGTAGGGTGGCAAGTGAAGAAGGAAAACATGTTCACATTTTCCGGACATCTGGTCACCTTATTTATACGTAAATCCAGCATCGATGATGATATCTTGAATGAAGCTGTTGTTTCTACAAGGATGGGTGTAGTTCTTTAGTTGGGTTGGATTGGGGCGGAGTGGTTTGGGTTGGAAAAGGTATTTCATAGAAAGCCAAAAGGCGCAAAGAAAGCACCGAAAATTCCATACGGAACATATTCATCGATAAAATGATAAGATATAATACACGCTGAAAACGGCGGCTGCGAACTGTCCTAGACCCCAAGTCAAGATCTGATTCGGAATTTGTTGACTAAACTTTGATGAAGAGCGAAGGGACAGCTCTGCTCAAACCAAAGAAAAACTACGCATCCGATGGAAGGCATGATTGCGCCGTTGCGAAGAGTACCTGTTTTGCAGCCAGGACGCGCTTCTCGTCCACTCATACTGATTCATGATTTTGAAGAGACGAGAAAAGGCTTCTCGGGCATTATGCGTTCGATATTAATCGAATCTTATCGATATTTCCCTCGGTTGCCATCCGCGCAGCACTCGGATTCGCACTCAATGGATAACAGGTTCTCTCCCATGGAATGCACATGCGCTCCAAGGAGCCACTTTCCCCCTTTCCCTCATCACACACCTATTCAATATTCCCTTTCTTCACTTTCTCCCATTCTATTTCTTTTCCCTCGGACGCAGGGCGTAATTGCAGGAAAATGACCTCGTCACACCGGTTTGTCGGTGCGCTGACCCGAGGTGAGGTCGCCGCCAGTGAAAGGAGGCTCGTGTAGAAGAAGAGCGAGAGAAAGGCGGTAACGAACGTGGAATGAAGTGGATTAAGTACTTTCTTCTGGTAACGTTTTTCAGAACGTTGCGACTTCCTAAGCACTTCGGGCGTGAAGATAGTGGGGAATCAAACGTCGTTTCCTTAGATTAGAATTAATGAATAGCTGCGAAGCATCGAAGGTGATGCAAAGAAGATCTGTTGCATTAGACGCCGGACCGAATACCAAAATACTGCAATGTATTCCTATGAATTTCAGCTCGTAAAGTATCATAGGTCTTAAATGATGAAACGAACTTCATTTACTAGTTGATGCAATCCAACTAGAGAGTTTGTCTCCACTGCTGTTCCGCACTCAAAGTTTTGATGCGCTACTGCATGAGTCAATATACTAAGACTGTTAATGAAGTGTTTTCCTGCTTGTTTTCTCCCTTCGATTTCGTTCATGCATATATTTACAGCCTTTCATTTATTGAATACAGCCTTTTCATGGCTGCCGATATACTAGCCATATTCTATATATTTTTTCCAGAAACCTTTTAAGTTATGAGTGACCGAACTCATTTGGGTTTCCCATTTAATATTCCGTTGCGTTCAGAGTACAGCAAGTAATTGCGTAATTACATTTTTACTACTACTCGTAAACAGACGAAATTGAGTATTGTTTTATGAAAATTGCGATACTTCTCAAATACTAAGCTAATGATTGACACATAAAGACCTGGTCACCAACCGATAAAGCACTTCCAATAAGCATTAAATAAAAATTATAAGGCCAGCTTACTGTTTTACTCAGCTCTTATAACCTGTGATTTGAATGATTGTATCACTACAGCACGCCCATGATATTCCAATGTGCAAGAGAACATACAGAAATTCTCTGGAATGATGTAATATAACAATAATTTCTCAGCAACTGTCGCCGCACGTAGCTTGAGTTGTTGTTGAGATGACAGAGGTGGTCTTCTGTTTCGGAATTGCCAGCGTCGCAAGGACGGTTGGGAGTAGTGACCGCTTGGACAATGGCGTTTGAGTCGCCACTCTCACTTTCACTGCACTCGCCGCAACTGGTACTGAAGCTCCGTGGATTCTATGTCTCGTGTGGAATGTAATCGAGTCGTGCATCTGGTTCGCTCTCACTTTCATGGCTGACATTTTTCCCGATGTGCTTTCGTTTCTTGTTCAGCTATCAAAACGCGACTCTATGAGATATAGTTAACGGATGTATTGAGTGAAGCGTGAAAGGTATATGATCGACTGAAAAATTCCCCACGAATAAATTAAGATGTGAAAGCATGGAGAATGGTCTCGATCCAGTTTCCAGTCTAAATAAAAACCAGGAGAAGTTTATTAATAATCGTAATCAAATAAAAATAATGTTTATTCCGGATAGTTAGCCATTTACAAATTCAAATTCTATTTGAATTCGATGAACTCAAATTCTATTTGTATTCAAATTCTTCAATCACACAATAATTCACAAATTACAGAATCAATTAAATGTACAATTTCAATTTATATAGAATATGTACAGAATGTTTCGAATAATTCATTTATAAGCTATAATTTACAATGGTAGATTAATGTATATCTTGAAATATTATGAAAATGGTGAGTAATTTACAATATTATATATCAAATATACTATGGAATATTAACGGGAAGAGCATAAAAATTACATGGTCTATATCATACTTAAAAGAAGAATGTTAAGAGAATATTATCAAAATTAGTATCACGTTTAAAACAAGTCAGGCCTTTAATGATTAAGTATTATTGCATATTATGAATGTTATTTTTTTAGCAATACAGATAGTAGAATACAGAGGAAGCGCATCTTGTTTGTAGGAAACATCAATACTCAGAAACTTATTAACGACTTTTATAGTAAACTAACTCATTCCTAAGAATTTTAAGTTCAAAATAAATTTTACTGTTAATACAGAATATTGCCAGGTTTGCATTATGCATGTCAATTTCATTCCAGATAAGGTCACACTTTCTCATTTAGCGTGTGATTGGTAAATAGTACATTTGATTTCTTCCAGTATCTTTGGTTACAAAGGTTAAGACGCCTCTAGAGGTTCTTTTCACTGATGCCATTATTAAGGCGTTATTAAAAATAATTTAAGCTAAAGTATTTTAACAGATAGAAAAGATCAAAATTAATCAAAAACAAAACTTTACGATTGAGTAGGAGTTTTTCAGGATGAAAGAGAAGACAGTCCAGACTTAAATTTTTGGAAGTTCTAAGAGAAGTACACTACTGGAACGCCCTCTGATTGCAGTGATGCTTACCCGGGTCCAAAGTATATGTTGTTTTCCCTATATTTTTAACATCTCATTTATCTCTCATCAGATAAAAGTTGCGTATCATTCGTCAAAACCTTAAGTTCATGAAAAAGAATTTATTTATAGGATTTGTTCCATAGCATATTACCTCTTTATGAGGTCAGATGCCGAAATCTCCAAATAATTATTCTCCTGAAGAGGTCAGCAAACGCCTCCAATTTATAAAGTGGAAGCAAGACTAAGAAGATCGGTGGAATTAAATAAATTTTGTGTTCTATGGGATAAATCCTTCCGATCAATCTGATATAATTTATGAAATACAAAAGCACTCTGAATTCAAAAGAATGGTGACTTGAAAAGAAAGTGTCTTAAAAAATGTGGAGAACACCTTGTTTTAAAACAGAATGAAATTGCTTAAAACTAGTTAGAAAAGAGGATAAATTGATTAAAATTAAATGGACCAGAACTTGAATAATTCCTATGAATTTTGGATGTTGTCAATGAAAGCGTAATATCCAGCATAACTCATTGAAAAGATGGGTAGTATGTCACCGTGCTGGAGATCATTCAGCCAAGACATAACCTCTTAGTTCTTTCGTTACATTCTTCTATCCAGAATATTTCTAAGTAAACCTTTATGCTTCTTTGTGTTCTGAGTTTTCCCCTCTCACTCTTTTTTATTTATATTTTAACTTAACTTATTTAAATTTGGATTTCTGAATAATGCATTAGACCATTCCAATTTATTTTCGATCAGATGTAGCATCAAATTTCAATACTTTGTCGTCGTTATAATCCAGCTATCGATAATGTATAGAAGACCGCTCTATACATATTTTTATGTGAGTAATTATTTATACTCTCACATTGATTGCTGTTAAGTCTTTCCTTGTATCTTCTCTTTTCTTGAATTGTTCCCTCTTTCAGTAAATTAAAATTTATCCATTAACTCTGAGGGATCTTCCAAAATTGAGGATCATTCCAGTCACAAATTGGCTGAGTTTATATCCTATTTACTTTGATACAGTTCTGATTTTGATTCCTCTATCAAGTCTCCATCGGTCATAAATATATTTGCGTAGTTTCATAGCTCTTAAAATAAAATTCAGATTTCCCATCTTTGAAAAAATCTTGACCTCTATTTCATTCCTGTTTTCCTCTTTTATAGACTTACAAAAAGCTCTTTTGTAGAATTTCAACCTGATGATGACAATAATTTTCTTCACCTCAATTTTAGTCTTACAAGACCACTCTTAAAATGATCTCCAAATGATGTTAAATTCACCAAAAGGAAAACATCTACGTATGCACCCTGAAAGCCACCTTATTATATTAGTAATATAAAAAGAACTTGAATAATTGAGGTAAGTTGTCGTATTTTCGACTCATGATATGGCCAGCCTAATCAGAATTGACTCTTGAAGCTCCAAAATAATTGTAGAATTCCCTATAAGTAGAATAAGTAGATGAAATAAAAATATAGTAAAGTGAATAAAAATAAAACACAGCAAGTAGATGAAAGTTCATTTTCTAGTCGCGTTTAGGGTTGTAAATTCTCACAATGATGTCAATAATAATCATACAACGTGACTAAAGGTACTGAAAATACTAAAGAAGGTACTAAAAATATCCTGCTGCAGAAATCATATACGCAAGATACCATTATTAAAGAAGGAGAATTACTACAACATCAAGGTATAGGTAAAATGATAACATATATGATCATAAGCATGCTAAAAAAAATGTAGAAGAAAATAAAAAGCTTTAATTCCATGTACATATTTACTGAATTAATGTGATAAAATCTAATAAGCAATCGATTGCTTATCCATCTCTAATAAAACCGTTACTATTTAATGCATCCTAATAAATTTTTATTCAGTCAGAAAAATCTTTTCTAAAATTTTAATTGCTCGAAAGATAATGTATATCTATCATATTACAGATAATGTTTGTGAATATTTTCAACGCTGTACTAAGGAGAAAATCTGTCAGAATGCACCAGAAAGACTTAAGTTTATATGGATTACAGATGAATAAAACAATCAATGTTTATCACTTTACTATAATTATACATACATAGATGAAAATCAAAGTGGACATATCTGGATTTAATTAGTGTTATTGTATCGCAATACACTTTGGAGAAATAATTTTTGGACATGGAGGTAAAATGAAATTGAGTGTTCAATTCTCTGTCATGATGTTTTGATTTTCCAGCAACTGTCTCTCTTAGCAAGAATTGAATTGATACTTGAAAAACTGTGGAAATTTCTGGAAAGTAATTGTAATAACGCAAATGCCTCTTAAGAGAGATCTATCTAGGTGTAAAACTGTAGGACCCTTAAGACAATTTCAAAGATAACCAAATATGTGATGTAAGTGAAATATGTATTTTCTAAGAAAGACATGAAGGATAATCAGATTTGTATGATTGCAATCTGAACATTAGTCATCAAAACTACGCATTGAACATGAATTAAGTATGACGATTATCCATTCAATTTCTTTATGCTAAGTAAATAAATCTTGAATTTCCTAATAAATACCTTTGCTTTCTATTGACTCAAAGTGAGAAAAATATAAAAATATTTTTAGCCTTATAATTTACAATTATTGCTACCTGGAAAAAATGATAAAGAAATCCTACAAGGGTTTCTTAAGAATGCTGTAGAAAATAATTCTCCTCAAATGATATCACATATCATAAAGAGATGTATAATTGATGCATGTCTAAGGCGAAAACATCATGTGCCAAATAATTTACATAGGTGGTGAAATGTTTATAAACTTTTCAAATTTATATCCCATTTCTTTAGATAGGTTTACATAGTTTACATTATAGGTTTATATATCATAATTATAGTTAATTTAGATTTACTTTTTTATGGGCTGTTTTTAATGTACTGTATGTATACCGTGTGAAAGTAAATGATGATGGCGATGATGAGTTTTCATTCCAAAAGTGACCGTACCAACGGATTCTCATTGGAATTACACAGTTCATAAACTTCTAAATAAGATGATGCTCTTAAAATACTAAAATATCACCGTAAAAGTAAAGGAAAAAATTACAGTTAATCAGTCGTGTGATATTTTATATATTGTGTTTTCAGTGATACACCACCACCATATTTTTTCAAATAATAATGATTCACGCATAGATGATACAGCTGCTTTATCTGTAGGCTTCAATCTGTCAGCCATTTTATTGCTCGTTCTTGATACGTTAAACTACATAATATATCAGGATTGTTAAAAATGCCATAAAGTTCGTATTGTAATTCAACAGGTATTATGAATTGCGTTTAGAGTGGCGTTAAAAAGATACTATGGTGAAGTGGCCTGTTTTATCACTTGTATATACATATAAATCGAAAGGAAGTTGAGATTGAAACTGCAACATTATGATATTAATTTCCCTTCTTTAAAATCAGAATCATGAGGATAATAAGGTGATGAAATAGGCATTTCAAAATTTGAAAGGGATGGATTTCCAAGGGATGAGAATTACCAACAAAATAAGATGTGCGAGATATCACGGTGAGAGATATCATTATCTTTGAGTCAATAGAAGGAATCGAATATAAGTCTACTGAAGTGATATCTATAAAATTATGATGAGCAGAAAAGAAGTCAGGAAATGTAAGTATCTATCAAAAAATAAACTGAGAAAATCAGAGACAATCAAGAGTAATCTTAAAAGCAAAATAATAGACATTTGCAAATATTTTATATATAAAATGAGAGAAAAGGATCATAAAACGAAGAAGGGACTTGGTTAGGGGAGAGGAATTAAGGAAGAGTAACTCATAATACATTTAGGAAGAATGGATTGAAGAGTGAAATTGAATGGGGACTATTCAATTGGAAATTTAGCTTAGAAATTGATTAAGAGGAAGCGATAATGCGGAGGGAGAGCAAAGTCGTGGAAAGAATTAAAAAGAGTTCAGGGGACGGAGTTCATATATGAAGCTATACTTTAACCATTGAAAAGATTATTTTGAAAAGTTAAGTAGAAATTTCTATCTGAGAATGGCTTTTTTCTGGGATCATATATATTAGAAATATATCTTTCCTGGTAATATTTAGAAATTTCCAATGATTTATAATTGTAAAATCCCTTAAAAAGTTTTCTTAAAACATTTTATAACAAAATCTTAGGCAGATTTAATTACAACTAAAGTAGTTCTATCGATGCAAAATTGTAATTTATTTGTGAAGGTTGTCTAAAATGGTAGCAATTGCTAAGCAAACATGTGATATAATGCGGGAAATAAAATGAGAGCCAATGTTACCCACTTCAGTCTGATATATAAAAGATGTACTTAATGGGGAGATTATGATTTCAAGAAATGTGACGAGGAAATATTTTTGATAGTGAAAACTGCCTCTCGGCCGAATGGAGATTCTTGATGAAGAGAAATCTAGAAACGAAACTATTCCATAGAATAATTTTGGCTTGTGGTGAAAAAAATGGCGCTCGGTAGGGCCTACACCGACTTTCATCGAACTTGAACCAAGTACTTTTGGGATTTCAAAGTTACTCTCAGAAACCGGCTAATTTGCGCAACGCCGAGATGTCTGCTTCGGTAAGGTAACGAGTCAGACAGTCCATCACGAACGACAATGCGTCATACCAATGCGATACGTAATCACGACAAGTTATCGCGAGGAGTCAAAAATATGAGGCAATATCGTGATTGAATGCGCGAGTCTTCAATTCTAAAAAAATGGGGAAAACAGGTAGAAAAAATTTCAGCCACGATCATTTTCACAGCGATCATCTCCGTGGTCAACTATGTACGATTTAACCGCAGGTTTCCATGGAAACTGCGGTAAACATAGGGGTGGCCTTCACCGGGACTGGCTCGCGTAGGTAAAACACGGGGGGCTAGTGGTGCAGGAGGAATGGTGTACACGGGGGGCTCTGCAGGGGGTAGGAGGCGTCGATGGCAGAAGGCCGCCACGGCGTGCATGCCGGAGAGCGTCCCCCGAGGGCCCAGTTTTTTCCTCCAATGGCGAACGGCCCCGGATGTGACGTAGGCCCGTTACGTCACGATTCTTTTCCTCGGATCTTCCCCCTTCTCCTCCCTCCCCTCCCGTCGGAAAGGTGCGTTCGCCCGATGAAAAAAAGTCCCTCCACCAAGTCCAGCCGCCGTCTCTCCATGGTGCGCTGCCTGTTTCTTCACCCGTACGCCATCTACCGCCGCGCGTGGGCCCAGTCGACTTTCTTCCGCGCGATGCGACTGCGAGGGTCAATTTGCCCAAGAACCAGGGGGCAGCACCTCCGCGGAGGGAAGCGAGCAGATGTGGCGGTGGTGGGGGAAGGGAGGCGTGCGTGGGCGTCTGAAAATTCGATCGGAGGCAAGAAGTGATAGAATTGGCGGAGTGCGTCTATGGTGGAGGCTCGTAGATTGCCCTCCCACCCCACCCCGAGAGGTGTCGTTTCGAACGATACCCTCCCCCGCAAGCCGTGTTTGCCGCCTCCCATGTCGTGTGCCGTGCGAGTGTTCCTTCGACGCCGTGTGGACTCCGTTGTGTTCCTTCCTCGCCCAGTGATGAGATAGTGTTACTTTTGTGAGTGCTAATCCTAGTGAGCGAGCCCTCCCCTAAACTCTTCTTTGCCGCCAAAGTGCTGGGAGTTGATGCGTTCGTTCGAATCTTCGAGAGGAAAGCTTTGTTTCTTCGAGGTACGTATTCGCTATCTCGATCACGAGCGAATTATTAGGATCGAGCGTCGTTCGAATTCGCTTACGTAACAGTCGATCGCCATATTCTCGAGATTCGCGATATACATATTTTCAAAGTGGGTATGTGCTACTGCCATCTTGATTGATATTTAAGGATCTCTATGGGTTTACCATCCGTATGGATTGACCGTTGATAGGCGGAAAACGGTCATTATTTTTTTTTCAAATCGATCCGTAATGTTGCGGATTTATCGACAACGATCACATAGCGAAGCTTAAAATGGCACATGTCTCTGTTGTTATTGTTGCTTACAGATGAATGTTTGGTGTAGATGTGGACTATTTTCAAAGTACTCCATTTTGAAATGATGTTCCTGGGGACTCCGTGTATAATCCCCGAAGTAGCTCATGCCTCATGGAACACGTCAACAGATTTCGAAATCTGTCCTGCCTATGGCCAGATCATCCATTAGGCATTTTGGGCAGGTGTCCAGGGGCCCATCAATCCATGGAGGACATAAGCACAAACTAAATATTTCTCTTAGAATCTCGGAATGACCTTTTCAAAAAGTTCTTAGCACTTCCCTTGTATTAGATTCGTAGGTATATTGCGAGCTAGTAGAGAAAAATATCTCTAGATATTCTTAGAAATTTTCAGCGCATCTAAGGTGATCCATGATTTTTTGAATAGCCATTTATTTCATAGAAATCGAGCGAGATATGCCATCGAGAGTTGTGATTTTCATTCAACATGTAAGGCTTACTTTGAGGTATCATGGTTTATGATTTTACATAACCGTCGTTTATGAATATAATTCTCACGAAGAAAATCGACTCGTAACTATGAAAATAAACCAAAAACGAATGATTAAATACCTAAAACGAACGCTTCTGTACGTAAAAATATATCTTTTTAACATTGTGAAATTCCGCTCCTAGACAGGGTCGTTTCTTGGTCCGTCTCGCTAGAGCGCTTTCATCTAGGAGGCTCTCTATTTCAATACAGTGATGTCACGAACGTCTCTTCTTGACACCTGAATGATACGTTTGAGCTCAATGATCACGTAATTAGCATTTCAGTCGAGGATGGAGAAAAAATGGAGTTCGAACAACTGCCGACTTCCGCAATATCGTCGTTCGCCGGGATGTGCCGCTGATTGGCGGGGAAATGGATGCGGCCTCACGCCGGATCTTTCTCTTCGCGCGCACAAGGTGGAACAGCACGTTTATCGTTTAACGTACTTATTTATTTGTATCGGAATAATAAGCCAGCATAGTGATATTCAACCAAGATTTTAATCTCATCATTACATGTAACTCTCAAGACTTTTTCGATAATTTTTCGGTTCTTGCCCTCGCAAAAAACATATGGCTGATTCTTCTTCATGAAGAGAAGAGAAATCATGATTTACGGAGATTTATGCCACAAAAACATTTCAAGATTCGTCAGTAATTAAATAAAAGCTTATGTGGTAATATAGTTATCGTTCATAGAAGATATACTAGTACTATACTTAATGCTACGTACTCTCATCATAATCACAATATCCCATTTCAGGATTCATTTTTCAGCGTGCTATTAACGTCTTTGCTTAACCACCAAAATTCTCCATTTTCTTCTCTTCGCAAGATTCTACCGCTTCAGACAGAAAAGCAAAACGAAATCAATGAATATATATATATATATATATATATATATATATATATATATATATATATATATATATATATATATATATATATTGATTTCGTTTCGCTTTTCCTATTACGAAGTAGAAAATCATGATATAAGATAAACATACAAACATTAATTTAGTCACCATTTTAATTAAAATGATGACTAAATTTACTACGTGACTCTACGTTAATGTTTTAACAGATAATTTTGATTGAGTATTTTAAAGTATTACAGCATTCAATTTTCAGTACATTTTGCATGATCAGTTATTATTATCCACCGAACGCTTCATATTCTAAAATTTCCCTCCTCGAATATAATGAAATCCGTTCTCTCCTAAGATGAGAGGAAAAGTTTTCAAACGACGTATTTAACAGATTTTATCACTTTATTCTAGACTTTGAAAAGCATTACATTTTGTGCGAGGTAACATAGAAATGACTGGTATGTCGGTATTGGCCACGCATCAAGTCTATCATGCATATACCAACCAAAATTTCTTTTTCTTTTAAAATCTGTTTTTCTTTTTCATTTCCATATGACAATTCTGCCATGATTGTTGACTAATATAATTTCGTATTGAAATTGATGAAAGCATCTTTACTTATCCTTAGCCATCGAATATGGTATTGGAAGAATTTGAGTGGTAAAATTATATAAGAAAGTTTAGTTATTACGATAAATGAAATTTTGACTTAAGAGAGCAACAATTGTTCTTTAGTATTTTGATAATTATATTTCAGTCTTCTTTGAGTCCGATTTGGCATTCCACATTAACCAGCAAATCCATCTAAAAGTATAATAGAAAGAATATACGTGAATATCTCTTTTTCGACGTCCGCCATTTGTAGGAAAACAGCTCAATTCCCACGGAAATCGTATGCAAAAACGGCAAAAAGTGTTTTCAAAGTGACTCCCTTTTGTTTTGCGCATTATATCTGCCTGATTAATTTAATGAGATTCCTTTTCTTTGGCGAGTGGAGTAAAATTGGTAATTAAGCTTATGAAGAATGGCAATTTTTCTGGGGATTTCTACCTATACGTACAATGAATATTAAAAGTTTGCATGTATTAATAATAATAAACGTAAATAAACATGTAATTACGTCCGAACATACATGAGGTTACAGCTATTGAGGGAATATGCTGATTATGATATCTGTTACCCCGAAGACACTTTATTTGTGATTTATTATCTTGAATTTATTTTATCTGTGAAAAATATCATTGATATTTTTCACAAATAAAATTACATCCTAATATATGAACTATGAATACGGTTGAATGTTACGTTGATATCATTAGTGTTCACCTTAGCAGACGGAGTTATTCAAAGTAGTTGGCGCCATTTTAAGGGGAAGTGAGTAAAATCGATTTCATCTATAAAATGTGAAAGGGAGAACCTTAAATTTTCTGATCTGCTCAGTCTGTTTACATTACTTGTATATACAGATAATGCTGTTTCATTATTATTATACATTTCATACGGGGCCTTAGTGTTCATTTACTCACGTCACCATTTTGCCCTATCCCTAGCTATTCTGCTTTTCTAAAAGCACGCTGCGCAATAATTTCCCACCAAGGTGATAAATAGGAGCCAAATTTTATTTCGGTTGTACACCAGAACAATTATTTCTCAATTTACTCAGTTTATTAGGTACGGAGTTACTCCATACCTACTGCCTACTGTATGCTGTATGCACGATTCACAGTTCAAATGTTCGGAGAAAAGTTCAAGAGCGGATATAGCAATCTCCTGTTTGGAGTTTTCTTAGTGTGTTGTCTATGTGTTTAAAGGAGAAGGAGAATGAAAAATAACTGTAATTCTTCAAAAAATTGAGATGATATTTTTGAGTTAGGTTTTCACCTAATGTGATCAAGTTTTTATTGAAAATGTGTTCACATATTTTATATTTTAGGATTTACCCTTATCAGATTTACAAAATATTTTACTGCTGGAAACGATCTCCAAGCTACCATTATAACAGCAAATACTAAGTATATCGTAGCAGAAGTATGTTATTCTTATTATTTGTTGTCAGATTCAGATTGAAATTCGCGAGGTTGAGGTTAGAACGAAAAATTCTTCGACTTCTCAATAAAGTAGGCGAACTTCGATGTAATTATAGCTAATGTCACATTGAAAAACATTTCCTCGATCGATTCCCTCATGGATTCATTAATATTTAACATTTACGCTTCGATATTGACAGACAAAATAAATCAATCAGCTAGACTTTTAGCTATTTTCTTTCAAAAAACTAGTTACGGTATCAATTTAGTGTATGTGCATGGATTTGAATTTTTGCCTCAGACACAGAACGTGAATTCTTTTATCTGAATGAAACTGAATTGGCTTTTGGGTACTAAGTTTTAAGCGGAAGGATACATTGTATACATTCTCCTTCTGCCTGCAATCAATTCAAAGCTTATACTGGAGATTTAATTTGGATGTCAGAGTAAGGTAAAATAGTTTTCCGGGACTCACTAATCCTGTTTTGAGTCCGTAAAAATGGTGCTCGTCTTACCCAACTCATTTTTACCAAGTGGAAGGAATTGGACTGAACTGTTGCCGTAATTTTCGCGCATATCTCTTTTTCAAATGTATTCCTTGCACATGCTTTTTTCCCGGAAAGATAATAAGTCGACTTTATTCTTTCTTTGTCATTATACTTAAGAATCGGTTCGGAATACTCGAGAAGGGAACGAGTTTATAACAGCCTATTCTTCTTTGCTTTTTATTTAATTATTCCGTATATTTTCTCGGTAAATTTTTGGACGAGAACAAATCAATCCAGCTCGGAATTTTAATTTGGGATAATTTGCAGACATAAAATTCAACTTTATTACAGTTGAATTAGAAACTGCCCCTGCTTAAATGAGCCAGTTTCAGTCTGTCGTCATCAAAGGATGTAGTTCAGTGGATTTGCATGCGATTTTGCATCAAACGTTCACTATTACACAATGGTTTTTGGAATCGGTAATCTCGTTCAAAAGATGTCAAATAGAAACTTGTTAGAGATCTCTTCCAGAATGATGTATTCAATATTGTAGCTCAAAATTTCCCTGCATTTAAAATGATTTCATTTGATTGACCTACACTTAATTTGAAGCAATTTTTTCAAAGAATATCATTTATCTTACATTCAACGAAAGTCGTAACAATATGATTATCCTCTTTGGAATCCAATGGTATCTCATTTTAATTACCATCTGAAGCTTACAATGAATTCTCTGATTAAGTTGATATTTGCAGCCGATTGCTTGGCAATTGATGCTGGTTTGTCTGGGAATTCAAAGATTTTTATGAAAAATTTGAAGGAATACCCATTCCATGGAGAGAGTATTTATGCGGACAGTGGTTTATAGATTTTGCGTTCAACTATTGACCGAGATATATAAAGTTAGCAATATTCGTAATTAGAAAAGGATTGAAAATTAGAATATATTTCATTAAATTTCATTCTTTGAGGAAGATACAGGATTGAGCTCCATAATCTCTGTTTTTTTCCAAATAAGCCAATAATTCTTACCATTGTTAATGCGCCTTACAGATAGTTTCAAACTGAAGATCAGATACATCTCTCATCTAGGCTTAATTCATCATATCAAGCAGAAACTGCAGATATAGTTACGTCATGATATACAGCATTATGCCATTTTACTGATATAGTTACTTTTAAATTATAACTCCATGAATATGAGAGATTTTTCTGCTCATTGGTTCCGTAGAATTTTTAGAAGAATACAGGTATTATATTTTGAAATGAGAGAATCCCAATTTATTTAGTATATTATAACTTTAAAATGTTCCATCGAAATATTTTACCCTTACATAAAAATAAACATTGGTTTCGGCTTATAAATTTCATATTCTCTGAAGATGCCAGAGAAATTACTATCAGAGCACGTTGTTGTAAAGTTTGCGAATCATAAAACACATCTTTCTTCGTTGATAACTTAAGGGCAATTTTCTCCAAGAATTCTTAGAGAAGCGAACACTTCGGTTCATGGGATAGGAAATAACTTTTAGTGAAAACCTCAGTATTTCCTCAGAGTTCTCTCATATGCATGCAATTTTTTATATGAGTATAAATCTTTATCTTATTTCCTTTTTCATAATATATTTATTACGCTTGTTAAACGATTCTTTTTAATTTATTTTTGTATAAGATGATGAGCCCCCGAACAATATGTGTCCATGTACTTCATGAAGTTGAACGCTTTAAGTTGATAGAAGTCGAATTGGAGACTGTGAGATACATGAAAAGTAGTTGTTTATTAAAATTACTTATACGCGCATTGATGACATATAATGATTAAATTATTATGAACACTATTATTTTTCGTCTCTAACTAGAGAACCCAATGAATTGTAAAGTTTGGAAGTAGTGCAACTTTTGGTTCTCTAGTTAGAGGCGAAAATAATAATGTTAATAATAATTTAATTTATAATCTGCCAAGGTGCTATTATAATATTAAAAAATCTAAAATTTGTTGAGTTTTGGCTGCTGGAACAACGCATGGACAAGCCTTGTAAAATGAGGAAAATTAGGCATCCATATCATGAATTATTATTGCCATTAACACTCAATTTATGAGTCCTTTACGAATGAATATTAACTACAGTATTCAAGGTTACACCTTTCCGTGGTGCACAATTGAATGACAACGTGTTCAGACTGTGTGATAATCCGACAGTCGCAACCCATGCACGTAGCTAATGAATGCTTTTACGTCACTATTCTTATGTCTGTGATCTTCGCTATTAAGGCATTTAAGAATGTTTACTGTTATGAGTAACGATTATGTGATTTATTACTATCCGATGGAAACATGGATGTTTATTTTATTGTTATTATCATTATTCATTTGACGGAAACTCGATCATATCAGCTTGAAAGTTTGGTTTGAACGCAGACTTAGTAAAAACTTATAAATTATGCGCTAATCAGAAAATACCCCATTACTCAGGGACTCCTAGACCTTGAATTATTACACTGTCTAGGCCAGAAAGGTTGTAGTTTCTTGTTCAATTGACCTAATGGAAGCGTCCGTTACAGAAAGTATGTCCTTTCCTTCACCATAAACATACTCCTAATTTCACGATCTGCCATACATCAGAGCGTCGCTTTGAGTACCATACATAGTCGTATTTCAGGTTTTAACTATAAAATTTACATAATCTTAGAAATGCTACAGATAAACTTAATTATCAGAAATGTGTTTCCGAAGTTCCTATTTCTTGTTGGGTGTGATTCATCTCCTTGCTTATTATGTACATTCGTTACACATCAAGGCGTAAGAGGGCGTTTGGAATACAGATAGCACTAAAACTTGGAATTTAACTTCGTCGTGGAATGTTAATTCTATCGAGTGGCTCATTTTCCCCCAAAAATAAAAAAAGTTAGAGCAAACGCAAAAGTACTTTTATATGAAAATTTATGAGAATACATTCTTAAAATCATGGCTGAGGTAGAATCCAATTATTTAAGTCATGGCTATTACAATTGTTAAGGTGATGAAGATATTGCCCAATTTTAATGGAAGAAAATTGTACTCGAAGCGCCGTTCGTATATCGATTTAATATCTCACAGACAGGCATTCTAATAGGTCGAAAATATTTCAAATAGATATTAATAGTGCGTTGATAGGTTAAGCCTCAGTTCCTTGAAGATACCTTATATTTAGTTATTTTGCTTTCGGTTTATTCATGCAAGTAAATAAAAATAATTGTTACCAGGTTAAAACATTGACATTACTTAGAACAGAATTGCGATTAACTAAACTGTTACTTTCATAATTACGTATTTAAAATAATGTAGAAGTAACCAATGCTGATATTCCTGCTAAACGTTTTATTATAATGTTGAACTCAATGTATGCACCTTAATTGCAAGGGAGTTCATAAAAATATTCCTCTTTCCATTGATGATCAAAGAAACAGTTACCAATTTCGTCAAATAACACTGCTAAGAATTCCACTACTCCAAAATATTTGTTTATAATTGGGAAGTTTATTTAAAGTAACGGTTGCATTGAATGCAGAAATAGTTTAGGCGATGGTCCAGCAGCTTCGTTTCAACCTGAAGAGATCCAACCTCATGTTCGTAATTAACTGTATATAGCATATAGCTGTATAGTCTTTAAAAAAGTAAATGACTTGAAATATTTCATCCATGTTCGGCATAATAACTCGTAGTCATTTTGTGATTTTTTACTTTTGCTCAATCAAATGTTGATTCAGACCTGTATCTTCATTTCAAATGAAATATATTGAGGCGCTTCAATATTTCTATTCTGAACTTGAAATAATGATGTGCATGTAACAAATGAATTAAAACACTTCGTTTTTCATCCCACATTAATGGAGTTCCACGTAGTCACGCCTTATTCCATCAATACTATTTAATCATAATAAATTATACATTTAGAATCATCTACTTTCTTGCTTATTTGCTATTAGCTATATTTAGAAGTCGATTTCAATATTTTGGTAAAGTATTGTATTTTTTCGCTGATGGCCTTCTCCGCCATGTTTTCGTCAAATTATCAGTTAACTATCAGGAATTTAGATGATGAGTGTTTTTCATTGCCGTTGACTTGCTTCGCAATGTAAGCCGCAGTATTTACTGTAATTCCTGTTTCTTTTTTAAACTAAGTTTAATTCTGAAAGCATTTTGCGGAAGAAAGAGTTACTACAAAATTTCGTTGGAAAATGTATTAAAATAACTAAGCTTAAACCT
Organism: Pachydiplax longipennis; assembly: GCA_036926295.1. Taxonomy (NCBI): domain Eukaryota; kingdom Metazoa; phylum Arthropoda; class Insecta; order Odonata; family Libellulidae; genus Pachydiplax; species Pachydiplax longipennis. The sequence continues at coordinate 10,547,180 of JAVFKF010000007.1, read as the reverse complement.
CCGAGGATATTTTTTAGAAGCTCTTTTTGTCTGAATTCCCGCTGTATTTAGCAGCTTTGTTCAAATTTCATATCCCATTATGCTTTATATGTGAAATGGCAGATTTATTTCTGTGAAAGAAACTAGACCACCAGTCCTCCGAAACTCTTAGGCATAGAGCGGCCATTTTGAAATTCTTTCCCCGTGGGCCACTGAAAAGGCGGGAAGGAATGAAACCTTGTCATGGAGCTTATTTTTCCTATAATATATATAATATTTATTATTCATGTGATATAAGCTCTGTATTTGCTATTTTTACGTCTTTTACATTAATGTTAACATTCGAGCTATAAATTCTCGTGATTATTACTTTTGGGAGAAGCACATATTGCCAGCACTTAGAAATCGTGTTAAATATTATTTGAAGGTAAATGTAAGGGAAGAATTGTTAAGGATAAAGTTTTATCAAATTCCTTAGGACACGGTCAAAGGTGAAAAGAATTTTCACATTCCATCAGAATGTGGAACCAAAATGCACTCATTTCGCTTTTCCAATAATTGCATTGGCTTGTTCGTCAATCGCTGCTTGTAGCATCATTCCTTAGTTGTGCGAAAGTTAAAACACAGTCACAGATATCGTTCAATTCATTTTAGTAATATTTTCGAAAGGTAAATCTACATGAAAATTAATTGCACGCGAGTATTCTCTTTGTTTCGTAAAACTTTTACAGGAGACGGTATATAGGATAAAATTGTGTATTTTCTGGTAAAATATATATGTATTAATGCAGGATTAGTTAGCATGTATAATGTTTATAGAATACGTATTTAAAATTTCAATTCCAACACTGGAAGATTTTTAACTTCTCTGGTGGATTGAGTCACACTTGATTCATCTAGGTGGTGGTGAATCTTGTATTCGTCCCACTATTGCTTTCGCAAGAAAAATACGAGCTTTGCATAATTAATGGAGGAATTGGTGAAAATAAACAGTGTAGGATTCCTTATCAAATTGAAAAGAATTAAGTAATTGCGCAAGTAATTAAGAGCGAATTTACCTAGGGTCTAGATTTCATGTAAATTTTATTCAAATTTTAATTCCAGACTCTGAGTAAATACATAATCATTTGGAATATGCTCAAATTAGTACACATAATATTTAAAAAAATAAATGTGAATGGATTTCTGAAAAAGCTCAGTAAAATCCATGTATGAGTCGTAAGCATTATGTATGACCATTTGCTTTTCTTAAGAAAGTTCGTTAACAAAATTAAAAAGAAAACTCGTTTATAAGTTCTATAACTTGATCAAAAACAAATTTCTCATATTTTTTGGCTCTTCGATGGAGTTGAATTAATGCAGAGACCAATTGAGGTAAGTTTTCTTGGATTTTTCTAAAAAACGTTCTCCCTAGAGCAGGCATTCTCAGCCAGTGAGATATACCTCTATAGGTGGAACAGGATCAATTATTCGGTAAAATGTGATTTTCTGTTGATTAGGTTAAAATTTTACAATCAAGTTTGTTTTAAAATTATCCTGTGGCAATCACTGAAGTCAGGGCTTCAGATTCCTCTCGAAGTTTTGTAGATGCTTGCCTAACAGAACATGCCTATTATTTTTATTTGCGGATTTTTTCTATTTAAAAATTAGAAAGTGTAACAAAAATGTGAATAGGTGAGAGGCATTTCTTCTATCATCGTCGAGCACTATCTTCAAAAATTCTTCCAGTTCCGTTAAGCTAATTCAGTCTTTGAAAGGGTGGTATATCAGATCAAGACTTTTCAATGAATATGTATTAACGTTGACACAGATAGTCAATCGCTTCTTTTTCGCCCAAACATTCTATGGCTTACTTGAGGACATGTCGCTGATAGAGTAAGTGAGCTTAGAGATTAGCTCAAATGATCAATTGAAGTTCGGAGTATTGTGAAGTTTTTTCCAGCTTCAGGATAAGGAATAGACGGTACGCCTTGCTTATTAAGCTAAAATTTTCAGCAGCTGAATAAACTGAATCTTCAGTACAAACATCATAAAATACATGGTTTCCTTCAAAAACGTCTTGAGGAAGCTAATAATTGGGGTGAGAAATGTCAATATAAATTACATAAAAGATAAAATTTGGTATTTACCGCATGTTTACAAAGCTGTTGAATATAATGTCTATCTTTTTTACCCTTATAGCTTTTACCCCACCAAGTCCTTTTCACATTGATTACATCAATATAAAAGGATTTAGAAGGATAAGAAGCTGTCAGACATTTTTGCTGCTAATGATCGATAACAAGTTCTTCCGGAATTTGCCTTTCAGTTTGTTCTTCCAGAAAATGAAAAAAATGGAATTTATCAGCATTGGGAAATTCATCTACCATTTTTCTAAACTTGGTGCCGAGGAATAGGATCCGTATGAATAGTCGGTTGAAAAATTTCCGATGATTGTCGGGATGAATTACTGTAGCCGAAAGCTGTTTTGGAAGCAGAAGATATTTTGATGAGAAATCGCATGCATAATTTTGAGCTTTGGAGTGAGATCCTTACCCTTACCTTACACAGCTCTTTGAGCTAGACATTTTAACTCACAGAGAGTTGCAAATATAATCGTCGCAACTTGAGAATGCTGCAACTAATTGGAGGCTGAAGATTTGTTTGCCCTTGCAAGCCGCCATCTGTGTACACAAGAACTGAAAATCATCGTTGATCGTCATCTTCTTCGAATAAAGAACATTGCATTTCCTAGGTGAGATTAAATTTTGGAGCATTATTCGATAAATTTCATCTACAAAATCATTAATTACGAAGATAAAAGCCCTAAATGCATCCAACTTTTAAATCTATTAAAATTAAATTAGCATGACTGGGTACAGAACGAATTATTTTTTTAATTCTACATTCATGTATCATTTGAAACTCATAACTTTCGTTAGATTATAGACTGGGAAAGATAAATTGATATTCTATGGTATGGTGGGAATTCAGCAAATAGGCTCTAACTTCTGTTCTAGATACTTTGCTAGGTTAAACTATTAGAAGTTACTGAAGTAACAGTTGTCATTCGCAATGGCCTACTGATTCTGCTGTCTCGTTTGATGAATTTTAGCGTGCAATTATTTAAGTAATTGCTCTTGATCGTTTCCTCCATTGGAGAACAGTAGAGCTGGCAGCGTGAAATTACCTCGAGGGATAGCGGAAATGAGGGTAAGGCTCAGAGTACGTGCCTCTTGAACGAACTTCCTTCAATGCTTTGAAAATGGGCGGACGTTCACTCGCTGCACCGCAGTTGCGTTCAATTGCAGTCCAATACTATTTTGGGGTTCTCCTTCTTTACGGTCCATTATGATCATTCCATTCTGATGGAAGATCTTTTTGTGCTAGATTAATCGAAAGTTAATGTGATAATTCGATCGGAATACCAGTCGTACTCGATCATTCAAATAATCTCGTTTATCTGAACTAAAGTTGGTGAGGCTGTAGTTAAAAACAGTCATGGCATCGACGGATTGAATCAATCAACGCTTCTGTGTGCTATTCTTTCTGAATATCTTGCGGAGAAAAATTGATCGATGGGTATAATTGATTGAGATAAAACTATTCTCCAATGCTTCAGTTAATATTTGTTAGATCGCTGTAGTTTAATCAGAGATATTGGAATCAAAGTATACAACAATCCAGACCAAAGATTTCAACTACATGTCGGAGAAAATCCACTAAAATAGTATCAAAAAATTAGAAAAATATCACTTGATTTATTTAAACCTCCGTCCCTCTAAATATTTCAGTATTCTGCAGGCAATTGGAATCTTCAAGTCAACTATCTATTTTATTCTACTGTTTAGCAGAATTTCTTCATGTAGTAGCTTAATTGACTGAAAATAGCAAATATTCAGTGCATACTATGAGCAGAAAATTATAAAAATTGTAGTGTGTAGGCCTCCCCAAACGTTTTGTAATGGTCTCTATTCTGAACTCGTTGGCATATTTCCCCTATGTATTTGATCATTTGATTATCAAATGCTATACATTTTGATCTGTAAGTCCCGAAATTAGCTTGCAGTGACCGAAGTTAGAATTTTTATGAAACTACGAATAGGTCACCGAGGTATCTTAATCATGAAGGCTATAATGTATCAGTGAGAGTTCAGTCAATGATACATTTCGCAAATTTACCTCAAAATCGATTTTTAAGAATATGTAAGGAGGTAATTATAGAATTATTAAAAAGTTGCCCTTACTTATAAAATGTTGCAAATATTTATGGGCCAGTGGGTAAAGAATCCTATTGCTTCACTAATCATAGGGTTCATTGTTTAGCAGTAGCATTCTATTCATTATTCATTAATGCAGATAAGCATCTTGCTATTTAAATATCATAACTGATATGATTACCGTTCGTAAGGAGCTGACTGTGAATAAATAACGCCTTTATTCTGCCACTACAACGTCTCATTCTGTTAAACCATCTTCACCATAAACGAACAACATAAACAGAGATTAATTTTAATAGAGTTATTTTGTAAAAAATCAATATTTTGTTCATATAAAAAGACCGAGAAACACTTTGAAAAATACTATTCTTCAGTAAGAAAGGTTCCAATTTATAGAAAGATGTAAGAAAAACTGCGCTAAACTACTGGAGGTAATTACTAAAGATATGAAAGAAAAAGGTAAATATTTAAATATATTGGCAATTAAATACGAAGAGAACTTACAAAAATACACATAAAAATACATATTCTCTGATATGAATGAATGAGAATAATTCCAGGCATTCTAATATTACTCAGCATTGACGCAAATCAGTTATAGGACTTCATTGAATTATAATCTCTAAATTTTATTAATTAAATTGCGCGTAATTAATAAGAAGAAATTATTCAAACAGCCTTAGTTAAGATATGAGTTTTCATTAAGTTTAATTTATTATTATTATTATAATTCTTCTGGATATCACTTTTTGAAATAAGATTTTCTTGCTAAAGCTGGATTTTTGGTCCTTTTCTGGTTTAAATTTTTGAGGCACTAAGCAAAGTTTTCTTAAAATGAAGTCTTGTGCATTCATCAATACGATTTTACCATTGTTACTATATTTTCGATTTATCGTTCTAACTATATTTCCTTGCAATAGATATAGACTATGTAACCATCGGATGTTCTAGCATACTTTTTATATGTATTGCTGAAAGTTTTCACGAGGTTTCGATTAAATTCTACTTTCATTATTTCTTAATGGCTAGAGAAACTTGTCCCATAATTATATCATTAAGATGGAAAATTCACAGACAAACACTCACACAATTTAGATGATCAACAAGCTGTGCAATCAGATATCTGAAGCGGAGATCCATAATAGTTAGTGCATCATGTCAACCATCCGTTGCAAATCAGACAGGTTTAATTGCTTCCAGCTTTTCGACACTACACGATGAAATATCAACAACGTAACCATGGCTGAATCTTAAAGCTGATGAAAATTTCTGAGTTGTTTAATGATATGTTTGGATTCCATATAATTAAAAATTAGGAAGGAATCGGAGTGGACCTTTGCTATCGGAAGCTTGGGAGAGGGGATATACTTTGTATAGCATAAAATATCGAGTGAGGCAGTTTTCCATAGCTTTTATCACTGAGCCGTATTGCTACTTATGTAATAACTAATAATACTGATAACAAGTCCACGTATGAGCAACACTTGTGATCCTATGAATAAGTCTTTTCATCGAATCCAAAAGAAATAACCAGGATGAATACTATTAATTGTTTTCACTCGGTCCTTATTGGTATTCGTGGTATTACAGCCATGAATAAGACGCTGTTAATGTCAAAAATGATAGGTACATTTTCGCCTCCCTGAACGAGAGGAATGAAAAATTCTACATTCATCAAAATATAGTAACAAGAAAAGAAAAGGCATTGAAGGAATTTTTAGTAACTAAGCCCTCGACGAACTCTTATATTATTTTTTCCGAAACTTTTCAAAGAACAATAATTATGATGTAACCTTTAGTTTATATAAATTAAAAGGTGGCTCAATTTTAGCATATTTATACTTTTTACTCTCTTAGGATGCCAATGCAGTCGATCTTCTCAAAAATATTTATACTGTTCTTCAGAATATTTCCTCTAATTTTGTATTTATGGATCCATTTTATTGCATACTATTAGCCGATTACCAAAGAGGAAACAGCGAACCATCAAGAGGCATTTTCAGCAATCTGTAACATAGGAGTGTATAGTAAAAATGTTGACGAATCATTAATTCGTTTGTGAAAATTTTTCAGTGATACATATCAGAAATCATTAATCTGAGACTTTTTCATATTAAAGCTAGGAATATACGTCTAGTAGATCAAATTTTCTCCATTTAGAAAGTTAAAATTCTACGCTCTAAAAGGAGTTGTGGAACTTAGGTTATTTATTTGAGATTATACGATGCATTTTTTCACTTCATACAAAAAGATACCAACTTGACTATGAGAAACAGACGTCTACTAAAGTTTGTTGATTAAGGCGATTGAACTTAAGCTATAATTATTAACTCCTGTCTTTGCCGGATCAGCGTGATGAATGGGATAATCTTAGTTTTACCTATAATCAGCTATGAATCTAAATGGAAGTAAGTATGTTTTTGTTGGAGTTGAGCTAATCAAAATGCCCAAATAATAATAGATTTCATGGTAAATATTTGACTCCTTTAAGGAACCTAAACCTGCTTCGTGTTTCCATTGGAGGAATTTCCATAGCTTTTACTCCAAGCCATTAATCATGATCATGCGATCCCATAAAATTTTGACTCGTAAATATTACGGTCATTTCAGAAACCAATGATAGGAAAGAATTAATTTATATTTCTCTTCGAGGAATTTTTATCATATATTTGCCGTGGAATAATATCATTAACGGTTAGAGGTAAAAAGAGAAAGATAAAGTCGTTCTAACATTATTATTACAGAAGAGTCTTGCATGTACTTAAATTAGATCAGCAGCATGATTGGCCCAAAAAGGGTTCTTTCTCCATTAGGGGTCGGCGGATTGGAACGGCCTCCGATTGACCCTAGGGTCCCTTTGAGTGTCTCGAATCGGGGACAGTCGGGTCGAATGCCGTCCACCTGCGGCAAAGCGGCTGAGGTGCTCGGATTTTCTCTCGGTGGGATACTCCAGACGGTTTATATTGATCGACTGGAGGAGACCCAAATGTTTAAAAGTGTATTCACAGATGGCTCTGGCGTTTAGAACCATTCTGTGACCAGGTATAGGAAGTCCTTCTTTATTCTTAGAGAAGCCTTTGAGGTCATCAGAGCATTTCCCGCTACTGAGTAACTCCAAACGTTTTGCATCGATGACTTTTTCTTCATGTTTTAATGGAAAAAAATCACTAATGATATATTTTTCTACTTAGATGTGCTCGAAAAATGCTATTATTATGAAAAAAACGCTACCAGAAATGTTGTCAAAGTTGCCATCAGAAACTTTTCTTCCGTAAAACTTTCGTTGGAAATCATTTTAATTGAGAATAATGGTGTGGTACTCATTTCGCGCATGGCCAAACATACCCCAAAAATATCATTATCCACCAAAACGTGGCAATAATTAATTTAATGATTCAATTATTGACACTTTTTATTCAATTAATTGGTAGTTTTTATTCAAATTTTAACCAATATAATTTTTTATGCTATGAATCTTCAAATCGTTGCTTTTCGAAGTAGGTTACGCTGTATACTAATTAATGTCATATTAAAACGCTGATATAAGTGGTTATAAGCATACAGTTCAAAGTAGTAATAATAATTTTAGTATTTAATACTAGTAAAACTAATTATTAATGCTTATTAGTTACTGGTGAACTCCCATGATAAGAGTGACGGATATGAATTTAAAGTGGTTATGAAGCTAATAATAAAAAAACTCGTAGCTAATTAGCACTATAATGTATTATAAATATCAATCGTGTTAGAATTCAAATCTAAAATTGTAAGCTAAATAGATAGCAAATTTTATACTCTATTATGGATTACGTAATACTCGAAATAAAAGAACTTCTTTTTACTTCTAACTTGTGTCGAAATTATTTGTCCCCAAAAATCTTTCCCTTTCTTTTCTAAGCGCTGTTGTTGATCTTGATATTTTATCTCCTTGATCATGGCAGCATAATATATAAATATCTATATCAATGGGCGATAAGAGTGCAATTCAGTAACGATTGAACAAGATTGTCTCGGTAAATTGTTTATCCAGGCTTGATTCTCGATCCATTCGGACTTTTTTCAAGTCTATTCTTTCTTAAGAATGGCCTGCTCTTCAAAAAGAGTACTATCTTATTACCAATACTTTTAATTAGGTCTAAATTCCCAATGTATTATTATGGCAAAATACACGGTGACGAACAACAACAAAGTGTCACAAGAATTGGTAAGAAAATGATAATAGTCAATTGGCGCTAATCTAATATAAATGTTCAGGATTATACTGAGCAGCAAAGAGATTCATTCGAAGTAATCTGCAAACTCAGCATGGAGAAAGAATATTCTTTTCTGAATGTTTGGCTTTCTATTTACCTTGTAAATGCTTTATTGCATTAGTATTGTAATACAGATATTAAATCTCTTAATAATACAAATGATAATATATAATAATTACAGTAAAATTTATAATGCAAAAAAATTGATGGTATAAGTAATAATAAAGCAATAGTTATCAGTTAGTATTATTATGATTGTTTTGATATAATCTTTAGAAGCATATCAGAGTAATTTGAAACAATAAAGTTGTAATGACTGTTGCATTGACTTTTTAATGAATTATTACATCTAAGAACTGTTTCCGTTTTCATATTTTAACTATGTACTCCTTTAATACATACATACAAAAATTGCAGTAATAATGATACAACTTTCTCCTATCATATCCCAAAATTTATATCATAAAAGCATATCAAGAAATATCGATTTGGAAACGAAGGCTTTCCCAACATGTAATTCGATTCCGTATAACGATAAAATTTTAGTTTCACCAAAATGTATGACTTTTCGACATTACAGCTATAGTTAACTACTAGATGAAATACTTCATCTATTTAAACTGTCTGACCTCTCAGACCAAAACATTTTCCTGATTTATTTTGCCCCAATATGACAAGCAAACCAGGAATTCAGCGTGATTCAATGATAAACGCTATAGAATATATCAATTGGCCTGAGAAGCTCATTTACGTCGTCTCCTTCCGGCAGCTTTAATGAATTAGTGCGTTTATGACGCGAGACTTTGTTTGTAAGCATTGCTGAGTCATATTTAATGTATTTCCTGCCGATGTAATCTGTATTACCTGATCGCTATCACATAAGTTTGTTTACAGTTGATTTGGAAACTAATTCTTTAACTGGACTGCATAGGGTATCCTTAAGTTAAGCGAAAATATATAATAAGTTTCGTTATTAAATCTCCCGAATCGTAGAGAAAAATTTTAATGCTCGTATTTTTCTTTACTTTTAATGTGCAGTGATATCGAAGGCAACAAATAAAGAATTTGTTCCATAGTCTTTCATGTAAGCTAAAATGCGATTTTCTAGATTGTAAAATATAAATAAAAACCAGCATGACCCAAACTCCCTTACTTGTTAGCCATAATGGACACAAACCATTAAGTAGTTTTTTATAGTCTTTTTATCTTCTAATTTTACATATTTTTAATAAATCTTCTAATTTTATATAGTCTTCGTTTGCGTACTCACTTCCTCCCAAATATTCTTTATACCAATGTATATCAAGCTGTGTGCCACGAGGGGTGGTAAGTTTAACGCGAAAAATTGTACCGTAGCTCTGATGCGAAACTTTTAATGTGTTCCAAGTCGCTATATATGTTTCGAAATGTGGAAAAGTTCACCACAGAACTATTGATGCTTGCGAATTTCAACAGTTTTGTAACATTGTTGATTTTTCTCTAGGTGGGCTGCTGTATAACATTAGCAGAAATAATTACTCGTATATTGAGCAGAAAATTTTCGGGTGTCTGCTGTTTTTTGTCCTCTAGAAAGTTTGAACGAATTTGCCATAACTGTAATAAGTTACACATTCACAATAATTTCGCGAATGTCGAAATGTGGAGAATAAGCATTTTACTGTGATTATGACTCCAAAATTTAACGCTCGACGTACGCATTTATATGTTTAACAGCCAACCTAAAATTAATTTTCGTTAGTGCACCGTAAAACATCTCGTACTCGTAGTTTGCCGTGAGGTAAAATAGTTTGGCAGAGACGAATCTGTATTCGTAAACCGAGAACAAAACGGCGATAAATCTTCATTGCCATATAACTCGTTAGCACTCTTTTTCTAATATAAACCGTGCTTTGTACCGAATTTCGAATAATAGCATACTCAGTTCTTTGTTGAGTTAAATTAAGTGAGGGACTGCCGATTCTATTGAGAAGTTTTAGGGAAAACCCATAACATTTCTAAGTGGCCCCCAATTGCCCTGAAAATCTAAATTTCAACTCACTATATATGAATATATAACAATTACTCCTTTCCCTCTCATAACAAGCGGGTCAATATGATTTTTAATTCGCGTTATATTTCCTTGTTATCCTTTCCTTCTATACCTCTATCGCTTGACACTCATCCGTGCAAGTTTTTATTTTAGCCTATTTGTCTGTAGTAATTATCAACAAGAATTCTTAGTTATCCGGAAATAGTCGATGACCTCTGCATTTAGAAGACCAAACAGAATATTCCGCAGATCGTTCAATTTTTCCGTTACCTCGATTTTCGTGTTACTCTGATCGCAGTGTCAAGTAACGGTACCTTTACGGCCTCAAGCATTACTCGCCTTTAAATTTACCGGTGCCCAGTGGCCTCAGCGTGCCAAGAAAACATAAAACATTGGGAGGGAATACTGTTTATGGCCACAAATTGTTTTCTTTTAAGAGCTGATATTAGAAAAAATGCTATTTTCTTTTAGGTTCCGTACCGCAGCAAAGTTAATTTCAAGCAATTGTTGGCTGGAGGATGACAAAGGTGAAAATAACCGCTAAAATCATTTATTATTATAAGTATATCACTCTTCCTTGAAAAAGTGAAATACAAGGAATAGGAACCTAACTTTTCAAATATTACTTCATATTTTTCACTTGTGCAAGTTCACTTCATATTCATGGATCGAACATTCCCTATATTAAGTTCGTATTATACGAATAATTTTCATTAAAAATTTATTGGTGGTGGACATTGAGGAACCCTAGGGAAGCCATTTTCTATGGTAATCGGCATCTGTTAAATGCGTGTGGAATTGCAGGATTGCATTCTGTTGCATTCCATCTTTATTGGCAGTATTTTGAGAGAATATTCATCATAAGAAGTTACGATGAGCGTGCATAAAGATAGCTACTTCCTATTCCTTTTATATTGAAGTTCAAGGTAGAAAATTATCCTTTGAGAATTATTAATGTTTCTCTCAAGAGTGCTGCATCGTATAGTTTTTGGCTTATCAATTTTTCCGGTCAGAATACTGAAATTCTATTTCTGTTACCAAATCTTCATCAATGGAATGATTTCTATTACATATTAAATGTACTTCGACGGTCATTCCGTACATATAGGTCCTCACTGGGAATGGAACCTAAGACCGCCTTCAACAAATTTGAAGCCATGTAATGGCATTTATTGTGATTACTCCCAATTTAATGCTGCAAAAAATGTTTAGAGTTTGGAATAATCTGTACCTGGCTCACATAATTCTAACCGTGATGAGAATATAGACTGTATGGTGCTTTTAAGTCGTATAAACTGATAGAGGCTCCGGACAAAAGAGATCTAATGCTTTATGCAGCACTAATTTCAAAGTTCTGCAAATGATAGCAAAAGCAAAGCGATAAAAAAACCTATCACTGTGATCAAGTAACAAAATGGTAAAACAAACGGGGAGCCAGCGAGTAAGAAAAAAGACGGTGGGGAATATTTTAAAGAAAATGAGGCTTAGTAAGTAATTATTCCAATTATTCGATTTTTAGTGCATTAATGTTATTGCTCGGAAAAGATAGTAAAGGTGACATTTTTCATCCCAAAGTCTTGTATCTTGTCGGCTGGCGCTCAATTTCCGAGAAAAGGGTGCATCTAATACGTATGTTTTTTTCCTTCCGGATTATATTCGCTCAAAAACCCTTGTCGCTCCTAAGCCAATTCGATTGGCCTATCTATTCGATTTAATACTGCATCTGTGCCTGCTATTATCATTCCTAAACAGCACCTCATTGTCGCTAAGTATTTGAATATGGCGGGATACAGGTAATAGCGCATTTGATCCAAATTTAAACAGTAATGAATATAACAGGGTTCCCGAGGCATTGACATTAACATGACGTGCCGGATGAAATGATAGGAAGTGTTTTATGCATGATATTTTCATGCATTCGATGCTAAAAGTTTTATAAATATCATGTATTGAGAGTCGGCATGAAAGCATTCTGATTATGAGTCGTGCTTATGACTGCTAAAACTCATAATCATCAATCAGCGTGTGAAGAAATTTTTCACTGGAGAGTATTCAAGCCGAATTTTGGTACTCGAAACTTGGTCAAAAACAGCGGAGAAGTAGTCTGAAAATGATGGTATTTTGAGGATCGAGTACCTAAGTACTTGATCCTTGGACTTGGATTTTCCAAAAATAATATATTCACAATTCCTCTAAGTTGGGTGTTACATGGTAGAAGTCAATTAAGAATAAATGAAAGGATAACGGACTCCTACGTTATGATTTCATTCTTATCAGATTTCACAAATAATTTTACATTAAGCGTCTAGAGGCGAATGATTTTTTCACCTGAGCAGAACGAAAGGGTACGAAGGGCTCAAAATATGGAACACCTATGCAGGTAGTATATATTAAGCGTTTTTCGTGTCGACTATAATTCAAATCAACACCTTAAAGAATTAAGAAAGGAATACTTCTACCCTTTACCTCATAATCGATATATATCGATCATGGTTTCGACCCATTTTCGCGCAGTACAAAATAATTTGAAATGAAGATAGAGATGTTCTATTAATTATTATTCATTATGAAATGCTACCATTCGATGCCGAATTATTAGATTAAAATTAATTTTATTAATAGTTTGATGCATGATTTGATTTTGAAATAAGCATTTTGATTTCCATAGAGAACAGTGCTATTCTGATCTTCCTCGCAGAACGGCTTATGAACCAGGAAGGGCGCATAAAATCCAAGAATATAATCTCTCTGAATGAAGTAAATTAAGTCTTGTTTCTAAAGATTCCCAAACTGCTTCCTGATGCATCTGAGCAACGCTCATCGATTTGTCATTGCAATTTTTTTTACAAAAAGTAACGCTTTTCGTTGTATCTTTTCTAATTTGCAAATAAAGTAATATTTGGCAGCATAGGCATATACATTCAATCATGTTTTTTTTTCGGGTATTTCATAACTTATATGCCGATTAAAAAATATCATCTCACTCAGTTTTAAGCGTCAGAGCAATTCTGCCAAAATGTAGGGTACTTAAAAGTACTGAGGTCTCAAGCGTGGTCAAGTTTTCCCTCGAAGCAAGTAGCACTTCTCTAATAGCTGATGGGGATTCGCCGCCGGCGTCTTCCGTCCGAAAGAAAGGAATGAAAGAAATCCTAACGCCATGCTTGTCTTTTAGATTCCACCATTGATAAGGATGGAATCTAAAAGACCCTTTCTGAGGTACTACTGGAATTCTGAGAGGTCTTTTTTAAAATGGCAATCAAACAGAAAAAGGGAAAATGTGAATGGATTCAGCCTCATCGCCTGTAGCTGTTGTTTATGACAGGAAAATATGGAAATCGCAGTATACCTATACGTGAAACAATTAAAAATGGTAAACGCGGAGGTAATCATGAAAGAAGCCTTATGTTTTCTCCATGTTTTCTGCTGACAAGCGGAAATTTCTTAATTTATATTAACATCGAATTAATATTATTCTTGAGGAGTCCAATACATAATTTTGAAACATTAGTTTTTTTTGGAAGAACAGCCAAATATTATGAAAATTAGATTTTATTACAAGAGTACCGTTCATTTAACCCAGGAAATACTGTTACCAGTTATGTTTCGGTTATGATAATTCTAAGGCGAGAAGTAATTTGTTTACATATTTCTTTTTCTTAAACTATATTCAATTATCAATTTCTCAAGATTCATTAAGAAGTGATTACGAATACTTTTACACGAAATTAATTTTGATACGTTCTTGGAATAAGTAAACTGAACCTCACCACTAAAAATCTAACAATCATGTTTCAATCGCGTATTACTACTATCACTATGGTAGGTAGTAGATATATTCCAACGTAGAGTTTCTTAAACCGTTTACCCTTAAGGGAAATCTATATTATCCATATCTGCTCTTTCTCCTCTCAAAAATTACTCCTATGAGTAATTACCCTGAGTGAGTAATTTATAATACCCTTAAAAGCTATGATTGAGGGCAGCATGCACTGATTTTCCCTTAGTGTAGAACGTCCCCGCAAGAACTGATAGGAAAATAATATTTATCTAATCAAGTTAAAACATAATACATCGTAGAGTTAATTGGAACAGTATTTGATGATTATGAAACAAAACATACTCTAGTAAACGGAGATTGGTGGCTATAAAATAATTGTGATAATAGTATTGTTGAAATTACTTAAAGCGCTGAGGTCATCCGCACATGGGCTCGCAACAGGAATCAAACTCGGGACCGCTTTCGCTAAGGTTGAACGCGGTGCCCACTCGGCTATCAGAAAGCCTTTTTGAGATATTACTCAGTAGAAGTATAATAAATAAGAGTTTTTGGTGTTGGAAAACGTTTTAGGTATAGGTAAGCAGAAAAATATTGTCGACCCCTCGGACTGCATTGGTATGGAGGGAAAGCTTTACTGAGGGAAACCGCTTTAGATTAGAAGTTATTGGGTGAGTCTGTATTGCACATGATTGCTAACAGATGAAATGGAAAGGTTTATACGCAGTCAATGCAGAAGATCGATCAACTAGTAATAACTTTATTCTAAACATCACTTTTTACGTATATAAATCCAAATTTTTAGGGATCATCACTAATCTTCATAATTTCCGGTATCAAAATTATTTAAGCCCTATATTCAATTTGGTAACATGTTCAGCTTTGGCGAGAGTAACCCCGAGTTCGATTCCCATCAAACCCCCAAACGTTCGCACAACGTCTAAGAAAATATGGGAGACTACCTAAATTAGTCATTAGGGATACAGTGCGGTCTAGAAAAGCCAATGATGCGGCCCTGGAGTCTGCCACATGCACTTTGGATGCTGCTTGGTCAGGTCATACCCTCCTTAGAAAAGTCCTCCATGGTCATGTTGGCGTTGAGTATAATCTTCATGGTCACACAGAGCATACCGATCGTTACTTGAGATAATTGTGGTTGATAATAATTTTAGAATTTGATTTATGATTTCCATTCCCTGTAGTTTAAAGTATTAGGAGAAATCTGTGATTATATGAATAATTTTTATAACTAATTTTTCTTTACGTTGACAATGATGATAGATGTTGTAAAAATTTATGGAACTTTGCCAGAGTTGGTGAAAAAAGATTTATAGCGAAGGATTGTGATGAAATATTTAAAAAATATAGGTTGTATTCCTATTATATTGTTTAATTAAGCGTTCAATTAAAATGATTCAAGAACGTTTCATTTTGATCATGGAATGAGTCTGTAACATTTTTATTTTCACAGTAATCTAAATGAGTTATCAGTTTTCGTTATTTCAGTATGAAATAAAATGAACTGTAATTCCCAATTATTTCATGATTTCGTATTTTTTGTACAAATATTTTAATCCCTTTAATATACATCAGGTCGTACACCGTCTATCAAAATACATCTAAACAGCGGTGCGTCATATATTGGTTTACATAATATTTGGATTTGAAATTTCAAGAATTGACTTTTCCCTTAGGACTTCTCGGTAGGCAATAGTTCGATGTTTAGCACTCGTTTCAGCTCCAGATTGCAATTCGACATCGGTTGCCCGCGGCGTCGCCTAGCCTCGCCCGGACCCCCAGTCTATTATGATTGGCCGATTACTTTGAGGTAGAGTGTTCCGGGACCAAATTGTTTCAGTTGATCTTTTGACCTGTGCGTGTGATGACGTCGACAAGTTGTGGAGTGTAGGGTGAAACAGTTTCACAGGTGTAATCATTCCTAATTATTACGTATTATGAATAAGAAAATGAACGGAAGTTTGTGTTAGTGATATTATCGCTCCAATTGTATAAAATTAGGAGCAGCTTCAGAGAAATACCTTCGGTGAGTGACTTCTTCCGATTGCTGACGTTGGGTAAATCATTTTGGAAGAATTGATATTATTATTATAAATTGTAGCTGCATGCCGCGCTTTATTTTTAATTAATAGTACAGTTTTTTCTCAAGCATTTTATGGCGATAGGTAATTTATTTCCTCCAGTGTCGAAGCTCTCTTTATTCTTGAATATTTCTAAAATCATGGGATAGCCTTGTGGGCAGAGCTTTCGGGTTTGATGATAGCGGCTCTGGGTTCGATTCCTGTTGGAGGCACACGTGCGAAAGGATCTCAGCTGTCGAAGTACTTTCAACAATACTACTACTACTTCTAACGTAAATCAGGAAGCCAGTATCAATAGAGAGATGCAGAGTGATTATCATATATATGGGCAACCTTAAGTCCTCAATGATGTATGTGATAATATTCTAACTATAAGTGAAGGGAAGTAGGATTTATTTTAAAGTACCAATCTTTTTCTAAGAAGCATAATTTATACAATTTATTAGATGAGTACGCATTATTAATACTTCTGATTGGAGTAGAATAATAATTCTTTAATTATATATGATTCTTAATTTACTCTGAATTTAGAAGTTTGTTTGAAGCTATAAATATTTCACGTAATATTTCGATTCCAAAGAATTTTGATGAAATTGGTAGCTCAAATTTCGATTCGTCTTTGATAATAAACTAATGGCGTCAGCTTGAGTGATTAAAAATTAGCTTTATTGTGTAGTTGATCAAATCAAAACTTGGAGGTTGGAACTCATCGTTTCTTCAGTAGTGTTTAGGTCTTCAGTAGTTTCATAATTTTGAAAATCTTTATCTGAAAATTAGATACTTCGACGGTTCTCGTTAACTAAGTGATCGTGGAAGGGATTTCTGGGAAATATTATACGATTTTCTTTTAAGCATTAATTTAAAGTATGAATATACAAATCGAAGTAAGATATTGGCTTCATAAGTCAAAAAACAAGATACATAGAGGAATAAATCAATAGTGCATTGGCTCATTTATTTGGCTACAGAAGCTGATGTCGACAGTTCGAGTCCCACCGAGGACTTCTGTAAGTAAATTTACTCTTCTGCTGATTAAATGGAATATGTTTATAAACAGAAATGAGAAATATTTCCTTAATGTGAATTTATATCACTGAAATGTATAGTTTATGTGAGAGAGAATGCAAGGATTATAACCAAGTGAGTAAGTCATTCTGATAATGCATGCATATCTAGCAGAAATTGTAACAGTATGAGTGAATCAATTTTAAATAGTAGATTTATATTTCCTTAAGTTCATGAAAAAAATTATTCCAAAATACTGTCATAGAGTTCATCTTCATATTCCATCAGAGATAAATTATCTAATGAATATTTTTACAATTCCACTCGGAATAAGTGAACTCTTTGGTCGATGGATTTCTTCCAGTTTAGATTGAGCAGCTCTTAAATATTCGACATTAGAATAAAAAAGGATTTGTGTATACTTTATCAAGTGTTAAAATACTTCCTAAACTTTTTTGGAGCTACATAGATTAATTTTATTGGATACCAGACTTAATTTAATTATGCAAATAACATGAAATTTTTGGAATATTTACTCGTGTAAACTCGTTTTTCTTATTCTCTTGTTCATACAAGTGCAGTTGATCTCTCAGGGAAAAGTGATACCGTTTGCAGAATCAGTATTGATTGCAAGTAATGGAAAAAATTTTGATTATAATCCGAATGTTTACGCTTCTATTACCTTTTAAACCCTTTTGATAAAATATATCGGGATTATTCACGTAAAAAAGCTGACATAATGCGTAATTCTCCCATAAATTTTAACCATTCAAGGTGCTTCTCTCGAAACTCTCAAAGCCAGATTCGCTTACGCTGTTAGTGCTACCATCTTTGTAAGTCAGGTTTTCCTAATTTATCAATATATAAATTTAGAAAAAATATAGATAAGAGCGCGTAAATATGATTCACTCTAATATTATATCCTCTATATATTGTTTCGAAACATTTATTTTCTCCCTTCATACTCCATCAAAACACATAAACGACTGACCATTTGAAAGAGAGATTCCTGCTAAAAATAGTCTGACCAATGAAACATGTACCATTTGGTAAAAAAATCCAGTTAATATTTTCATTTTCGTTACTAAATGTGTACATATTATATAGTGTAGATATTTCGTTACTAAATGTGTAGTTGTCAAGTTTGGAGTTTATTGTTTACTTGGTAACGTTTGTTGTGGTAAATAAATAGTTTCTCATCGGACGGTGATATTCATTCTCGGTCTTAAAATAATCGAAACTGGTAATATCATCAGCAGATTTTCGCAAGTAACATTATAAATTCCATTAACGAAGATCTCGACGTTGTACGCGACTACAACATTTAAATTAACCGGCCATCTTACATCTTTTGAGAGCAGAACGAAACCAACAGAAACATGAGCATTGCCGAGTATTCATAGGTTTGTGTCACTTTAAAACAGCTTACATCGTCGTTTCATTCAAACGACCGCTTTCTTTTTAATGAAATTGCATGCACCCCAGTGACCATTTGTACACACGGGACTGGTTCATATTATTTAATTCAAATCATCTCTATTTAAAATTTCACATTTCCTACCTTGGCTAGCACAACTGAGATATGGACATTCAACGGTAACTGGTAAGATCCCGCGAAATATCTTCGCTATGTGTCAATGTAGTTTTATTATGAGACCGTTTAAGCATGTGGTGTGGAGAATTTTTCCGTTACACCCATGTATTTGGCGTTTATTTGGTTTTGCAAATTCGAGATAACAGCCGTTGGAAAAACAATATCCATTCATAAATATTGCTTTTACTAATTATTGTTGTTTTTTAACCTCTATGCTTATTATGCTTTTCATTTTTGACGGAAAAGATTTAATTCTCAGTAGTTATAAATTTAAATCGGAGGCTTCGATTTTTCATAAAAGATTTTGAAAAAGGCTAATTTATGAGAATTTGTGGTCTCGTTTCACATTAGTGTTTTCTCTCGAATGTTTACATAATAAAAATTTTTAGATATATTAGTAGTAGTTGTTATTTTAAAATTGCCTCGACAGCAGCGACCCCCATAGAAAATCGAACCGGGGACCGCTTTCACCAAAGTTGTTCGCTTTGCCACTTGGCCATCCGGAGACCATTATCGATTCCTCCATTTTCTCTTTGTATTTCCGAGGTCTTTCAATTGTTTAAGATTTAAAATCTTGTGATCCAAACCTTTCTTATCATAGAAGCATTATAATTATTAGTTCTATGGTGTATTCTAACTAGTGATAAAGGTTTTAAATAGTGCTACGTAACTCAGTGCGCATTTTAACCATCCAATGCTCTTCTTCTTTTCAGGATCGGCGTGTTTAGGCGCGAATGTAGTGTAAGGAATTCTAAGAACGGCTGGATTTTATACCAGTGGTAAGTCGACACTTTCAAAAATACAATAAATGTAAATGTCTATTGAGAATGTATAATGCTTTCTGTCTGTATTTCTTTTAATAACTTTTAATTGTTCTCTTAAACTTCAAACATCTGTGGCTCAAATGTCAAATGCCGAGGTTCTGGATGCCATACCTCATAAAATCTTAATTCAGTGTAGAATATACATGATATTTTTTCATTTCCGAATTGATTTTGAGATGTATACGCTTAAACTTCCGAAATATTTTAAGGCTAATAAGATACCATTCAGCTTCCTCTCGTTATATATCACTTTGTTTGTTCGAAAGGTTAATAAGGAATCGATCAATCGCTGTTTGATTTTGATTTAACAGGGAAACCTTAGGTTTCCTGGTGTTACTCATTAAAAAAGAAAATTCATGTTATTGTATCGTTTGAAAAATTTATAAATCTCCAAAATGTAATCACTCGATACTAAAATGATAGTCGATTCCTTTTCCATCTATCGCCTAAGTTATGCACCGTATGTTGATTACATTGCGTATAATGATTAGTATTACACAACTGTAACTGGAAAATTTCTTTCGTATTTCAGTGGCAAATGCTTTATTCCTGCAAATGCTCTACCAAATATGGAGTTTATGGCATTAGTTTTTTACCTAGTAATCATTTAATCAAACCTCGTTCCATGGCTTTCTTAAGTTTGAAATAGAAAAATATAAAGTATCCTTAGTCGCTCTAAATCACGTGCAGATCTTTGCTTAGCATGGACTTTTCTTTTCCTTTCCAAGAATAACGGTAGTCTTGACTGCTCGAGCTCAAAGATACCAAAAGGAATATATCCCTATCTGTATTTGTCAGAATTTTTCATTCACAAATCAAATTACGAATAAGCACAAATCTTCAAACTTTGGATATTAAAGAATATTTGCAAATATCAATCTCAATTAGTCCTATTCATCAATAAAATCTGCATGGAAATAAAAAATTGAGAAGTTTTCCCTTGAGACGACGATAAGGTACTTAATACTCTAAGATTAGGAATTCGCTTATTCCTTCCAATGAATATTTTCCCACCATTCACAACCATTCTCCTCCTACTTCAGAATCGTTCCATTCATCTTTTGCTCTCAAAAGCAAGATCTGCCTGTCGAGAGAAAAGCAGACTTCAGAAATTATTTTATTTTATGAAGATGCTTGCAAAATATTCTAGATGTAAGGATACTGCACGTAAAATATTAAATTGTTCTGCTCTTGCAGAATGATTTTCTTAATAGTTTTGGTTGCTGACTATAGATGGATTAGCAATAAATTTTCAGTTTGATTATTTAGATAATTATGGGAAGCCTATTATTAACGTTAGCAAGCCAGTTTATCTCTTATCTTAGATTTTATAGTGTTTAAGATATGATATGTTAATAAAATGAATGAATGAGACTGGGGTTTCGGTCGTATCCACAGAATTTTCATCACTATGAAATCAACAAACTCAAGAGCCCCTCTTCCATGACGTAGCTTTGTTGTATTTTCCAACCGTTAAAGAATATCTTTTAGAATTAATTTCGGTATATGTTTCCCATGAATCATAAGAATAACAAGAAATATATTTATTCGATCCAAGAAACGTGAAAACGTATTGTTATTTTACTGCGGCAATGCGTTCGTTGGTATTTTGAAAAGTTTTACAATAAGGAAATTGTAGGTGCTTGGTAATCAGATATTCCAGTGTATTCTGGAAAATTTCGCTTGGAAAGCGGTTAAAAAGCCGCTAGAAAGCTAGAAATCGCCGAAATGAAGTTAAAACGTAAAACGGCTTGAATTTGTTTGGATAAATATAACATAAGTCAAGGCATTATATGAAAAAATATATAACTTTAACTCCGCGTCTTTTATGAACTTAAGCTGATGCTGCTTTCTTTTATTAGTTAGTCAAACATGTTATATTTGGGCTTTACAGAGGAGGTTCTATGTGAAGGTGAACGATGTCGCTAAGACAAAGAATAAGTCGCTCTAAAAAGGAAGAAGGTGCTAGGTCTAGCGACTAAATTGTTCAATTGGCAAGTACGTCGGTAATCTCATCCATCCCAGTGTTTGATCATTTAGTTGATGCTTCATGTCGTCTTCTAGTAATCAAAAAATCACAAAGATGAAACATAATTTGTTATATTACTAAGTTGTTCACAGTATATCCTATGGGATATTTTTTCTCTTAGTTTTTGAATTACATCAATAAGGTATGTTACCTAAACGCTAAGAGTGCACAACTTTATTATTAATACACGTTTAGGATAAGAAGAAGCAAAATAAATAAACTATATCAAATAAGCAGGAAATGTTACATCGGTTGCTTTCCATAATAGCTTAAACTCTCTAATTTTTTAATTGATGTCTCAAAAGAGGATGGGAAATGTTGGAAATATCCAGAAGAAACGTATGATGGTATTTATAGAAGGCTAATGGCATAATTTCGTTGCAGAAAAAGCGAAAATTGACTTCAGAACTCTTAGGGGTTTAATTTCGGGAAGGCCCTTATGAAAGTAATGTCCTGGGAATCTGCAGCAATTCTTATTTAAATCATACATGGAAATGAAATGAATGAAAAACCACAGTACTATTTTTGCTATATAGTTGGGACAGGGAAAATATTCTATTTGTCATGTGATTATATTGGAGTAAAGCGAGGTTATCTCCTGACGAGTTTCATTGCCCTTTAACCGAGTTCATATTTATTCTATATAGATAATGGAATCTAATATTTCTACCTCGACCTGATGGTAGTTCTCCATTCTAAAGAATAATGTTAAGAACACTTCTACCTTTACCACAGAATATATTTAATTATTTTCTATTATGACTCAGTTAATAAATAAATGTCGATTATAGTCACCATTACCTGATGATGAAAAAATATAAATAAAATTACTAAAGAGTCAACCTGGTCATTCATATTTTTGTAATTAAATTAATAATTATAGGAGCTAATTTGCTTTTTCTCGTTCAGTATCATGAACTTAATTAAGAATAAATAGTCTTTTTATTTAAAATTAGTATATTGTCAGTCGTCTCCGGTAGATACATATGAAAGAATTTTGAATTGCTTACATGGATTTCACAGGTAATTAATAAAGAAAATTGTACATACTTTCTCTCGATAGTATAGGATTAATTTTATAGAAAATAATTCATGGCTCCGGCGATTATTGTGATTGAGACTGTTTTTTTTATTCCTTAACAGAATTAACTACCAGAAAGGGAAGGTGTTGCTATAATTCTCTTAATAATCCCGTTTTCTCTCGTGTTTTTTTCTGTAAATGCTTGTCTTCCAAGGAAACAAAATAATTAATAATATCTATTCTCCATTGAGCTATGCAATCACTGCAATTAATGAGGAGGTTTGGGTCCTTAATCTACTCGTCTGGTATGCAATCGATCGGTAGTCTATACACATGCATTATAATGAGCATTGCCTGCTGAGTACGTAGAGAATTAGCGATACGTTCTTGGCATCATTATACTTAAGTAGCTAAACGAGATTTTGTTTCCTGTCGTCTCAAATAAATTGGATTTAAAATTTTTCATAAGAAATTCTTTTAATTGAATTAGAATAGTAACTGAATAGTAAATAAATAAAAGTTGACGTTTAAGTTATTCCGATTTTTGAAATAGTAAGGGACAAGTAGAGGCACTTTATTTATAAGGTTTCAACCAAAGGGTTAACATACCTCATCTGCAGAAAACTATAATGGGGATTAAGGTGATGTAAAAGTAATCTTAACTTGAATTTAACAAAGGGAAAACTCACGTTACCGTGAACATCGGTAAAGACAGAGAGAGAAAATCACCCAATTATGACAAAATATGGAAAGAATATCAACATCTAAATTCATATAAAATAAAACAATCCATTATAAAAATGCGAAAGATACTAATAATACGAAAATAATAACTGGACGAAAGAAAAATATTTCATCAAACATTGTGGAACAATTTTTAAGAATATGAAGTATAATTTACAACGCTATACGAGTACATATAAGACTACAATACATTGTAATATATTACTTGCATTTGAAATGTGGTCACTGTTGTTCTTTTCAAATAAAGATGATTTATGAAGGTACTTCCATGTAGAATCATTCGTTAATCCTTCAGAGGCATCTGTAATTAGAATATGATATCAGTTCAAGCTGAAGAGACTAATTTGAAGGCTAAAATTTTCAAATAGCTACAGAATTCAGAAGTTTTAGACTTAACAATGGTTTTTTTCATCAAATATATTTAATGCACGATGAGAAGTGGTTATCAGAAATATCTTTTTTCCAAGTTTTAGTTTCTTAGTACAATTTTTAACCATTGTCATTAAATTAAAAATTTTTACGGTTCTGCATAAATATTTGCCGAAAATTGTCAATTCTCCGCTTTGATTTTTAAATAAGATTTCTCATAATCTTGCTTTATAGGTTTTACTTGGTTCTATCAACAACCCTCGTAAGGGAGATATAGTTTTCAATTCTTGCATTAAAAATGTTTAGGACTAAGGCTTATTCGTTCCTTTCCAGTTAGGACGGGGCATTTCAGGCATCTCTTCTCAAACAGCATTAGCCAGCTCTATTCCAGCCTCCTCATCACCATAGACTCACCATCGTCTGTGTCATCAACGGACACATAAAAAGTCGCGCGGACAATTTATCCAATTTGCTCGCACGAAAGGCGCGTCGAACACTTTTAATCTTCAACTTCCGCAGATGATCCACATAAAACTCAATACATCGGCGGCAAATAGAACAATAAAAGCAGCGTAAAAAACAAGAGCGCGCGAATTCGGAAAAATGGTACGACCACGAGGGTAGAAGGAGTGAAATACCTGCGGCGAGGCGTGTTTATTTAGTCATAGGTTCGTCGGGCTGTAAAAGGCAAATCCCCACCCACTGCCCCTTCCGCCGTCTCCGCCCCCCCACTCCTCGTCTACGAGGGCCCTTCCGCAGATCAATACACCCGCCGCCGCCACCGCCGATCTCCCGCCCTTTCCCCTCATCTAGTCGCGGGCTTCTGCATCCTTACCTCATTTCATCTTATCTTCTCCCCCACCAACTCCTCTTTATTCACTTTCCGCCTTCTTTTTATTTCCTCCGTAATCACTCGCTTTATGTTCCAACGGAAACTCCGCTCTTTTTATCCCACATGTATGTTCCGAACTCACGTTTTGATTCCTAAACGGTGTCCTTTTCTCCTATCTTATTCCTTCGCTAGATATTCTTCCTTTCGTTTCCTTCTTTCCCCAATCGTCCCCGCATTTTTCCACTCTAGCATTTCGTCTGTCAAGTATTTTCTTGCGATGCGGGCTGATTTCACGTACTTGTTCGAAAATCGTCTGCTCCAAATCGCGGTATTTTTTTGAAGATGAGATCATTATGGTGAAGTAAAAGATGCGATGTTCTCTGTCTGGGAGATTTCCAATATTTTTATTAACCGAAAGATAAATTTATTTAAGATCGGCCACTCCTTAGATCACTTCGAAAAATTGCTGAAGCACAAGTATGCTACCCTGTGATCGATTAACATTACTATAAATCTGTCATTTTAATTAATTATTTCTATCTAGCCAAGAATTTTATTTAAATTTACTTTTCAGAAAGAAACAGCAAGTTGCAAAAAGCTGTAATAAATATTTCCCCTCTATAAATCAGAATTTTTAAAGATGGCACCATTAATATTACACCAATCTATTACCAACCCATGCCAGACTTTTCTTCAGAAATTTAATACAAAGAGATAATACTTTATGTATGTGCCATTAAAATTCAAAAATGATGTTAGCAGTTATAAATGTTTAGTCACATTAATCTGTAACTTCGTTATTTCACTATCGCTCCTTTTAAATTCTTCTGATAGAAGTTTAAAGGTGAACACGACATCCTTGCAGTAGGATCTAAAGCCAATACCAGCACCTATACCAAATATATATGCCTGAGGGAAGTACCAAGAAATTAATTATCTACGTAATCAATGATTTTCTCAAAAATGTAGACTTGATTTACTTCCCTTACGGATGACTAGTCATTAAAGTTTCGTATACCTAGATGGTGCAGTCAAGTCTTAGGGTCGTATATATAGAAACATCCCGAAATAAGGACATTTCTAGTATAATGACAGCAATTATATTTTCCGTTGATTAAATGTTAACTTATTTTTTTTAAATTAGATGAACCGGCATTGAATACGCAATTCTTCAGGCTTCTTCTCTCAGATCTCCGAAACAAAAGCTCCGCACCTTTTTGCCGTTTCACAGTCAACGAACTTATATATATATATATTCTCCTAAGCACTGTTCATGCAACCGTATTTTATAAATCTTACGGCTACCTTAGAAAAGAACGGCTGGAAGTAATTCTATCGACCATGGTGGGTTGGCCTATCTACCCTTTCCGCGATATCTTCCAATTTCTCTCTCCTTCGCCTTCCTCATTCAACTCCCCACTTCCTCTGTTGCCATGCCATTGTGGTCGCGCCCTCTCTGTATACTTTTTCCAGCGTAAACTACGCTCTTCCTCATCCGCCCCCACTCTCTTCTCCCGGGATTTCGAATCGCACCCTCCTTGCCACCGCTTCCTTCGCATTTTCTTCCGACCTACCGCAACTCTCCCTCCCCCTCCTCGGCCAGTCTGCTCTGGAAATTGCTCTCGGAGTGCGGGTGCCACCCGAGTCAATGAATTGCACCCGCGGGACGCTGCACCCCGCTCCCCGCCGCCGCCCTCCACTGCGCACGCGCTGCTCTTTTCTTCCTCTTTTCTTGGAGGCGTGCGGCCCAGTCCACCCCATGGGACAGATCGGGTATCTCGCGCTCCCTCCAATTGTGCTGCGGGAGAAAGTAATTTTAGAAGGAATGCCGCGGTTATGAGCCACTCTTTCGGATTGCCCCTCACCAGAAAGGTTCTTCAACTGAGATTGGCGGCCAGGAACTCCGTCACGGCTCTCGGGAAGGTCTCTGATCGTTTTAGGGAGCGCTACGAGGATGAATGTGGGAGATACCACACTGCACGAGCAGGTCGAATTTTTTTCGAATCTCCCCCTGATCAACGGCGGTATAATTACGTGGCGTGAAATTAAGGGATTTATTGTACGTAAAAATTATATACGAAATCGTCTTTTGCGTAAATTATTAATAGCTAATTTTGAAGACAACTATTCGCTTCTTTGGTTCAAATCTCTCTTCCCGTTAGAGAAATTTTTGGATCAATCGTAGAATCTCCCCCATCACGGCGCATAGAGCAAATTCTATAATGGAGTGAGCTCTTTTTACGAGCTTGTAATTAGCTTCGTTGGGTTGGGTCGGTAAGGCGTGTCAATTTCTTTCGACATAAAACCCGTGTGCTGTCATCTTCAATAAATGAATTTATTAATTTATAGCAGACTACTATGATTTATGACTAGATATCCTCCGCCATCTATTATGCTTAGGGAAAGTCATTGATCGATTATGTTTTGGGTGGATGTACTACAGTTGTTGAAAAATAGGGGCGGAGATTTTTCAATTGATCAAAATTGTGTACATTTTTCGCCATTGAAATTATTTTATTTGAGAGTGAGACGTTATCGTCTATCTCTTGTAAAGTATTTCACTTCTGTAGAGATGATTTGATCTTTAGTTTGAGTGGCTGAGACTTGAATCCCTTACTTCAT
Source organism: Pachydiplax longipennis (assembly GCA_036926295.1). Classification (NCBI taxonomy): domain Eukaryota; kingdom Metazoa; phylum Arthropoda; class Insecta; order Odonata; family Libellulidae; genus Pachydiplax; species Pachydiplax longipennis. Next base: position 10,519,806 of record JAVFKF010000007.1, on the reverse strand, counting down.
ACGAGTCCAGCCTAGTAGTATGTAGTATTTGTGCTTTAATACTGCGAAAAAAGGAAGAAAACTTAGAAAATGTTTTTTGTAGGCTATTTAAAAGGAGGTTGATTCATTTTACTTCTACTCTTGGGTATTTTACCTTAATTCCGATTGTTAGTTCCTAAAGTGCCCGAGACAAAAGTTGGACCAAAATTCTAACAGATGTAAACGGATCTAAGTAGGAATAGCGTGCATGATGTAATTGCTGTTATTCGTGATGTCCAGAATTACGTTCTATTTTATGGCTGCGTCATTACGAGGGATTAATTCAAAAGGCATCATATTAAGGTATGTTAAAAATATATCGTAACCTTAAAGTAATAGCATAGTTCAGTATAGCGGGAAGATGGAATTAGGCCACATCTGGCGAACTCAGTTTCCTCCTTGCTGATGGCTCTCCTTCCTGTCAACTGAGTTTAATGAGGAAGTGTGAGAACTAGTTTCGATTACGCCAAACCTAAAATTTATAATCTGAAATTTCTTGGGAGACGAGATATCCTCTTTTGCGTTGGCCAGATTTTCTAAATCGATCTTAGAACTTCCTCTCGGTAGCATCCAGTTTTCTCTCTAGATGCTCTCTCTACGAGAATTTATCGGTATATATCTATGGTTGAGGTTGCAAGTGCACCAATTTCTGTTATCGTATCACTCCAAAGCATTGACATGCAATATGAAATTCCTTCGTGATCATTACCAACTAGATCCCGCAATGCGGGAAGGCACCCCAAGATTTCGGCTGTCATCCATTGAGGTTCATCATAGTATTTGCTGCATGTGGCGCCCTATTTTTTGGCCCACGACTGTAGTATTGTACTGAAGAACTGTACTGTGGAAGTTCTACTACTCGTAGTAGAACTTTGTACACCTAAATTGGCACCCTAGAAGTTGTCTGTCGGCGAGAAGCAAGCGGTATTGCAGAAGTATAACTATTTTTCATGAGCGCAAACAGTTTCAACCGTCATAATTCCAGTTTCCTTCATTCATGTTCGGTTTAGACTCGGTTCTGAAAATAGAAACACCTAACAGAGAAGGGAATCGAGATAAAATATTAAAGATTTTTTTGTACTATTATACCCAATTTATCAGGTAATCTTACATATAATCTTTCTCCAACGACGTTCTTGATTTCGTCTATGGTATTCGACGGAAAATAAATTCTAATTTATAATTTTTCTTGGAAGAGTAAGGTAAATTGGAGATATTTGCTATCCTTGAGGGATAAACTTTGTTGAAGGTACTGCTAGGGAAGTATTAAATAATTGGATTATAGTTATTTATATAGAATGTTTGTATAAGTTCGTCAGGTATTTCCTCGTGGACCACCGACGATAATGTACAATTTTCAGAAATGCTCAAAATATAATTATTAAAAAATATCAGATGGAAAATATCTTAGGAAGATGTAAAATTCATTGCTAGAATTTCATTTCAAATTTATTTCAAGAATTTACTATGGTTATCAGTTAGCGTACGTAATTAATGTCAGTCAAAGTTAAGAAAGACTGAAAACATTTGATGATGTGTTCATGCAGAATGTTCTTACATGTCAGCTTTTGGTCATTTCTTTTGGATTATCCGCTCCGTTCATAATCATCTTGATCCCCTGGCAGGAAGCGGCTTCCCATCACCCCCTGCGACGCCCGTCTCTCTAACTCCGGTCGTCTCCGCCGTCGCCGGCGCCATTGACCCCTTTTCCCCACCTTCGACCACCAATCTCCAGATAGGGTTGGGGAAGGTTGGGCATCTATTGTTATTATCATTTTTCCCTTCTCCTCCTCGATTTGGGATTGCGATCTCGAGATTACCGGGAATGGGACTACCTCAATTCCGGGAAATGATTTATTTTTGGGAAATAAAAATCATTATTATGAATGATAATTTTATATAATGCCTTATGTGTATTTATTTATAAGTGTTACGTATAAAGCGTTTATTAATATTAACAATAATGAAAACAATATAATTGATATGGTAATTCCGGAATAACATAGTATATGGTAAGTTTGATAATCTTTTTAGTGAAACCGAAGAAATTTCTGATTTTACGATAAGAGACAGTACCTATAGATTAGTATTCTCCTTGAAGAAAAAATTCACGAATTTCTTAAAATGTTATGAAAAACTAAGAATATCAAATTACGTCACTAATTCTTGCTTTAAATATAGAATAGGAACGAGTATCAATTTTTTAACACAACAGCAAAATGATGAGATACTTAACAATGCTATTTAATTCCTTTTATTGCTGTTTTTCCTTCAATTAATAACGTATTATTCAATCAGATAAAACATTTTATCGTTAAATTTTGCTTTTAAGTTAGATTTTATTTGCTTCACCCTAAATACAACGCGTAATTTCTCATGCAAATCAGTCTCGAAATTCCGGGACTTAAGTCTTTTTGAACCTGGGATATCGGGAGTGGCATAAAGGATGGGATTTCGGGACTGCTTTCCTTGATCAATCATTCTCTCATTCCCTCACGCGGAAGCGAATCTTATAATTATCACCATATCCTTTGCGTTCGTGGAACTTTTCTTCCAACGGATGACTTTGGAGCGTCGGATGTGGCCTTATCTCAGTGAAAATTTCTTTTCTCGAGAGTGGAGACGGCATCCCTTCGTCGTAGGATTTCAATCGATATATTTTCGATTCGCCGGTCGCTATTCATTTATTTCCTCGATTTTCGTCGCCGGCGAATTTGATGACGTGTTCCATCCAACAGCCATTCTCATCTTTCTCCCTCCTCCTTCCTCCGATATGTACCTGTTTCCTCTTTGCCGTTTCATCCTTCCATAAAGTACATTTAGTGTGTTTACGAGAAGAATGGCTCTCTTTAGCTTATAACTTTGATGCGTGAATCAACTCGTAATTTTTCTAACTGGCTTTTAACCAACCATTTTTTTAGACGTTTATACATGCACCAGAGCGAGTTTTTATTCTACTAGGAATTTTGATCATTATACAATTTTCACCTCTCGAGTAGGTATTTTCGCAAGGGCATCTTAACACTGACATATCTACGAATGCTATGGATATTTCTCTTGCCGCAATTAATTTAGGGACCTTTTCATTAATTTTATGTTTTCTTTGTATTTTCTATCGCTGTCCCCAAGTAAGCCGATAAGATAGATCACAGAACATTTTCTATGATCAATAACAGCCGTCCCATACCTTGACATTAGTTACCTCGATATATCCCATTATTCTCTTATGCTTCAGAAATGATTAATTCTAGGGAGGTAAACTTATATATACCCAGAAAATTTTATTAAGAAATCATGAAAACTTTATTAAAATAGATCAGTGAAATTTAATAAAAGTTCAGAGGCTATCTAGATCGCCCTTCCTTAGGTCTGTTCGCACAAGGCAATTCTTAAAATTAAATATGTCTAAAGAGTATATATATCGTATGCGATGTTTATTCATTTCTCCAAGGATCACTAAGAGTATCATTTCAATCAGACGAGAGATTGAGTTTTTCGGGCCTTGTTTTTGTTCGTCTGTACCGCACCTTCCGTCTACCTTTTTTATTTCCTCTTATTTTCCGTACGTTTGCGGAATTCTGGATCCATCTCTCCGCCCTATTTCTCTCCTTTTTCTACGTGCGTTTTTTCCTCCGTTCGCCAACGTCATATTTCTGCTATGGCGGCGGCGGAGCGGATCGTTCGGCGCCGTGTGCCCTCCTTGTGTTTGTGCGAGTCGGTGGTGGTGCCGAGGGAGGGGTGTGGAGGGGAAGGTCTCCTGTCGCTCCGCAACCGGCAGTGCAGTGTCTGCTCTTCATCCGAACAGAGCTCTCTCTCTTCCGCGGAGTGCGGTGTGAGCCTTGGGTGCGGCATGTGGTGAACTCCATCCTCGCTGTGAAAAAAGAAACGCGTGCATCACGCTCGTCTGTCGGCGTGGCTTAGTGTCCGTGGCACGGCGCGGTAGCCAAGGGGTGCGGCGTGAGAGGGAGCGGCGGGTGCTGAATCTCGCGAGACGCGTATTTCTCCCAGTGCCGGTTTCGTTTCGCGGTTTTCGCGGTTATTTCCGAGATCTTTCGATCCTCGCTCGCGGTAGTCTCTTTCCGTAAAGTGATCCGTGGATGAACTCCTTTGTGATAAGGTAGGGACTCACGTTCGGTGTCCGTGGGGGAAGCGGGTGATAATGGAGAGTTTTCCTTGTGGAATAGAGTACCGTACTGCTAAATGTGGGAATTCGTGTCGAGGAAGTTTTGCATGTATCGGATGTGTCTATCGATTCGTGGGTCTGACGCTGCTCCGGTAGACGTACGTATGGAAAGCGGATGAATTCGGGGAGCTAGTGGATCGTGTCTTCCATGGATTCATCGTCATTTCAGCTTTCGGTGTTATGAGGTGAGTCCGAAAGCCATTGCGAGCGATGCCTAAGGTCCTAGCACCACCTTTTGATGGTGGCGTTCGACGTTTGGTGCTTCGTTGCACGCCGCTTGAACATTCGATCCGCAGAAACGAAGCTTTTCGTTCTTCAGTTCTTGGCTAATTAGGAGCTAATCTACTACTTATGGGTGCGTTTACCTGTAAAGGGCAAGGTCTTTGCTTGAATCTTCATCGCAGAAATTTGTCCTCGAGTGAGTTTACCTTTAAGGACGTTGAGTTGAAAAAATACTGTTGGATACCCTGAAGTCTAGCTCTCTTCGACAAATGCAGTTTTGCCATTCAAATATTCTCATTCTCGTCGTCATTCAGTAGAGAGAGTAAACTTCAGGAATAACCGCGTCAGATTGATCAGGAAGGATTCGATTTATTTAATTTTTCTGAGTCTTTCATGGAACGAATGCGAATTATTCATTTGCTTTATTCATCGGCCTTAGTTTGGTCGCCAGATTTCTTAAAATTCTATGACGATTTTTAGGAAATTAAGTGGATGAAATATGGTGGGTTGGTGACGAATGAAATCTCTCTATAATTCTGGGTTAGGTACAGGATGTCTTAAATAACTGATTCATCATATAATTGAATTTAGGAAAATAATGTGACGATCAAATGATGCTTTTGCGGTTCTCTATCCTGTGCAGTTGACTATTGAAGTGGAAGGAACTAAGATGGAGGATAGCGAAGACTCCTCAGCTATTTTGTCGCTACAGAAGGAATAGAATATTATATATTGTTCAAGTTTTATTTTGTTTATAACATTTTTAAAATTCGTAATATGAAATATTTTATATTTATAGCAGAATACTTAAATAGAATGGGATTGAGCTCTCTATATCAGAATAAAATATTTTAGATTTAAGTGGAATAACTAGCTAGATCTCGTTTGACGAATGATAAGCGTACATCAAATACTTCAAAAGACCCTTTATTCGAAAAGCGAGGTACTTCTCCTTAGGTTGGGATATATTTGATCTTCAACAGTTTCCTAAGCGGATTAAATTGATCGTGAATTCCCTCACATTGATAAAGTAATTCTAGCTTCCATTTTCTTTCTAGCTCGACATTCGAAAAGGTATTCGCACTCTAATGTAACTATTGATATAAAATCAAGAATTGAAGATGAAGGATACTTTAGCATCAAGCAGGAAAATTTAACAGGGAAGAATAGAGATAGCTCTTTCTCGCTCGATATTTTCTGCAGTATGGATTCGATGAGCGTAGCATATGAAAGGGGTCTTTTGAAATCATAAGGTTTTCCATATTTTTCAGTCAAAGTTACGCGTTTCATTTCCGTTTGAAATTGTGAGGTTTGACTCAGTATGTTCATTACTTGTTTTTTTCTAGCCTGGACATATATAGATGTGACATTAATAGAAGTTCGTCTCGTTAGCATGTGTGAAATTGCGAGCGCATCCCGCGTGCTCTCATCTCGCTAGACACACCTGATTGGGAGGGGGCGAGTCTGACCGTGGCGGGATCGATTGATTGGGGGTTGGAGGGGGAGAGGGATGGAGACAGGATCTTGCTTTCCGCTCTGCTATTTTTACTTTGAAATCCAACAAAGTTTTCTGTGGCTTTGCGTAAAGTAAATACCCGCTTCCCGTCGTAAATCGATTTTCGGATGTAAGAGAGGGCTGTAAAAATATTCCAAATAATAGTTTTGCGAAATTCTTGGAAACTCCCTGGGATTTATGGGTAAAATATCTTTCTGTGCATCGATTGAGAACATCGGTGAACTGTTAGTGACACATCATATTGTCGAAATTAAAAAAGAATCATAATTTTCTACCTAGCATTTTATTTACTCCCATATAAAATAGATTTATACAAGTGAATTGCATCCCTAATTACAGACATAATGGCTATTGCGTCTGTGTAACTCTTTCTTAAATAATAATCTAATGAACTAATAATATTTAAAATAAAACTGAATTTAATGAAAAAATAGAGTATTGAAGATAGAGGAGTAACAAAAAAAGGAAAGGATAAGAAAAAGGAATGCTAAAGGGCTAGCTGACAAATTGAAAGGGGGAGTCATTTGCAAGGCGATAAAAGAAATTACCCTAGATTATAAATCCAAGTTAGATAAATGTGGTAAGTCATGATTCTCAAGCAGATTACATACTTTCATTCATAAAGAGACTGAAAAGCTATCTCAAATATTCATTCAGTTTTTATCATAATAGCTTTGATCTTATTCGTCTATTTGAAACATGAAATGTTTCAAATAGACGATTATTTGAGAATGAACGCGATGTTCGTTTATCATAAAGTTGATTTATATAATAATGTTCCATCAACTATTTAATTAATTTGTTTGACTTTAATTCATTCGCACAATATCATTAATAATTTAAGTAATTAAAATGAAAACCTTTTACGGAAGAATGTTATGAAAATATCCATTTGGTAGTTAATTTATTACATAATATACAATCAATTATGAACGAATCTATGTAATATTTTACATTTTCAATTATTTATCAATCTTCGAGAAATATTGGAAGAGGCCCAGTTTTCTTATAAATCGATTAATTTAGTTTATACAACGTTCGGCAGTAATCTTAGAGGGAGGCAAACGATGGTATTATAAATTTCCATCAGCCGTAATTATTTTTATATTTTATTTCAGCAATTCTCGCATTGAATTTCGGTAAATATAAAGTATTAAATACAAGAATAAACTAAATATATCCAGTGATACCTGGTGGATCTTCTTCATGTTTAGATAAAATTAGGGTATAGAAGTTGATTATGTCCACAAAATCATAGTTTCCTTGAAGAAAGCTACCATTTTGGGGTTCATCCAGAAGATGAATGGTTTTTGTTTTTACTTTATTCAAATAATAAATGTCTCAAGAAAAAAATATATGGCATAAAGCATTCAAAACTTATTCTTCCCAATGAAGAGGTTACATTTTGCCGGCTTCTGTGAATTCAAACAATAATTCGCTCACAAAATATGATTTTCCAAATTCTCTTGAAATTTAGGTGAATTGCTTTCCATGTATATATCATGATTGCAACCGTAAATTTTACCTTTAATCTTTGACGCAAAATCATTGAGGTACAGATTTTTAAAAACTATGGCAGTAAAAAATATAATAATTTTTGTTAATTCATAACTGGGGGATTAATACAGTGTAAGTCGATTAAATTTTCACAAATAAATGTCCTAAGGTTTCTCATTTAAACTTTGCTTATAGCAGGTTTTTCAGGTTGAAGAATATATTTGTCTGATATTAAAGTATTGTGTACAATTTGCATATTGTTTTAATTTTTGAAATATGAGGTAAATATCTTGCTGATATAATACAACCTTAGACTCAGACTATAAGCGGAATACACTGTGTTGATTTTTTAATATATTTAGTTGAGAAAACTAATTTTATTTAGCAGCATTTATTGGCCAATTCTAATTTCATTAGTTCTCATTGTACGGGAAACATCTAACAGACTCTGTAAATAAAGAAATAATGTAAAAACAGAGAAGTTAAATTGATTAAAGAGCACTTGGTTTCGCTATAAAAATTAAAATATCCTGTTTAATTGCTTCTAAACGTTTTAAATCGATGAATAATAATTGGGAAATATCGTTTATGTTCATTTTTCATAACTACAACACATAATCTTCGCGAAGTCAGTTAAGTTTATCGGTTGATAAATACAACATTTTGGTTCCATATTGAAGAGATTTAAAATTTGATGATCTAGTCAACATTTTAATCAACAAGGATATTATATCATCCATAAAAAATAATACACAGCGAATTTTTATAGCAATTTTAGAGAAGATATCAATGATAAAAGTAATTCGAACACATTCAATAATTGTAACTGGAATTCTAAAGAACAACGACAATCTTTACCTTACATTAGAATTATAACTTTTTTGAAAACGCAATTTTTAAATCATCATGCTCTGGAACACCTATCAACCCAACCTGTTTAAAAGTTTTACTTAATGTAAAAATTTTTACCTTATAATATTAAACTTATTTTGATATAGCTATTCTTCTGTACTGTCGCTATTGCCTTCTCTTTAATAGCTTCATAATTTATAGTTCTTGAAAACATTCACTTCAGGCCTTCGTCATGTTGGTACATCCATATTTCAGACAAGATTTAGTATGGGCTATTGCATGGGTGATTGAACCATGGATTGGACCACACCAAGTGCGAATCCACACTTTTTCGCCGAAAAGCTACGTATGAGGCTGATAATCAGTGAAAACCAAGCTACCATTGGTCATTAACAAAATCTACACAATTAAGGGCAAACTTATAACCAATTGACGTTACAATAACTAGTTTCTATTCCAAGTCTCTATTATATATTTCAAATACTAACTTGGAATAATACCTGTCAATGTTCCAGCATTAGCGTCTGGCAGAACCGCTCATCGAAGTTCAATAAAAAGACAAAAATCGATTTTTTTCGGGGCTTCTTTATAGTCAAGTGGGCAGCGTTCTCGACTCTGGTGAAAGCAGTCCCGGGTTCGATCGTCGGTGAGAGCCCATACATGCGAAATTACCTCAGCCGTCGGAGCACTCTTCTCAATTTTCTTATAAAAGAATATGGCATCGCCCACAAGAAAATTGAGTTTGAAAGTTGCATTAATTAATGGTGAATGATTTTAACACAATAAACATTCCTCTTACTGTGCCGAGGTTCCCTAAGAGAATATCCAAATACAGACTCAATTTTGTTATAAATTCTACAGAAGAAGGCGTAATTTTGTGGAACTCCATCACCATTTGGAAAAAATTTACTCGTGTCTTCCATTCATTTTAATAATCTTTGTTAATCCCTCTTGTACTTTAAATTGCTCTTTATCATAACAACCCTTCGATTTCAGTACATTACTTAGTATTCTTTTGTATAACTGAAATATTTATGTACAAATTTTACTTACTTTACTTTTACAAATTTACTGATGTCGCCCGTTTAATTTGCTCTTAAATGTCTCTTAATTTTATGAAACTAACATAAGTAAAAATATAGTTAAAACGAATTCAATATCATTAGGGACAAATATTTTAGAAACTAAAGTTTGTCGAAATATCGGTAAATCGAGAACGTAGCATATACCGGAGCATCATCTCATTCTTCTATCCATCGCCACTCCCTATGTGACTTCTCCTCACCCCCTCAACTGTCTAGACTCCCACACCTATATCTTTCTCTCTCTTTTCCTTTCATCTCAAGGTTTCCCTTATCGAGTATTTCTCCTCTCATTTCGCGTATCTTCCCCTCCGATTCGCATTCTTCTTTTGGTCGAGACGCCTAGTAAATATTTACTCAATCGATATTTTCAACTGCCAATTGAGATGTCTACACCATTTTGCGGAGATCCTGGGACTGCTGCCGTCAACGCCCTCTCGGCTGGATGTTTGCCCCAAAGAGTCCAATTATACGTGAGAATTCCGTCGTAAATTTCGAAGCAATTTCGTGTTTGTTTTGGCCGAATATTATGTAGAGGTTGGCTCTAATCGAAGATGAAAATTACTTTATGTATAGAAATGTGTGAGGTTGAAAAATAATGTTCCTTTAAAAAAAGCATAGCTCTTCATCTGATGTCTCATATATTTATTTGTTGAGTTCTTGGTAGGGATGCTGACTGAAAGAGGAAATTATATATCATAATAGTAAGCTCAGTTTCAAATGAACTTGCTACTATAATTAATTCAAATTAATTAATTTTCACATTATATGATGATTATATTCAATGATTATATTTTTCATTCAACCATCTACCCTATGTAACCGGATGATTTACTTCGATGCTCAAATAATTCTTATTTTGTGTTCTTGAAGTTGTAACATATATCTTTCCATAAGCAAAAACCTCATGTGGTCTTTATTATTATTAACTTTAATGGTCAATTTTTTCCGAATTGTTACGTGTATTAGCTATCGCAAACACCAATAAATCTGGAAACTGGTGTTTCTTCTAATTAAAAGCCGTTGGATTTCATTGGATGGCAAAATTTTTCGAGATATTGATACTCAACCCCCTGTTTACTTCCGGTTAAAATTTCTGTGATCATTATTATATTATTCACTCATTGATTGTTATTAATCCATTCCTTTTAGGGTCTTTTCCTTATACTTTTTTCTCTTTGGTTTGCTTTGGAATTGAATGTAATGAGATACGTACAGTTGTAAAAGAAAGGACATTTTTTATTTAATATCGAGCAAATGGAGATACTTTGTGTGATTATACATGCATGAATACGAATTTATTTCAGAAAAGATCTGGACTCAATAATTTCGTCTTATAATTTTCCTCTTGATGGATAATCAGAGAATGTAAAAAGGAAAAAGCAAGTTTAGGGAAGTAAAAGAGAAGGTAGTATAAATACAAATCGTAATTTTATTGATAAGAAAGGCTATTGAAGTGAAAATTAATCAATCATGTGTATCAGGTAGACCGATGTAAGAGTCAGTTCATTTTATACTAAGATCTTAATACACTTAGTTACATACGGAAAGAAAAAGGTAAAGACCATATAAACAATGGTGCTAGATAAAAACATAAAAAAGTAACAAATAGGTGAATGAAAGGAAATAAAATTAGGAAAAAAGGTACATTACAAAAGATTTACTTATAAAACAAACTAAACTTTTTATAGTTTATCAGCTTCAGTTAAAATTCGCTTCAGAAGGAGAAGCTTAAAGAAGCGGTTAAATATTGGTTGCGTAAGAAAAATCTGAACTCCTAATATGAGTGCGTTCCATAAACTTAGGTTGTATCATTCTTATGATTATTACTTTATGGCAATTACTAAATGCGAAGAGGAAAATTACTTTTCTCCAGTACACAATCGTAAGAAAAAATTATCGGAAATCTCATTATTACTCTTCCTTGTGTGATAATATTTAAGGCTAGATTGCAGATAAAATGTAATCGTATAATTGGCTCATAACTCTCCACGGCACGACAAAATCTCAACTTGGAGCTTAGTTCTTCTAGATATGATTTAGTTGACAATTTTAGGCTTTGTCTGTCTCGCCTATACGATGCCTCAAAGAACCTTAATATTCATTCCATACTAACAGAGGTTAAAATCTTGAATTGGATTCATGCTTTGAATAGAAGCCATGATTTCTCTACTCACTAGCGATGATTATCTGGTTTACTCTTTTGATTATTGAATTTTGATTCCATAATAGCGTGAGGGTGTAATTCCATGGAAATCGCATTAAGCTGCTGCAGGACGACTTTTCATCGGTCGGAAAGCAAAATCCGTATCTGAAGCGTGCTTGGACGTAGTAATCAAAGTTCCAAAATAAGGGCACGTGCGAACCTTTAATGGGGTTCTCCCTAAGAAATTCCGAAAGTAATGGCCCGCCCACGCTATGATGACGTAGTGATCTTCTCGACTTGCCAAAATTCAGCCCAAGTCGAAGAGAAAATTCTTTGTATTTTTCTTTTCGGTAAATTTTCTCTTTTCAGCATCTGCCATTAAAGTAGCGAATAAGAGAAATAAATCAGGAATATTTTTCACGAAGAAAGTATATCCTGTTTTAACAACTTTGCAAATTGAAACAGGATATAATTTCCTCGTGAAAAAATTACCTGATTTATTTCTCCTTTAATGGAATACTACAAAGTTACTTGCAAAAATATGTGGAATTTATTTTGTAAAAATAGAATATAACAACTGCAGTTATAAAAGATAAAAGACAGTCTATTTGCTCTATCTTTTTCTTCTTTGGAATTGGAGAAAATTATAGATTAATATATAATTATATATAATGCAAATCTTTTGATTAACTCACTCTCCATATTTTTGTGTTTTTGCGTACGCATACAGACTACGGGTAGACATGGATTATGAAAAGTTATCGATGTTAATCATATTATCGGTTACGAACGCGAAAGACGATTAATTTAAAATCGTAATTTAAAGCTTCCGTTATATTAAAAAAGTCATTTTCGAATTTCCCCCTTTCCTTGATGAGTAGGTGGAGCCTGAAATCAGCCCCAGAGTAGACCTAGACATTCAGGCGTTTATGGCTAAATAGTTAAGGAACTATTGACCTTTCACGTAAAATACGATAACGAATTTTTCTACTCGGTGTCAGCCCAAAAGATCGGTAACGTGTAATTCGTTCCGGTTAACCGGTGATTAAGTAGGGGGACCGTTCATTTTTTCCATCGACTCCTCTGAGACCGCTATATGGCGTCACGACATACAGTTTCGCACGTAACTTGGCATCGGTCACATGCAAACGTGCAAAGTGGGTCCGTGTACGAAGTGTGTAAGCTCGTTTTGAGCGGACGGTCAGCGTGAAAAGATGGCAAAAAGTAAACAATATGGAGAGAGAGGGAAGCTGGGAGAGATGATCACAATTTGGCGGTTGTTATCGTCCGCAGACTGAGGATGCCGAAGGAGGGGAAGGCGAGGTCAATAACACTTCCTTCCCATCCCATTTGCTCATCTCCCCTCCTTCCTGCTCGCCAAATCTCTTCCCCCTCTTTCTATATTTTCATCCATCTCTTTGTGATTGTATCACGTTTTGTTTCCGCCTGCCACTGCGTTTCTACTTGCCTGTGTGTTTCTATCACTGAGTTTCTGTATGCGTGACTCCTGCTGTCTCTCTCTGCCTATATATTCTTATCTATCTTTCGAAGTTGTGTTTTCTCTGTCCGAAAATCGATGTATGTCTGTGCGTATCTATTTGCTGATTTCTGTGTGCTTGATCCTGGTTGTACAATTGTATGGTACCTGTTTTTATATCCGCATATTTCCTGAAGTCTTTCTGTCTATAATTTCGGCTGTGTGTAACAATTTGTGTTTTTCTCTGCTCACGTTTTCTCCCGCAAAAATGTTAATCTATTTTCTTTCCGTATTGTTGCTGTTTTTCCGTCGTTTCGACTGCTCTACTCTTATTCCTTTCCTCTTAAATCCAAACGTAATACTACGTTCCGGTTAAGGAAAAAAACGACTTTCGGTTCCGTTCTGGTTTCGCTCCGTCTACGAACCGGTTCTTTCCGGTATTTTCTCTCCGCCGTTAAAGTATTATTTTGGAAGATTATTTTATTATGCGCATCCATTCTCAATTGAATGAGTGATAATTAAGAATAAAATTTGCTAAGTGAAGCAAATAATTATCAAAATGTTTGATCGGAAATGTTTTAATGTAAAAAATCAATTTAGCTTGTTGCAAGTCGCTACCGCGCATATTTAGTCTAGCCTCTTCGATTTATGAATAAATAAAATGTTATTTTTGGAATCTTAAGTCGAAACAAAACAAAGATTTTTCTGTTTTGTTTCAAGCCCAAGAATTTTAATTTTTCGGTTCAGCATTCCCTCTGCCAAAAATAACGGTTATTTTCTGTTTGGTTCGGGTCCGATGCCTTGCTTCTTCTCTATCTCAGTGTATAGTATGATTCATTCCAAACACCTTTAACGTTTCTCTCCTTTATCTTCTTTCCTTCGATTCCGTTCATCTTTCCCACTTGCTGCTCGTCATCCCGTACTCTTTTCATTCGATGCTGCAAATATTTTAGTTAAGCTTGTCTATAATCGGATATGAACGGATTTCCATTCTTCCTCCCACAATGTTTTTCTATAGTTTGTCCGTCCTCTCTCCCCATCCGAACCCTTTATTCGCTCATCCGCAAAGGGACAGTGTTTAGATGCAACGACGACTTGTCTCGGAAAGAAGTGCGAAAGAAGAAAAAGAAGTGGAATACGAAAGGGGAGGAACCGAAGAAACTTGTTTTATTCGCAGACGACGTAGGAGGATATTCCCTTCGTTTAATATGAGGAAAGTTTCCGATTCTGAATTTTCGTTGCTAAGGACGGCAATTGACGAATTCAGACTGCCCTTTATTGGTCGTTTAATGAAGAGGATGACTAATTATTGTTATTAATCCACTCTTTGCAGATGGACTAACGGTCTGGTAGCAACTTTACTACTATGTTACTAATGTAATATTATTGACAATAACGGAACATATATTGTAGCTATAACAATTCACTTTTGTGTAATTTTTCCTAATCACAAGTTTACACTATTAAAATAGAGATATCTGTTTTACACATTAGACATATTCACAGAAAGACTTATTCCACAAAAATGTATAATATCAGCATATATTCTTTATTTTACATCTCTTTTTTATCATACAAGTTTTTTCAGGGTTCCTGATTGCTCTTTATAGTCCCTACTGTGCATCACCCAACCAAGCAAATCCCTATTCCACCTGGACTTCGTCTACATCAAGCTCACGCATTCATTTACGAACTACAGATTTTGTAAAAAAAAACTCCAAGTGATTCTTAGGGAAAGACTTAAATACTGCCGCGGCAGCATTCCACTATATATCTGCATAAATTAAAAATATTGAATTTATTTCCATTCGTTCTTTTCTTTGTCAATTTAAAATTATGCTTGTGGTCTCTTCTACCGAAAAATACTGCATTTTTAACTTTAGTTAATAATTCTTTAATCGACATAACTCTCGTGGATTAAAAAACCGAATCTAAGCTTTTTCCTCTCTCTACAGTAACATTTGAATTTAATTCTTGATGAATGGAGTATATGTCAAGTAGTCGATGTATATCTACGTGATTGTTTCTTTTACCAAGTCCAGAGAAGTTAAGATCTCCTTCTGTCCATTAGAAGAGCTGTTTCTGTCGTGACATGGCGAAATGCTCCTCTTTATGTGGAAATATTCCTTTGAGCAAATACCCAACTTAAGGTCTCTATTTAGCTCTGTATCCTCCTTGGACTATCATTTTGAAAACTATTTATTAAGGTCTGTGATATTCTTCAATTGCAGGTTCATTCGACATGAATTCGATTCATAGTTCATTCGACAAGTCATAGGAAATGCCGACTATTAAGTGATTCAATTTGGAATTATTTAACTAACTTGTCTCACATATTTGTATGGAATCTTCCGAATCGTCTAAAGTTAAATTTAAAATATTTTATTGTTTCTTAGAAGTTATTAAAATCATTCGAAACCTTGCTTTCCGTATTAAAAGCCTAAAGTTTATTCTGCTTTTGTAGAAGTAAATAAGAAAACAATATATGTTTGAGTATTCGTAGAAACATTTTAAGACGTATCTGCTGTTCAATTCTGAGTAAACAAGTCAGGACAGGTTCGTGAGTTATTCGTGTTGTGAAGGAATGGCCTTTGGGTTGCCCACACGGTCTGGACTCTTATAGAGTGAACACCTCTGCAATTTGGTAGCATCCCACGCCTTGGATACTGCCTGATTTTTATCTTTTGGAATGTTGGATATATCGGCTTCGTTCCTTTGTAATGAAGGGCAATATTCTTCTTGAATTGAACTTCTATCCTATCTAAATAACAGATGTAGCTAATTTTTACTACTGTCCAAAAGTCGCGATCATTACCCATCGCTGAAAACCACAAGTGTACCGAAGAGGGGTGTCTCTTTCAACCCATATTCTCCTCACCAAACCGAAACCCCTTGAGTTTAAGTATCCATATCCTCAATCCCATTTTATTACGGAAGAAAGTAAATTCTAAGTTTATGATGCAAAATTACAGAAAAAGGTGGACATCCATATGCGTAATTGACAAACAGCATCATCATCGAGAAGTCTATATCGATTGTATACACTAATATTGGTAGATTATTTCAATTGCTGGACCTTTTTATATACTGTACCAGGGTGAGAAGCAAGGGTACCAAGCAAGAGATCAACGAAAGCCACATTCCTGGTTTTCATATGATGAGCCACTCTATAACTGCTATACGATATACATATTCATATTTAATTCAATAAGCATAATTACATATTTAATACAAGTCAAAAGTGTTATACAAAGTATCCCTATGTAAGAAAATATTATACAATATGAGAGAGAAACTACAAAATAAGTATTCAAAATTTAGGTAATAAAAATATAATAAAATAGAAACATTAATAAAAGTATAAAATTTAACAAATATATTTGATTTAATCTTTGAAATTGCCATAAGAGTTGTTTAGGCCGTTTGCAGCAGTTCTGTGAAATTATTTCTGTTCAGAATTCAACAATTTTACCCAAGAAAAATTTATCAGAATACTTCTTATTACTTAGTTTTTACACCGTTTTTACGATTCGACCAACGTCATGCGTCCCCCGGCGCCCCGGGCAACCGTCCGTGTCTCGGGATGGCTATACGAACAGCGAAGTATACCAATTTCCTCCTTTCTCTCCCAGAGTGCTCAGTGCTCACCGCGACACGCACCTATCGCTACATTCTTTAAGCGCGCCTTTCCAAGCGTGAACGACGCGCCGGAGCGCCCTCAACGACGACGCCCGGAATCACACGAACGCCGCCGTCTGACCCAAAGACTCCGTCGATCGGTATCTTTCCGGCGACACGTCATTCCCAACGATCCGTCATAGAAAAGAAACGTCACCGAAGGGCGTTTTGGAGGATGCAGTGGAGGAGGGAATCGGTGCACCAATTCGCGGGTGGCGAATATTGGCGGGTGGAAAGAGAGGAGTATATTGCGCCCTTATGACCCCAAGACGCCAAGGCCAGGCTGTGCGAGGCCACTGCACTCGGCCAGACACTGATTTCCTCCGCTCCCCCCCACGCAGCGTCTCCCCTCCATCGTTCTTCCCCTTCTCTCACGCGAAATCTTCGCGCCGACCTCTCTCTCCTCTTTCTTCCCTTATCCTCTCCTAAATGTTTGTTTCTTACTCCCGTTCAACCCTCTCATTCCCCAATTCTCCTCTTCTCCTTTCACCCTTTTCGAACGGATCATCTTCTCTTCTTTGTTTATCCTTTATTCTCCTTTTCCCATTCCTGAATTTCTGCATTATCTTCACGGCCCTTTACATTCCTCCTTTGTGCCTATTTGACTCTCCATCATCCTTCATCATTCTTCTTCTCATTCCTTAACCTTTCCGCACCCATTCTTGGACTAACCGTGCTTTCTTCACCTTTTTCCAGCAATGTTTCGATCCTTTCGTCACACGTTGCGAATCCTCCCACTTTTTCGCAGTCATGCCGTCTGTCCATCTCATTCCTCCTCTCATTCCCATGTGCTATCTTCATTCCCCCTTCACATTCTCCTTCCCCTCCTCAACTCCACGCCGCATTACCTCTGGGTCTGCACGGCGTTGCCGGTTGTAGCAGATCGCATTCTCTCCTTCACCCTTTTATCGCAATTATTCTTCCTCCGATTTTCTCTTTCCACCAGCTCATCAAGATCTTCATTTCCCATTTTCGGCTAATGTAAGTGTATTAAGAAATTATATTCGCTCCCTGACTGTTGCAGATCGATATCTGGGCGGCATTACTCTTCTCGCGAATCTGGTGAAATTCCCAACGGTTGGAGTGTCCTTTTTGAGGTGATCAAATTTCATCGCTCTCATCTTTACCTTCTTCATAAACAGAAGACATATTGTTCTAATGGACATGACACGTAGGGGGGGAAACCGCTTTCTCTGAACTTCCCGCGATTCTTTAACATTTTCGGTACGTAGCTTCCTTCTTCAATTTATTCTCTTATCGTCAATATCATACTTCGAATTTAATTTGCTATCGAACTCTTAAGTATTTCGATCTGGGATTAAGTATACGATCCCTTAGCCTCGAAAATGTAAATGTATGTCTAACTGAAAAAATCTCCGAGGAGACTATATTGTAGCTTCTTTAGAATGGATTGTAAACAAAAGAGTCGGTGCCCATGGTTCAAACAAAGACCTTCATTTGCTTTCGATATTCGATGTATAATCTTCCCGAAAAATACTTCAGACTTTTAATTCTCGAAATCGGAGTGATCACAATTTTCTTTTATCTAGCACTAATTTTAAATTTTTGCTAACTATGTATATCTCAGTTAAATTATATCACTTACTGAATAATATTCCAGACATACCTTGAAGCGATTAGAATTGTTTTCTTTTCCTCCTACTAATGTTTATTTAAGTTAATAGTTTCTAGGGGATGTAATATTGTTCGTTTTGATGCATAAAAAAGGATTAAAATACCTTAAGTCATGAAGAAGATGAACGGAAGGTGGATCTTTCTAGCCCCTGTTTCTCACAATAAAGAGGTTTTTATCGTATTTTCATTACATTATCCTAAAATATCTATTATATTATTTATTACGCAATAATATCTTATTAAGAGGATAGAATAGGCCGTTCTATTCTTTCGTTTATTAATGCCAAATAACTACTGCGATGAGAGGCCGAGCTGATGTTGAAAGAGGTGTCGGACAAGAGCATGTGACAAACTCTTGTATTTTGCTCGTGTTAATGGGACTGCTAGTGAAGACGCGCTCACAGGAAGGAGTCTTAGTTGAATTAGTATGCTCATGGGAGCTTGTTGATGGACCTGCTCTCTTAGAAGCATGTGAGGACGTGCTTCAAGTCTCGAAGAAGTTCGACTGTTATTTGAAGCAAATCCTCCAGGCGAATCCAGCGAATAGCGAGTATAAGCTGAGTATTTCAAAGATTCATCAGCTGCAAGGAATTATTCTTCTATATACGGAAATATCTAAAATTGAAAACATCAGGGATGTGAGTAGGGGATGATTTTAAGGAAATGAAAGTTGATAAATATTCAATGTCTTTTACCTCTTTTCAAGTAAGTATTGACTGTGAGAGTTGCGGATGAATTTCTTGAGATAAGGACAGCGTAGTTTGAAAAAGGAACTTCAATGCATAAAAGATTGAAAGATTTTGGAGATATTGCAATTATCCAAAAACTTTCAAAACTTTGGTTACACTGTGTATAAGTGCTGAGCTATAGAAATTTTGCTTGTTTTCGTATCTTTGTAAATAAATATATGTTTCGTAATGGAAAGGAATAAATCATACACTCCCACAGTGTTCATCGTGCGATATGTTTCGCTAACGAGCTAGCATCATCAGGACTAATGAGAAAATATGTTGAATTAATATACATGTAAATTATAGATTATGTCAATATTTCGTTTGTGTTAATAACTTGAACGAGGAGAGACTCATAAATTTCTTTCAAATAGACAACATATTCTAACATCCATTCTCATTCTTCTAATTCATTACCATTGGTAGATACTGTGAAATTAATCGCATCAATTTATTAAGCAGTAATTCAACGGGAGTTGCATTTTGTTCAGCTGTGCCTGTGGATTTTTATATTTTATTTAAATAGAAATTCGCTAAAGCGAGGTTTTCGCAAAATAATTTGAGTCTTGAATGTAATAAATTCCCAACTGGTGGAAATGAATCATTTTAATCACATCATATCAGCTCATCTTCAACTCGGTATTGCTTTGCAAATGTGTTATCTAGGCCTCTAAATCACGAGCAGCGATTTTCAAGGTATTATTCTCTGTGTTTTTGAAGTATGGAATGTAATAAATTTTCCGAAAAGATTTGAGATTTACCATACAAGTATGAACCTTCGAGAACCTTATGAGCATGTCTTTCAATAGCAGTCAGAAACCTAAGCACGGTCCAAGTAGTATGGTTTAACCGGTAGATCCTGTTTTCTCAACCGGATTTAACCTTAAGCCATTACATATGAGCAAAATTGACTCGCAATCTACTGTTTGCTACATTTTTAAATAATAAAATAAGTGAATCCTTTAATTTTTGCTAATATTCTCATCCTTCTCCTCGCTTACTCTTCATCGAATGTATAGATTTTCACGAAAGAATTATTCCAAATATTACGTGAAAATTTTAAAGTATACTGTGTCACCTACTCTCAGTTTAATTAAAGTTAATTTATAATTAGATATATAAATGCTTCGAAAGATTTAAAGTTTAGTGAGATGCATAAAAATATTTTAATCATATATGAAAGGGGCACGGCAAAATGTGTAATATCGTTGAAGGTATCCCAGAATGTAGCTTCAGAAGAACTCGCAAGGCAGGTCTTTATTCATTGTAGTGGAAGTAAATTCTGTCAACATTATGCGCATCCTAAATTCCGTGTATTTTAACGTACTATCTAAAAAGTGTTAATTTTGCAGCTGTTTTTTTCAAAAATACCCGCAGTAAGCAAAGGATACAAAGAGATTTCAAATGAATGAACATTCCAATTTTTCTGGTATGAGAAATATATTTCTGCCGTGAAAGCTGTTGATCATTCTTACTCGAAAATACTTGTGAGAATTTCTTGAAAATTCTTCAAATATTTCATAAATCAAAACATTCTCGTTTTATTGAAAAAGAAAATGGACGCAACGAAAAAAGTTATGGATGGTTTAGAAAGATAAGGAACCAGTTAATTTGGTCAAAATATTATTACTAGAATTCTTGCTGTACGATTTCAAAAATAAAGGTGGTCTATACCTTTACCACTCACAATCACTGTTGTTCTTGTTTTACTTGTGAAAAGTTCTGTGGCTAAGTATCTTTTACGGAAAAGAGATTTTCTGCGTTAACATTGAAGAATTCAGGTTCCTTTCTAAGGTTCTCTGTAGCCTTTGCTTTGCTGAATAGATCTCTTCCCACCTCACGTTTTAATACCTGTATCAATATGTTCAGCGTGTGTCATCGAAGATTACTGAATAACTTTAACTCGGAAAGATACAACCTTTTATAATTCTTTCCATTACTGAGGTTTTGTATCTGGCCAATTAAATACTCATTTATTCTTTCCGTTTTGCTTAAATGAACTACTCTAGTTTACTTTCTAATGAAAGCCTTGTTTTTTTTGGTTTACTTCGCTCAAAATGAAAGTTAAAACACCTTCTACTGAAAGTAAATTGGATTCTCAGTTGTCCAGATTTTCAGCTCAAACTTTTAATGGCTACAGTGACAGTGGCAGTTATAGCAACTTCTTTACCCGAGTCAAAATCATCCATACCTATATAGCAGTAATTGAAGGTTTAAATACTCATAACCGTATTATGATAAATCGCTCCCACATAGTTAAAAGTACATTCTATCTGGTTTTGTTATCCAGCTGTAGTTGTACTTTTGTTCATGTTCCTGTTGAACATACCCTTGTAAAATTGTATTCTTAAATTTTGAAATATTGTTGCTACTTCGAGTTTTAGATGATTCCGTGTACGTTGATTACCTTGTCATCCAATCCAAATGAAATAGGAATATCTTTCCTGAGCGAATCCTCATTCTCACTTACGAGAATCACTTTCTAAATCAATACTATGATTGGAATCTTCGTCTATGTCGTCACAACGTATGCCATTTCCAGATTGAATTTCTTGAGAAAGAGGCATTGTAAGTGAAGAGGTTGCTGTTTGGTGTAAGACGTCACACATATCTCCAAAAGTATTGCAAGTGCTTAAAACACTTGATGCTCATAAGAATTCCAAATGTCATCATCATAGCTACACGATCATTAATACAAGCAACATACATGCTTTCTGGAATAATGACATTATTTTGACTTTTCTTTGGCTAATTTAGCAGCAGTTTCAGAAGTAAGAGTATCCAAATTCTTCACCATTATAATATTCCAAAATTTTCCATCAGTTTTGTGCATATTGGTATTTATGTACATGTCTGAGAGGTCTATTCATCTAAGGATAATCTAAACTTTATTCATGAACTCATTAGTCTTTCAATTTCCAAAAATTAGGATTTTTAGTACATATAACACGTTAAATTAAATGAAGTATTTTTTTGGGAATTGAGAACTTTCAAAGATATCTTTCAAAGACTTAGCTAAATCCCTCCGGGATCCTGGGAAGGAAACACTAATTCTATGTATGAAGGCATTGTTTTTTTTATATTTTCAGATTAGGAAGTAGTCCTCAAAAAGAGAATGTTTTTTCTAATAGCTATTATTACACAATTTTCTAGGTTTCACCCCCTATTATTATTTTCTATACTATTTGGTAGAAAGATAAACAAAGGGTTATTTTAATTAAAGAACCGTCATAAGTAACTAAAAGGAGTGATTTATTATATTAAATAAATTTATTTTGCCACATCTATGTTCATGATTTAATCTAACCGTCATTGTAAATAAGTAGATGCATATATAATAATTTCATGAATATAACGATGCATTTTGCTGAAGGAACAAGGAATAATTGTAATGTTGTACGAACAACAGAGTTTTGATGGAAACTTTATATTTTTAGTTTTCCATCCGGAAAATTTTGTGAGATGAAAGTAACAGCTGTTACGAACATATATTAAATGGAATTATTTTTACACGTCTATTTTAGTGTCTCCTTTTACAACTTTCTCGTAAGAGCATACAGTAATATATTTCTTAAAATAAGGCAATACATAAAGGTTACTGAATATTCTTAATTATTTCGTGGGGTATGTGGACGAGGTAGAAATATTTTTATAACATCGGAAATCTCAAGTGATATATTGTGGTGATCCATTCTAAACTTATATGAAATCATCTACTGCTTATTTTTATAATTTTGAAATGGTATTTTGCGATATAATATGAAAATCACTAACCATATCTTTAAAATTATCAGAATAAAATGTTTAAATCGGTTCCTTATCGATCGCTGATACATTTATACGTCCACCATCTAGCTGCAATGATAATTGATCATGAAAACTACTAGTTATGACCTTTGAAGCTCTTTTCCCTTTTTCTTTAATGGCAAATATCTCCAGATATGGAAATAAAAAATGCTGTTTTGCTTTGTCTTTATTGGTGACCACTAGTAGTAGCTCAAACGTTTTCATGGAGTTCTAGTAAACACAAAAATAAGTTGGACTTAATTTTGTAATCTTGAATATTTTTTGTATTTTGAATATTCGAATGATAATTTTTAGTTCAATTCAGAGAATTAGTATATGAGAGTCATTTCTCGTTGGAAAACAACGGAAGGTGACAGGTAAAGAAGTAGTTTTAGATTATAATGATAAATAGCGTCAAGAATGTCCGAAAACGATTTGAATATTCTTTATTAGTGTCGGCTTCGAATAAAAACCACCTTCACTCAGCGATTCCTGCAGTATTTATTGTTGACTTTCTCTGTCGACATATTCAGTCAATTAGTGCTCTCTGTCGCTATATTTTTGTTAATAAAACGGTGTCATAATCGGTCCTCATCATTGTCACGTAACTCCAGATTACATACATATTTTCTCTTGCTTAGTCGTTGATCAACTTCTGATTGATGGAACCCATTATTTCTCTTAAAATTCCACTCTCTTGCTATTTCTTTCCTCTCTGTGTAATACTCTTCTCCAACAACTTCTGTGATTTGCTCGAAGGATCCTATATAGCCTATGTCTTCCTCTGCTTCCATTTCTCTCCATTAGGTTCATGATGAACTTGTCGTTTTTTAAAAGATGACCAGTCCAGTTTCTTCCCCTTCGTTTCAGAGAGTCAAGGAATTCCCGTCCGCCTTTAACTTTCTGTAGAACTTCTTCATTGCTTTTATTATCCAAGATATTATTTTCAGCTTTCCTCCACTTTATTTCCCTTCCAAGTTTATGATCCCTATGAGGCTGCATTTCAAATGAAATAAATTTTTCTTAAGTTACGTAGCATATTTACTTGCATTTTGTCTATAAATTACTCATACCTGAGACCGCTCGGAGCCTTATCCCCTCTACCATTATCTACCAGCAAGAGAAGGGAACGAGACTCACTAAACAAGATGAGGAGTGTGGTCATTTGTCTTCCTTTTTCTTAGCGATGCAAAATACTATATGCGAAAAAACACTGGCAAGTGATGCTCCTTGACTCCACGAGGAAAGCATCTCGTAGCCTTCCATTAGAGGAGACTTCAATCAATGCCATTAATCAGGTATCACATATACCTCAGTGGCTTTCAAATCATCGCAGCCATGGGTAACACTGAGTCATAACTACATGTAAGATAAATTTTTTCTCTATCTATAAAGCAAGTGGAAAAGTTACTCCTTTCATCAACGCATGACATCCGGAACTATTATATCTTAACAGCTCTTTTCTCTTATTGAAGGTAATTCTTATTTGAATTAGTCTGCTTTTTATAAATGTTTCACTTCCTTTGCTCTGTGCGATTTCGCCTCCCAACATATTTGTTTGATTCGGCCGAGTTTCTTCTATTACGACATTTACACCTTTGCGTTGTTTGCTGCTGTGCATCGTTCACTAGTGACAACTTACTTTAGCGCCCTACCACTGCAATTGTGGATTTTCAATATTTTCTTCTATTCCTCGCCAACGTTCAAGCGTTCGCGCCCCTTTGATTGCTGCGCCCGAAGACCTTGAGTGAGTCGCCTCACTTGCTAACAGTGGCTCCATGTGTCATACTTCTCCTCTTACGACATCGGTTTACTCAGGGATCCCACGGGACTAATTAAGCTTCGAAAAGTTCTCCGATGAAATATTCGGCAGCGGCTTTGACATTCGCACAATGCCGACATTCGCCCTCTCTGGAGCAACATCCACAAACAAAAACACAAATAAACCGGCACACACACACACACACACGATGGACAGCGACGGTATTACTATTCGCGGTCGGGCAGAATAGTTGGCTGATATGGCAACCCGGTGCTCGCTTTCAATGATGGCTGAGAGAGGGGGCCCACACCACGGCGTTCGCGGACGAGAGGGGCGGACGTGAGGAGACGGCGGCAGAACGACCTTGAGTGTCGAAGATTTGGCGGCTGTAGGGGCAGTGGGTGGGCGGAGAGGAGGGCAACTGGGGGAGGAATGCAGAGATTAAGGGGTTCTGAATCGGGAGGAGAAGAATCATCGCGAGGGGTCGGTGTCAAAATAATGTGGGACGAGAAGTAGGGTGTCCGGATGAAGATGATGCGTAACCGGGACACTGACTACGTCGAAAAATCCGGGACTGCTGGGCTTGACGAACAGGATATCGAACCGGAACCGCGGAGCCGAAAACCGAGAGCGTATAAAAATTATTTTTGTCGGAGTGAAATCCGAACTCCAACCGAAAAAACTGAAATTCGGTTTTTTGTAATGTAAATAATAAAACCCAGAAATAGAAAAAGACACTTTTAGAAGAATATAATATTACAAAAGCCGGAGCAAATACTTCCGGTTGGAATCGGTTAGTCATTGGCAGAAGGAGCGAATCCGGAACTAAACCGAAATTTGTTTTTTTTCCCGTTGGACTGCAACGAAAAATATTCCGGTGCGATGCTTTGTTGCTCTCGAAGAATTTATTTCAGGAATTGCTCATTCTGGGAGTAGTAAATACCAGCGGATTACAGGAGACTATTTCAATCATAAATTCAACTGGAGTAAAATTAGAGAATGAAGAGCATAAATAAATATAAAAATATTTCAAATTAATTACATAAATACGTAATATATTTGGTCACAATTTAGCATTTAAGATGTAATTTTGGATAATATAACGTGATATCGCAACAAAATTCGCAAAGAAAGTTATTATTCCTGATGTATGGAAACATTTTCCAAATATCTCGATAAATGATGGAACATACTCTAGATCATGCAGAGATACTACTGATATAAAACTTTAAAAGAAAGTAAATTTGGAAAGTCGATACGTTACGCGAGCAGTAAGACAAGTCAAATCGGCTATCAGAGGAATCGAACGAGGGATTACTTTTACTGGAGGCTGACGCGTTAACTGTCAGGCTGAAAGGAAAAGGAAACCTACTGTTTGTTATAGAGATTTTATATACTCCGTAAGCTGTAACAAGTTCTAGGAGCACATTTCTACTGGTATTGATAATACCTACCTATAAATATATAGTACCTGTAAAGAGATCTGCAGAGGAAGAAGCTCTAAGAAGTCGATACGCATTTCATTTGCAAAGCTTTCATGAATGTAAGAAGACTAAGCAAGTAGTAGTAGTAGTTCTTGGTATTCCCCACCCCCCCTGAAGATGATAGCTTGGCTATCCAAATACGAAATATAATCAAGAAGGCTTTACAAGGTCGGCTTCCATTTCAATGGACATATTTGTTTTACAGAGTAATATACAATAATATGAGAATTACAGTTTCATAAAATATCATTACATGCGACCAGTTTTGCTCAACTTAGACTTTCATCTGGTGAAGTTTAGAAAGAATTAGAGGAGTAGACAAAGAACAGTACAGGGAAGAAGGGACGGGTTGAAGTGTTAGGGTTGAGATGCGGTACCAAGGGGTGGAAGGTAATAACGCTAGGAGGTACGTTAGGTTCATATAAAAAAGTACAGAAAGAGATTGGTATGAATCTATTAACGAATTTTTCGGTAGAATAAAGTTGTGGGAATATTCGTCTCATTTAGAGAAAGGGAAATCTTGGGCCATCATCTTCTCTGCGTGAGAGTTGGAGAGAAAAAGATGTTCTGCAATATTTGGAGCGACGTAAATATAAATGAAGGATTTCTTGTATTTGTTTATGCAAAAGAGCAATCTGAGATAACCATTAGTAGGACTTTGGATTGATTTCATTCGGAGGAAATTTTCTCATCTTGATGGATTTTTGAGTTTTGTCCAAAAAAATGAATGTTACATAGCGTGGGTTCTTTAGCCGGGATATATCTTCTGGATAGCAATTTTTGTAAGTTTCCGTTGTTATAAGCTGTCAATTAAAATCGGCTTGAAACTGTTACTTGTCTTTAACTGTTTAAGTATGTTGAGTTCCCTATTAAACTCACTTTCCTTTATTTCCTTATCCATTCTTATGACTTCTTGAACTTCTCTTGATGGCAGCCTAAGTTGGCCGAAACTGGTCGTAGAGATTGTGTAGAGATTTTTAGTGCAACTGTAAAAGCTATTTTCTATTTTTATTTTATTTAATGAAATAAATATATCCATCAAAACACCCATTGAGATCTTCTCAAAACAGTGGTTTTGCTCTAGTTCTTCATCAGCATACTATAAGCTAGTTGCCAGCCGTCTAACGGCTTAAGGAGTATTTTAATTCTCTATTTTAAGATCACTCATGAACATTTTCTTCTCTCACAGCCTTATTTGCGAATGAGAAAATTCCTCCATCGGCAGAACAACTTGAAAAAACTCTTTCCCAAAAGGGAATCCATAATAATTCATGTCAATTTCCAAATGTATCTTAGTAGCTCCTCTTTGTGTAGTTTCTATTTTATTTGCAGATTTTTCTGCAAATGCATTGCTCTTGATTCGAAAGATTTTGATATAATACTCTCATTAGCCGAAGATTCATGTCATATTTTTCTTATTTTACCGCTTTAAAGTAAAGGCAATCCTTAATTATTCACATTTTCTGACTCATTCTTGTGAAATAATATGTTATAACAAACTGTAAATATAATTTTCTAAAAATCGAATTCTCATACGATACTCGCAGCATACAATACCTGGCAGACCTACGTATCCTCATTGAATTAGAAATGGTCCAGCGTAAATCAGCAAGTTTGACTACGAATTACAGGGATAACGATAACCGTCACTAAGGTCAACCTAGAAATAAAATGGGAACCGTTAAAACAAAGCAAATCCAATTTTCTTTCAGACTTTCACGATTTAGATGTAATACATTCGCGGGATCGTTGTAGGTATGATACTATGCAAAATATCACGTTAAAAAGTCCGATCAAATGTGAAATTGGGGTATTAGATGCTGGAACTAGACATTTTAAAGATTCATTTTTTCCACCGGAAGAGACTAGAGCAGGGGAAGGGAACCTCTTTTGATCAAAATGGCGTATTTACCATTCGGCCGCATAATAAAGGCCGCATGTGAAACCTCAGATTGCTCTTGAGTTTCATAATGCCAATATTCAGGTACTTTAACACCGAAATGATGCTTAAGTAAATTATATAATTCGCTTTTTGAATTAGAATGGTATATTTTCCATTTCCTTTTTAATTGAATTCATTTGAAGGTTGGAAAGCATTTCTTTATATACGCAAGGTTCCGATAATGGACAAATAGGCCGAAATTGAATTCCCGAAATGGCTTCTCCATTTTTGGCATGGAAAATCAGATAGTGGTGCATGCATCTCCTTCCACACGAGGAAGGATGACTCGCAGGGTATATGAATAGATGTTATTAATATTTTAAAGTATTTATTAGCTTTACTAAAGTATTTGTGAAACACCTATGACGAGATGTAATATTTACCATAGTTAAAATATCAAATAATAATAAAGAATACTTGAAGAGATTAGAAGTGACTTACTCGATTATATATTTTCTGGTAGAATAACTCGAATCAATGAATCAACCGAATGCTAAAAATCATTGGATAAGTCTTACTCTTTATCCATATCAGTCAAAATGTCACAATAAAACTGTTTCTGGGAGATGAAAAGTAAAAATTAAAATCATTACATTCTGATTGAAAAGCTGTATGACTAACTATTATTAACAGTAGCCCTATTTATATATAAAAACTTTTTATTTTTTATTTACATCGAAAATTATTTCCTCTCTTGTAGAGAAAATGATGGGGATTGGACTTTAACCGTTTGGAAACATAAAAGTATATTTATATATATATTTTGGAGTTCCCATGGCCACGGTTTCGTCAACTTAAAATAGAAATCAATTTCGATATCCATAAAGATCATACGCAATTTAAGATCTTAACAGGAATATAGACTTTTTCGGTACATACATGGGTGGTCTGAAAAGTTTCCACATTTCGCCATTTCTCGACATGTTTTCTGAAAATTTTCTGAAGTTTTCTGAAAAATCTGGGGTGGGAAACTTTTCAGACCACCCTCGTAAATGTCATTATTTTAGAGTAATCAGAGAATATATTTTATATTCATTTAATCTTTACTACTACTTCTCTTCTCAAAGCTCAATTTTCCTTCTGTAATTTTTACTGCATTTAAGCGACATTTTCAAAGTGAGTTTAGCTACTTTTTATGGTGCACCCTGTAGAATTGTTCATTGTTGGATTTGCTTATTATAATGAATTGTCATCTCTGATTAATCTCTGAAAATGTCCAACAATATTACTCTAGTGACTGGTCTCTGCTTTGCTTCTTGATCGATTTTTCTATGTTTTTCTCCGTCTTCTCTGTAATTATCTCAAAAGATTTTACATAATTTTAATCAAATAAAAATGATAATATCCAAGGGTAGCCCTTATTTTGCAATATTTGGTCGATGTAAGAAATATAAGCTCTTTAATACCTCGATGCCGAAGAGGTTAGTGTGCTAGCCTTGCTGTATCAGGATTCCAGGTTCAAATCCTGATTAGAGCATGGTTGTTTGTGTTAAATAAAAGGTGAATCGAAGTTTGACAAGTCTAAACTTTGCCAAATTAATTCTTGATAATTATCTTATTAGTATTTGGTTTATCTTAAAACGGAGTAAATATTATTCTCAATATGGTTCCGTGTACGCGCTCTGAGTTGAATTTATAAAATCCAGTTGGGAACCCGCACTATCGAGTCTTTCAATGAAGTCTTTAATTTCCTTCTAACCAATATTCATCATTAATTTGTGTGATAGAGGTCATTATCTCGAATTATTTTACCTTCTTTCTGTAAATTACAGTCAAATTTGCGAGATTTCTGATATTTCTCAATAAGTATTTTCGTAACTTAGGAACATTAGAAGAAGTAGATGTTGCCTATCGAATCAATAAATTACTAACGTCCTATTTTGTGAGAGATTGAGAATAAAGTCTTCGATTCCACGCTACCCTTTATTCGTAATTTAGTCCGAAAAAGGAATTTAAGCACAGATAAAGCATGAAAAATTTGAACGATTAATCATAGAATAGTTAGAATATAAACATTGAGTATAAGAAAAAGTATCCACAGCATTCTTCTGATAACATGATAAGATAAAGGTGTAAAACTGGATAAATACGGGTATTCTCGGTACGACATATTTCTATGTCTAATCCAATCTACACCTAAATAATTACCCTGCGATCCGCCTTTCGGCGTGTGGTAGGGGTGTAAACACCAAACGATTGAGCAACTTTTTTAGCCTATTATTATGGCGTATTGTTCGCGGAAAGAATGAGTATTCAAAACGATTTGTTCCCAATGGAATTCATCACGGTATATCGTGTAAATTTTTTAAGGTCATCTCATGCAGATTTAAATATAGTATGTAGCACCACTAGATAACATGGATGTATAATACTTGTCACCAGTAAAATACATAATAAATGATAGGAAAATGAATCCAGTAGAATATTGTCAGAACTAAAAACAGCAACTATCACAAGACCATGTGAAGCAAGGTATACTAAGATAAAACCAGCAAAAGAGCTTAAACTAATTTCGGTAAAATGTTATTAAAACTACCTATAAAACCTAAATCATTTGCTATCGCAGGAATGCGTTGTTTTACTATTAGGCACACGCTTTCCAAAATGTTAGGATGGAAAATTGAGAGCTGTACAGATCACTTTCAGAGTCCGAATGGCCGAAAATAAAATGAAACAGCAGATAGAGGGAGCGTTGAAAATGTGCTGACTTGAGGTATCTCTTGGGGTTTTCCATTCGAGATGGTGGTGTCCGTGACTTCATTTCTTTGAAGGTCCACAGCCGTGGCATTGTAATCGTTCCATACAAGCCATTGTCCTTTCAATTCTCTATGGATTTCTGTTGGTTAGCCCTAGTAAATTAAATCTAAAGACAGTTCTCTGCATAAAAGAGAGCCATCAAAAAACAACTAGTCACGATTATTGATCATGGGACGGAACATCTACATTTTCATCATCTGAATAAAGTTTACAAGATATTCCAATGATTTTTAGAAATCGGTCTGTAGACTTTCAGAAATATTTTCAGTTTTGTTCTTTTTTACCACAGAGCTTGAACCATATTTCCGTGTTTCCTCCAATGGAATTTATCAGGGTAAATCATGTAAATTTCTTAAGGTCATCTCATAATATTTACTGTCGAGTCTAGACGTGATAAATTAATACAGCCCATAAATTTACAGACTTTTCAGGCCTTTGAGATTTAATGGATGCATATAATGTGAGAGGAAACAACATATTTTGTGACCCGACGATTACGCTGTGGAGTATTATTTTCCTTGGAATAATGACCTTAGCCCATGACGAGAGGTGGAGAACTATTTTCCATCGGAAGACTACATTTACCATTTGGTCGCATAAGAAAGGCTGCATGTGAAACTATTAGGTCACTCTTGCGCTTTACGTTTCCTGAATTCAGATAGGTTATCATCGAAATGCTACAAGATAAACGAGCTCATCCGCAAAACAAACTAAAAGTGAAGTTTTTCCTTAATGCTTGCCTTTCGTGACGTTAGCTAGATTAGGAAACAAAAATATTTAGATACGGATATTTTTTTTAAGAAAGTGACTATGATGCCTCATTGAACGCCCAAAATGGCCGCATATGGTCTGAAAGCCGCAAGTTCCTCACCTATGCTCAAGACAACTAAACAGGTAGTGATAGGTAGGGGCTAAAAAGCTTATTTTGTCATCATAGGTCATTCAATCCGTAGATTGGTTGACTGCAGTCCTCCATTCCTCTCTATCTAATACTAAATCTATTAAATCCTGATATCTCTTCTTTCCTATATCTCTCTTTATTTGGCTTCTATATTCGTCCCTTGGTCTTCCTCTTGCTGCTTTTCCTTCTATTTTGCCCTCAAGTACGTTCCTAACAAATCCATTGTGTCTGATGATATGTCCAATCCATATGGTTCTTCTTTTTCGGATGATGCTCCATATTGTTTTAACCTCTTCTATTCTTCCGTATACTTCTTCGTTTCTTACCTTATCTGTCCATTTGATCTTCAGCATTCTCCTCCAGCACCAGGTTTCGAAGGCTTCTATTCTTCTCTGATCTGCTTTTCTAATGGTCCATGTCTGTGAACCATAGAGTTCCACCATAGTTGAAGATGCAAGGCTGCATTTCTTCATAGGAAATATAATTGGGGTGGTTTCCCGTTGCCTTTCCAAATACTTATTTTGTGTACGAATCTATTTGTGAAGCTTAATGCTTTTATAGAATAGAGCCTTTCAGCAGCTCTTTACGTATTCAGCAGTAAGTCTTTAGGAACGTAAATGACTTTCTTAGTAGTATATCTTAATAATACCACAGGAAACAGGAAGATAGAGCATGTATTTTATTAAATCGGGTTGATGAGGATGGCTTAGTAAGAAATTATTTCACACGTGAGAAGTTAATAAATTTGTTAAGTTGCCTTAATTAAGCACAATGTAATGATTATCAGTTCAAAGCTATTATGAACCTTTTAGTCTCATAAAGAAGAACTCCTTCATAACCATGCGAGAATGCTTTCATCCATAAAATACATATGATATCAAGATTGCATATTGGCTTTATCCCGCTATTTCATGAATTATGGTAGATTTTTTGGAACTGCATGTAGAGTGGGGGAAAGATAAGAAAATAGATTGAGGTAAGTCAAAGAATTATGCGAACAAGTCTTAATCATCTTGTATGTTAGAAGCATATTGGATGATGAAAAAATATACTGGGTTGTTCGATATGGCTGGAGATCGTCAAACAAAATAACTTAATTTAACGTTTTTAATTCCTTTTAACAGAATCTATCCAAAGATGAAACGTATCGCACTCTTTATTTAAGGTTCCATTACATTTAAGCGCAAAAATTTAAAAAAAGTTAAAAAGCCCAGTGTATATCAAAGAGATTTGTGGCATTACAAGTTAGAATTCTAGTTCAAATCAAATGTTTATTCAACTTGCATTTCTACAGGCCATACAGTGAATTTTCGAAATAGATGTCCCTTGATTGGAAGATGCATCGATCATAGTGTAAGCCTTCAAGTTCTGTTATTCTGAAAGTAGTCGATTGAAATATATCAATCGAGCCTAATGATCGAGGGCGTTTCCGATAGCAGTGAAATCCGGCAATGGTACATCTCATCCCTCTTTCCACCGCGGTACAATTATGCGCGAACTTCGACTTTTCGGGAATTAATTCTTTTTCCGCCATTTAAATCCGTATCCAAAGTTTTTAATTAGAAAATATATAAGATATTTTACAATTGGATCTGCGTACGTAATTTATAGCTAATAAGAATTCGAGCGATAATATACAATGTATGTACAAAGGTTGGGGAGCTCTGCTTGTTCTGGGTCCCACAATGCAGTTGGAGACCCTTTCGTATGTGGTAGTGCTTCTTTATCTATCTTTACCGAACGTAAATTTCATAGCTAGGTAACCCATACATTCAACGAATTCTTACAACGCGAACTCTTGGCTCTACAAAGAAGACGATAGATGGAGAATGAAAATTTTTAGTAACTACATCACGAAAATGTCTCACAAAAGCACCGCTCATAAGATGTAAAGTCGATAGTAATCGATAAATTCGTTTATAACGATCACGCATGTAATAAAATATATATAATTAATAGAGTCATGGTGCTTGCACCCCCTGCCACACGCCGAAAGGCGGCTTGCAGGGTACATATGTAGATGTAGATGTAGATGTAAAATACCGCTTATAACGAGGTCGGTACTATAGACTTCCCAATGGTCACAGATATTAATTATCCGACACAACAAGTAGGGATGATACGAAATCCTCACTATAGTGAATTATTCTTTGGGGAAATTAATTCCTGTTTCATAACAAATTTGTTGGCATCTTCGTCACCTAGCCTGAGCTGACCTTATCACCTGACGAATTGGGTTCCGTAACGTATTCATTATCATCATTTCTCTTTAATATTTTATAGTCACACTCATCAGGATTTTCTATACAAAATCGGTGCGACATAATTCTTCAATGATTTTAAATTTCCAATTCAATAATCCACATGCGGGGAATACTAATTAAACACTACACAGATAGTGTGAGTCAACGGAGGAGTGTATGTAGATATCTATTACTAATTGGATCATAGCAGGCATAGCAATTTTTATTCTTTAAGATTCATAATTCAAGAACAAATCGATGCAATTATTTCATGAATGATCAACTAGTATATCAATACAATCAACTATGTAAGTGTAAGCGATATAAGATAAATAAGAAAGGTTATTTAGTGGGGTGATAGTAAATTGTTAAGGATCTGCTGCGTTAATATACAAAAAAAGCCCGCGATCCAAGTATGTGCACTAAAAAATGCTGTAATTTGGAGCTAGAGACATCCCGTTCATAAGAAAATGAAGGCCGGTCCCCTGAAATTCGTTTAAGGGAGGTTTACTGCATAAGGTTCCTTTAGATACTATTAGGCGGCTCTTCAAAAGCTTACTTTCGGTTGGGTTGAAACACTTATCCCCGGCTAACAGCACATTTTTTGATAGGAGAGCAGTGTCGTGCGTATGGATAGTTGGTGTAATGTGCACTCGCTGTATTTGAATTTAGACGGTTGGAGACCCCCTCACGGATGCTCCCCACCCTCATGTCTCCCGCCATGCGACCTTCACTACCAGACACCGTTCCTCTTTTTACTCTCATTTCAGTCCCGCAGACGGCCATTCTCTCCGCGATTTTTTTCAATTATTTCCCCCTCCACTCCGTTGCATCCACTTCCCTCTTCTCCTGCGAATGTTTAAACCATTTTTCATGATGAGCCCCGCTCAACCTTTCAATTTAAAGGATTTTTCCGTCGCGCATCTGGACTCATTCCCTCGGCTAAACGATCGCTCGAATTTTTGTCCTTTGCTCCGAATAGCGATGCTACCGGTGGGTGATGCGTTTGGCCGTGTTGGGAATTGATATAACACGATGGCAGGATGTCGCGTAACTTCGACAGCTCTTGATTTGCAAATGAACTTGTCGCTTCGAAGGGGTGCAAGCGATGCGCTCGAATATATAGGATAGTGTAACGATAATGTTGGAAATTCTTGGGTGGGTATCGTTAGAAAAATGTTGGAACATCAATACGCTGTTAAGAATTTTTCAAGCGAGAAATTCTGGCGATGCATGGAATGAGTTAAGCTACGGACTGGAAAACCAAATTCTGTTTTATTCCATTGCGATCACGAAGGCAAGTTAAAATAAATGAAACAAAGGACTGATGTAGTTAAACATTCTTTTCTAAACAGAGGGGTAAGGAAATAGGGTAAGTTACCTGAAGGTGTCTTCAAAGTCTTATGGAAAACAATTGAGGTTTATAGAGAAAGATGCAAAAAAGTTCTTATCAAAATTTGAATGAAAATCATTAATTATATTGTATTTAATTTAAGTGTTGTAATAATGATACATCTGACTGTATTGAAGATAATGTGAAGTAATGATAGCGAATCGCTAAGATCACAAAGTTTCTACTTGGGAGGTAATGTTATTTTTTGACTCTAGAATTAGCGAGTAGGGTTAATGTGTAAATGTTTATGCTTGACAGAGAGGAGCAATAAGTATTTAAATGAGCATTTATTTGGTACTGTAAATATCTACAAAATTCTAGGGTATATCAACTAGGAGTTGAAGATGAGGGGTTAAGGCGTCCTTTTGCCATGCAGCAACATGGTAAAAGTCAGTCAGATCATTTATTAGATAAATAAAAAGTGAATTATATAGGTGGAAGAATTAATAAACCGTAAGAAACAACTTTTATTCGAAATTATTATGCTATTTGCTTTAATTTTATTGCCCTTCAGCCACGACTATAATTTCTTGGGAATGAAAGTGATCCTGACATAAGTGGGAGGGAACGACGTTTCATTTTAAGGAGCGAAAAGATTGAACATTTTCCTCGGCAATTTTGCTTTTAATGACTGCATTATTTGTCTCTTCATGGTTCATATTACATTTTCCTTTGATTGTGAGCTCATAATATAGTTGTTCTTTTACTTCTGCTTACGTTGCTGACTAATTATTTGCTCTGGTTTTCATCTTTTGTAGGAGTTGGTATTAAAGTGAAGGTTTTCCAAAAAGCTGCTTTGCCTACGCATTTCTTTTACATATGTTCCGTTTTTTTGTAAACATTAAAAAACGAAAGATTCGCTATTTACTAGTACTTATCTCCTCTGGAAGCTTCTATTGGATACTCCCACTTAGGAACCGACCTAAGGTTTTTTACATCCCAAGGAGAATGTTTCTTATGCCTCCACCTGTGATTTTTTATTTAATTCCTATCATTCAAACATGTGTTGAAGTAGTATTATAAAACAGCAAAAAGAAATGAGATTTTAGATAAATGGAATAAATTTACTAAATATTCATATTAAAATCATTAAGAATCGAAGACAAAAAATCACAGCCTCGTTCTGCTGCACGTCTGCACTATGAAGAATAGAACGATTTGAAAAATTCGCAAGAATCCCAAGTAGAAGGAATTTTATTCAGGCACATTCAGTTTTTCTTATTCCCCCTTGCTTAAATTTTTACACATTTTACTTTAAAATGTGTAAACGAAAACATTCCACCCTTCATCCACTTCATACGTTTTCATATTTCTGATTGTTGTGAAATGCCAGTGCATCAATGTAAGGATATTGTCTTGCACATCTAGATTTTCGTTCCCAAGACTTGCCGCAGGAAGCATTGCTAGAGACATTTATGTCCTTCCGGCCCGTTTTATACTTATGTTTTTCTCAATTATTTGAAAAGGATAGCTTTAAAACTTCTGCAGAGTTATTCGAGAGTGCACACCAAGAATCCATTCCTCTACGCCAGCCAAATTTGTACAATTTACAAAGTCTATTTTAAGTGCCGGTAGAAAAATACTTCCGTCTGTAAAGAGCCATTTTTATGAGCAAATGGATGACGCTTAATCCACAAACTTAAAAATTAGGAGATAAAGAGAGAAATTGCTGTGACAATTTGTCATTCTTTAAATATGAAGAAACATTGAGTTTCATTACTTATATTCATCCGTCTTCATAAAGTTAGAACCGTTGTCACAATATTGAGGAGGATTGTTTTACATATCAGATTTATTTAAAAGGTACCAATAAATATCGAAATATAAAAAGAATTTTCACAGTATTACCGTGATTGTACTTAGTTTATGATGTTCCTTTTTCCAAAGTAATAAAAATTTGTAGAAAAAATTCCAGCTAGTACCAAAATAAAAATACCGACATATTCTAAGAAAAAAATATAATTTTCTTTCTTCATAATTGAAACCGCATTAACCGCATATTGCAATTTTCATTATTATTTAGCAGTGTTAAATTTTATGCATTTACTCATTAAACATTATTATAAGCTACTTTCACAATCTGACGATGGTGGAACGGATATTTTTTATTACAACTTGTTATTATTGGGATCAATGCAATGAAAGTTTTCTCCAGGTTTGGTAAACTACATGGGAGAGAATATAAAGGTATACTTCATTGCAGGTAATTAATTTTTGAATAATTTCTAGACAAGTTGGATGAGAATTGCATGTTTTTCAGATTAAAGAATTTCACCGGCACAAATACCACTTGCATATCTAGATTACCAGCATTAATTTCTGCGTTATGATTCGGTTTTTTTAAAGCTATCATCCTAAGAAAGGTGCGATATGCAGCCATATATGGACCATTCTTTGTTCTTGATGACGCATTGCTTCAAAAATTGCCGGTTATTTCATGTTTTATATCAGTTTGACGGTGTGAGTATGGAATCATCAAACCATGTGTTCAGAGAACATGAATATCGTGAGTTCACAGAGTTTCATCCTTATCTACATACGTACCCTGCAAGCCGCCTTTCGGTGTGTGGCAGGGGCTTTCATGGAAAGTCGCAAATTACTATGTTCTAATCATCACTAGTTTTCTTTTCTTTACCACTCGGTGGGATTTTTAATGACGGCTGACTGATTTTCTAAATTAAGTTTTCTCCGTCACGGTTATCCTGTTATACGAATTTGGCAGCAAGTTCTGTTTACTACATTGAAATTACGTACTACATCTTTATGTGAGTTGAAACCATTTCTGTACTTCTCTGCATTTCCTACACTTTTGTGTGAAAGTTTCGGAACACTTTATTCAAGAACTCTTTAAGATGAAGAATCCTGGAAGAAAAGTGACCGCGTTGCAGTTTTTGGAGGTAAATAAATTCTTTTTGTTTTATAATGCTTAATATATTCGTCTTTTCATTGGAAACTCGCATAAGATTTGCAGAATGTATTGGAATAAATTAATCCGTTGTTGATATGAATCTCTTTTAGGTTTAATTTTCAATTCTCAAATCCGAATGGAGGCAGTAACTAGAAGACAGAACGGAAAGCAGCTTGGGCACACCAGAATCAGCAACGTGTTTATTTACCTTTGAACCGGTATGTATCTCACCGACATCTAATTCGTTTCAACTCGGCAGTCTCAATTTAACATTAAATTCTAACTCCTCATCACAGTATTCATTTCACTAAGCATTTAACATGTTCAAAAGTCGTATAATAGCCTATTAAGTCACATTCAATGCTTTAAACCACTTTGATTTATCATCAAAATAGTTAGAATTAATACTCCAGCAGGTACATAGTCTTAGAGGGAGTTGAAAATACTCAGATACATAGATTGAAATCGTTTGAGCGCTGCAAAGAAGTAATATTTCAATAGATGAATGCCTGCATTCTTCTAAATCTAGCCTCCCTTTTGCCCCCACAAACCTATATCTTTTCTGTATTTTTCTTATATTATTTTCTTTCTTCTGTATACTTATTCTTATATTCTTTATATATACATACTCATATCATCAAATATGAACATGTACCAAATGATGAGATAAGGTAGAAGAAAGGCCAACTTGGGCCTAATCATCCCTAAATAAAGTGTTCCTTCAATTGCTCATTTCATTAATTTATTCATGTCACTATGTTTTAGAATCGCATAATTTTAAGCACATGGTTAATTGAATTTTTTTGAATTTTATGATAGTGTGATTTTTAATTTTAGAGTCTTCCTGCAATAACTTTTTCTATCTTTACAGATGAAGTTACTAAGAAGAGCAGCAAGCTATATAGATGGCTGCAAAAAGACTAAAGACAAAGAAACAAAAACATAAACAAGAGGAAGCTTGGAGGAGACAAGAATAGTCTTCGTTTGCTTTTAATGTTGCAATTTCTCGGGGAAAAGGAATTTGTTTGGACAACTCTATCAACTCATTTTAATGATCCTCAAATAATAATCAGAACATACTTTTTATTAAATAATACTCAAGCATATTTTCTACGTGTAATTTCTCCAATAATGAGTGCAGATGATAGAAAGGATGGAGGAGGTATGGTATCAGGACATCATTATCAACTCTTCTGTAATTTTGATTTCTGAAAGTGATTCTTCCGGATCAAGCCTGTTAATTTTTTTTATATGAATGAGAAGATTTCAATGCTAAAAATTATAGCCATAAACTAATCTCGAGGATAAATTGAAGTAAATTATTCGATATTAGAAAACGATAAATATTTGGTGAGTCTAATACCAAGAATACTCGATTCGAACAATTTTACTTTGATATCCTAAGTCCAGTTATGTTAAAATTACAATTATTTTACGCATGTCATGAACTTGTAATCAGGAATATGTGAGCAAAATTTTACTTTGTTTATACGGTAATTAACGATAATGTTCGATAAATGTAGTGCCTGAGAAGTAATGGAGCAGTGCAATCTTTCGTAATTCTTTCTTTGTTCGAGTTGAGGTAGCTCTCAGTACGTAAACGGTATAAGGTCGTCTGATCCAGACAGCAATATCTGTCGGCGAAAATTATCATAGCCATATAAATGTGGGGCCTTGGGTTCGATGCCTCTTAAAGCACGTTGGAAGGGGTTCTCGTTCGACCTGGATCGCGCACGTGTCTCGTCGCCGTCTCGTGTCGGCACGAGCCCTTTTCTAGGGCAACTTCGTGGAAGTTCAAGGAGATCTCTCGATGCACCGTTGCTTTCCGACGATTGCTCATTTCAGCGGCGGTGATGAAGACGTTCTCCAAGATCAGACACGTTATTGACCGACAGAGAGATACAGCCAACGACCAGTGGAGAAAAATACCGAGGCCATAAAGGATGCTATGAACTCTATTGAAGCAATTAGCACATCTTAAGACCCAGCATAACTTGATATTCCATAGAAAAGGCAAAACGGATTGCTTGAGTGTACTGATCAATTTATTTGAGAATCTTGCAAAATATTCTCCGTTTTTCTTTGAGTCGCTTCTAGAAAAAAATCCCTATTCGTAACTTACTCATTCTGAAGACGATATTTAAATATGTTTATCCATATTAGTTTATCCGTATTTCATTACTAAGGTACTTAGTTGTACTTATACATTTTTACCCGACACCATAGAATTTCCAGTAATTTAAGTTGACGATTACATAAAATAGACTTAAGAGCAATAATTTACACCTGAATATAGATGTATACGTTTCGTCTTTAACTAATAAAAGCGATTATCTGGTCACTCATCACTCCTACTGCACGATAATGCCCTGATTATTTATCAGAATGCTTTACTCATCATCTTTCACCAAACATGCGGTGTATTTTTCGGTGACATTAATCATTCATTTCTTAACTAACCTTTTTTCCCGATATTACCTTTATTTTCCTTTCTGTTTAAATAAAAAGGCAATAGAATTTGATATCAATTCATTTGATGTGCAAAATTATTTATTAATTTTTAGTTAATTTGATACAATGTTCTCTACTACTATATAGACTTCTAAACCTTCTTAACTCCTTACTTCCTTAGACCCTTTCAGATTGACGCTGGACGCATTCTCAAAAGAATTTTTGCATAAAGATTCATGTAAATTATTTCCTGCTTAGATCTTATTTGGTATGTATTTCTCTGTGTTAGTTTTTTGATTTGTTTTTATCTTTATTTCATGTTTTCATGCATATGTACTGTAAATTTGTTGTGTTCTTTTGTTTTACTATTTAGCGTCAACACTGTGTGTGAATCTTATAAATAAATAAATAAATTTAAATAAAGTTACTTGTTGTTTGATTTTTGCATGCGAAGTTTCGTAGTCTCTTTGTTCACAAGCGTGATCATGTACGCGACATCATGATCTTCTGGCGATGTGAATTTCTCTGCGATGAATCTTATTCAATTATAGACCTTTTTCTTTCTAACTTTTTGTAATTTCGGTCAACTAACACTTTTTCCATAATGTCAAATTAAAATTTTATATTTCTGGATTTAATGGTTAAGAATTCTACGCAAATATTTGCTTTACAAAGTTTAAAATGTGGTAGGTGCGGTAACGAGAGGCGACGAGAGCACCCAGCATGTTTCACAAATCTCTAATCTATTCCCTAATAGATAGATATAGTATATCCCCTTAACTCCCGGATGGCCATGTAAGCAGACTTTGGTGAAAGAGGTCCTGGGTTCAATTCCCGGTGGGAGCCCACGTGCGGTCTTTCGAAAAATGAAATCGCGAAATGGAATCATGCAGGAATATTTGAATTCTAAATGTCGTGGTCGTGCGTAATATTCCTTGCAATAAGCGAGAAGCGTAAGAAGGGAGAGCAGTGAGGAGGAGTACATCTGACTGGAATGATTAATGGTGGACGGAATGAGGCTATTACATTGATATTCGGTTGCCTTTACACTCTTCCATTACTCTCATCTCAATCCTCTTTGGGTCCTTGCCTCATCATCCCTTCGTAGTGTTACTTTGACGTATACCTCGTCCTGGTGTTTCCGGATCGAAAGTGTTTCCCTAAACCTTTTCGTAAATTCAAAGGCGCTAGAGTTCCAACGTATTTTCTCTTTTTTGATAACATATCCGGTCCTTTATCTAGCATCTTTTGCTCTTGTCCTTCCCTTCGCCTATTCTCTTGGATTATCCTTTAGGGACTTACTTTAGCAATCCCTTTTTTATTTAATCCGTACCATCCATTCCCTTTTCCGTCGCTTTATCACTTCGATTAAAACTCTATCTGCGTCCACCATCTCCAATACTTTCATGTTTGTTAAAAAATCCGTCCAACTTTCGTTTTATATGCCTCATATGGAAGGACTTCTGCATGTTGATGTTCGATTTTTTTAATGTCAAACTGGCATCCCGTAGGTTGGAATGCCCTCTAATTCTTTTCGTTCTTCAAACAATGTCAAGGCGAGTTTCATCTTCATAATCTAGCACATGAGAATAACCCCTTCAGCTTACTCTCTTACTTCCAGACCTATCTTTTCATCCATTTATATGTTAGAAAATATAGCTCGAGAATAAAAAACTTGCCGCACAATTTCTATGCTACTTCGGTTCATAATTATACAAACTGTACTGTACAATGCAATATCACCCTGATTTTCTTTTCAAGGTTGTTTCTCATTGGTTCCTTTCGTTTTGTTTTTTGGCGTATCAAGAATATAAGAGGGTTTTTGATCTGCTTCTCCTAGTTTCTCCCACATACTGATTCCAAGATAAGCTTTTTTCTTTATGAGATTTCGCATTTTTTTTCTTCCCCTTATTTTAATTCCCAAGTCCCCAACTTTGTTTTGGATCAGCAACCGCAGACGCCTTTCACGGCTAAACTGTAATTCTTGAAGCGTTATCGTCTGCACATGCAGCGACTTTACTACTTCCCATCTAACTTTCCCCCCGTCATCTATTTCTTCTCCGTTTACTTTCGCTGTTCTGTCTTCACGCTTATTAAAATTCTGGATCATAACAAACAGTCCTTTCTCCCTACTTCTCCACTTAACGCCGACCATTATAATTGCTCATCAGCTCAAACTAATTTCACTGTTGGATACTCTTAATTTAATATTTTGCTGCGTTAGACTACTTCGGAGAAACATTTTGTACTGGGATACATTATTTTTATAAGAAAAATAGCGAATAAACTTAGACTCTTTTGTGGATTCCTTCGATTTGTCCTAGATTATTTGATTTGAAGTATTTTTGTGAAATATTGCATCGCAAATATGTGTTAATAACATCTCTCAACTAAAGACCAAAAGAGGGTGCCACATAGGTCCCATCCTATAATGCAGATTCTTCATAACAAGATTGTTTAATAACTATATATGATTATGAATAATTGATAACAATTAGTAGATTTTTTTGAATTCCTACGATTTGTAATATAGAACGAAGCGTGAATCTAATGAGTCGATACCCGCGCCTACATTGACGCTTAAACTAGTGACATCTGCCGCCATTCATATGAAGCTCTTGTATCCATCTTGTGCCTAGCAGCGCCTAGCTAAGCACCTGTGAACTAACTTTTAGCGCTCATATCAAAACTTACAGACGACTACGCTCGCGGAAGTCGCGAAGAAATTAAATAAAGACGGGCCTTTAAAGATATCAAATTGGATAAAAGGGGTTTCGAAATGAAATATATAACTTGTAGGACTAATAATTCATCATAATAATTCATTTTCAATCTCCCGTTTCTTTTCAATATCTGTCGCCGACCAAAATACCATCCGTTAAAGAGAAGTGAAGGATAAATACTTTCAAGATTTAACCTTGTTTCAGAGTTAATAAATAATAAAGATAATTAGTCAATCCTAAGCA
The DNA here is from genome assembly GCA_036926295.1 of Pachydiplax longipennis. Classification (NCBI taxonomy): domain Eukaryota; kingdom Metazoa; phylum Arthropoda; class Insecta; order Odonata; family Libellulidae; genus Pachydiplax; species Pachydiplax longipennis. Next base: position 10,476,176 of record JAVFKF010000007.1, on the reverse strand, counting down.
AATATCCTACATCATGGGAGGCTACATGGCTGAATGCATGGAATTGTATTGTTTGATGCAAATTTATATTACGTTCCTCTCTTGCCATATTTTTACCAAATGCTTTGAAAATTAAAAGTATGGCTATCTAGAACGGAATCGTAAGGCATGTGAACAAACTGAGACTTAATTTTGATAAAAGGTATAAATATATTCTTTCATTACTCGTTAATTGGAAGAAAGCCGGCGCAATTTTCACATGCAGTTTATCCAATTGAAATTAGCATCCCTTGCTTTTTATTACAAATGTTCTTTTTATTTGTTCTGCAAGGTAGTTTGCTGTTATGTATCATTAAATTTATTTGTTCAAAATCTATTATATTATTTTTATGTTAATATATTAATAAACGTTGTAAATGAAGTCAGGTATCAAACAACATTTTTACGACTGAATAGTAATTAAAGCAGTGATTAAGGCATACAAATGTATGGTGTATATATTTATTAATGGATATAGTGAAACATAAAAATTAAAGAACACGCTCTCTTTATTTATACCCTCTCGTTTATTTTAAAATTATGTAGAAAAAATTAAATACTATGAAAAATACAAAGATTATTTATTTTGAATTTTTATTTTCCCACAGGATCTATTCTGGATACGTGCAACAAGGCATAATGGGATGAAGAATCGACTCTCTTCATTTCTTGATATGTGATTATTGGATATACCTTTGGTGAGTGGCTTCATGTTTATAGATATTATTACCGTAAATATTCCGAGAAATAGAATAGATCTCTTACGGAGTGAAGATTGTTTGGTTTGTCGCGAAAATTATTTGAACGTTTTCCATAAAAAAAGTATAATTTCATTAGACTTAAAAGCTAGTATCGGCTATAAAATCAGTTCAAATAGTAATTAAGTATATCAGGACATCAAAGCTTAACAGTTTTTATCCCAGTTTTCGCTCCGACAAGCGTAATACATACCAAAATTTATTTTATTGCTTCTAGATTTTTTCATCTACAATAAATTTAGAGTAAAACATAATTAAACTTAATTGCAAGTCACGGATGTACATTTTTAGTAAACTCTCTGTTACTTTTAAGTAGAAATTATTGGGAGCCGAAATTCGGAATATAAGTAATAACGGTTGTTGATTCCGATTCGGGTTTAGGAATTTCAATTTTTGCCGGTTTTTCTGGTTCGGTCTCCGCACCGGCATAAATAACGTTTATTTCGGTTTTCGGTTCGGTTCGAAGATATACAGAATACATTCTTTTTACTGACGCGGCGCAGTTAAGCCGTGGGTCAGATAAATACATTTCTACATATCAAACTCAAAGAAGTGGACGATTAACTCTTTCCTGTATTTAGAAAAATCCTTTCGTTAACTTGCAGAGTATATGCTGGGTTAAGAATTTTTTTTTCAAATAAATTCTTCTCGTGTTTCATAACGCCCGTAGCATATTCTTTAACTAAAGTAACGATAAACTGCCCAATGTAGTGAGCTCTATCGTTGCTTTATTTAGAATTGATGATGCATAGCTTCGATTTACCTTGACAATATCAGAGAGATGTTAGAGAGAGATATCAAGCATTCAAAACTCCAAAAAACATGTCGTTTTCTGAAAAAACCTCTTATGATATATGATCACAAATGATTTGAAACTCCATAGACCAAACCCAGTTTGGCTTATACCAGCCTAAAAATTGATTTTAAGTCTGGCTATATTTCTGGAATAATCCATGGCAACAAGCAGAAATTCTTTTAGAAATTTAGGAAGGGATTTTCACAAATAAATCAAAAGTTATACGAAAAGAGGCACTAATATTCGTACAATTGATGTATATCAATATATTGCACTTTTCTACATGGGAAACTTGCGGAAGACAAACGTACCTACCATTTCACCACCTCGCTCGTTTAACTGTCAATTAGTTAATTTATATCTTAGAATAGAATTTTATTTTACCTCTAAGTCTCTGTATGTTGAATTTTCACTATCTCTAATTCCGACGTTGATACACCAAATGTTACAGTAAAAATTTTTGTTAGTACTCTACTTACATTATACTCGTAAATAGCTGATAAATAAATAAATTGAAATAATTTCTCTTTTCCAGTCATTATGGAAATGAATAATATTTATCACTTTTGTTACTAAGGACATTGATGGGCATTATGAGCAGCTTAGTGAACGATTTAAGATAATGAAATTAAGAAGGAATGTATGAATGCAGTGCGTCGAGTAATAAAATAATTTTCGTTGATGCGCAAAAAGCAATGTCCGATGCACTTTTATCCATTCGTCGACAGTACTTTTTTTCGAAATTCTGCGAGCGTTTTCGTGCGGATTCGATCAAATGAAAAATTGAAACGCCCATGAAATCACGTACATTTCAGAAAGGGTTTTGAATGCATTTAACGGAAATAGTTCTGTTAAGCAATTCGTGCTTCCATCCTTCGCGCACTTAATACATTAAATGCTGGAAACGCATTTTAGGAAGGACCACATTTTATATTTATTTATTTAATTTAAGGAAATTTTTTTCCAAAAATGTGCGCAGTTAGGGGAAAGTGGGCTAATGGAGTGTGCCACGCCTCTTCCTCGGCTATAATTCATCTCATTCACATCCCTCTTTTATCCCCTCTTAATCCCACACACTCCCCTCTACATCTGCAATCCTTTGATAACACTGAATCCAATGATTTAGTCTCTAGGTGTCTGAGAAAAGAGAAATTTTTAAATTTTTCGCGACAGAAAAGTTATCGTCTTTGCTGGAAGATATTTATTCGGTGTCCTGACGTACACCCAAATCGTTTCCCTCAAAAGACGGCTCGCTCTGGCATAGTTCACCCGGGGGACTTTTCACCCAAGTAATTTTTACTTTAGAGTTGGATCACCCAAGAGAAATATTCTTTGGATGAAATGTCTCTTGGATGAATTGTCTCGGGGTGCGTCGTCTTTTGAGGGATATGCTTTGGTTGAAACGCTCTGGAACCAATCATTCACTCACACTGGTTACAATACAGAGCGAAATTTACCTTTTTTAGAAGATCATTTTTAATTTCACCAGGTCACTTTTATACATTTTCATCGAGTATAAACTGAATAAATACAAAAAGGAACGTATTTCGTAAGCTTGCTGTGATCGCATATAATATCGCAATATTATCGAAGTGATGAAGCTATTATGATATGCAACGATTTATTCAGGGCCTGTTAAGGCTTAAACCAACTTCAGTGCGTGAAATGAAAAACTTAAAAACCAAGGTGTTTTTGTTGCCATGTTTGTGTCAGATTTTGGAGAGATTAAAAATTAATGCAAACTTTTTGAATATCGCGTGAGGTTATGGTATAGTCTGAGGGATCGAGTGCATGATTATTTTATGAATGCTGCAATAGTTGAAACTCAGGAATATTACAGATTAAAAAATAGGTAAGTAATAATACAACAGGTGGTTAGTACAGTTCCGTTTTATTTCTGATTAAGTTGCGGCTATTCCTGGAATTTAATTTTATGTATTTTTAATTATTGAAATTTCAAACTTCTTGTAATTAATAAAAATATGAGTTTGTATTTTAATTTCAATATGTCAAATACTCAGAATACCCCTGAAAGACGGCTATATATTCTCTATTTTTCTCTTTCTCTCTTCATAAGAAGCTGAATATTTTTTTATTCTCTAGGATAATAGCGATGTGATGACAGATAAAAGATGAATTCGATTATTCCAATCTTGTTAAATCGGCGGTTAAATTGGAATTTCATTTAACTCAGTTTTATTGGAGGTTAATTATATTTTCCGGTTTTCTTATCGTTTCACCGTTTTATGCTATATTCTATAAATATGGTAGCATCTATGCATACATTTTCCATAAATTTTCTAATAGCCAGTTTCGTTAACTTTGTAATTTTTAGTACCATTACATATATTATATCATTAAAACTGATGTAATATAAAATCACAAGACTAGTAATATCTTAAGGATCAGTGGAAACTTTACGGTAATTCTTCACTCCGACAGTTAAATTTTAATATGATGTTCTTTGAAATATATCGATATCGGCTGTGACATAGCTCCACTCTATGGCGCCCGAGGCGGCACCAGAGCTTACCGTTTTATTCAATGCATACGAACATACTCTATTACAAAACTTCAGTGTGACATATAGAAAAAAATTATCTTCCGTTTTAAGTACTTTTATTGCAGTTATTTTTTTACCAGATCAGCAATATTTAACAGTAGTTCATCTGGTGTTTCATGGAATGATTAGCCCCTTTCGCACACACCTTCCAATGAAGGATGGTTCAATGGTTAAATAAAATAAAAACGGTTCAATACACCTAAGGAGAAAAGTGGAATACTTCGAATTTAGTTTTTACTTTTATGTTTATTTAGTCTTCATTGCTACAATTATTTTCATTTTTATCCCATTGCTAATTTATCCGACTTCTCACCCTCTGCAGTTGACAAGAAGTACCGCCTGGAACATTCCGCACCCCTTGTCCTCGTTTCTAATTTCAACTCAAAACAAAAACTTACTTGAAAGAAAGAAGGGCTTGTTTTCATCTTGAGTTATTGGCACTTACCGGATTTTGCTCCGATAAGGACTATTAAAATTCCGAGCGAATTTTGGGTAGCTGTCATTTTATTAAATAATTCCAAGAGATCCTTGGTGGAATCTCATCCATAAGATTTAATCGAGAACTGTACAAAACTGGTTTTGTACAATTCTTAAAAAATTATAATTTTTTCTGTCATTTCATATTCTACATTCCATATCTGGATACCACATCACTTTTTCCATCATCACTATACCTTTTCCTCATATTTCGTCTCTATGAACAGCAACCTCTTATCTATATCTCTCGCCAAAATACTTTATTGAGCTTACCCATCTTTATTAATTAGTTTTATATGCTTATAACTAAAATATAAATAGGCCTAACAGTGTTAGGTACAAACTTTGCCGACCAGAAGCTATCATTCAAACTTTGATAACTGTTGACATTTCGGCTTCGGCATTTTCGGAGTCGGTTATATTTTTATATTGCTGCATTCATTTCAAGCACGTTCTCATGTAGTGTTAGTAAAATTGTTTTCTATTTCAATACCTATTCACGTATGATCAATTTTGGCGCGATTATTGTTGCGTTTTTTCATTTCATTCATTCATAAAGCGCATTTTTGATGGACATCTTATATCAAGAGTGTTAACCCGAGCCCTACAAGCCATAAGGAGCCCTTTTTTCCTTCTTCTATGCGGTCCACATTATAATAATTTCTTTTACTTTTACTACGGTTTTATATCCCTAGCTTTATCACAAAAGTAAAATAAGCACTTTATTATTTAAAATTTCTGACCAAAAACTGGAACGAAAATTTGAAGAACCTACTCATTTTAATTAAATATTTATCGATCGAATATTTATATTTGAAAATGTGGCGGATAGAGTATTTGTATTTTAAAAGATCCATAAGATTAGCATTACCTTCAGTTCGGAAATCATTACAGAAGCTTAAGTAGATCGCCGAAAGGCAAAACATCGGTCCTCCCTATCTTAAGCCTTTCCTCATTGATATGACAATTATGGTATACCTCAATTGCTCTTTAGTTAGAGGCCTTCTCATATCTTTCGAATGTTCGTAGAATGCCCCCTTTCTTTGCTGCGTCCTGAGTCATTGTCTCGCCTACTGTCTGAAGCGCGCCTTGAAGTTAATTAGTCTCCCTAAAATATGTGGTTCATAATGGAAACATCTTAAGAGTTTAGCTCCCGCCAGTCAAAACAATAATCGCCAATTCCGCTGTTCTTCTGTTTCTCGTTTGTTCCTCGCTCGTTTTATTCTACAGTCTACTGCCGGCGCATCACGTTACTCCTTCCTCCCCCGTCCGTACGCAGTGGACCCGCTCCACGACGTCTAGACTGGCTAATGAATATACGGAAATAAATCGTCTGGGGCCGCGCTCATTTTGGGACTGCAGGGGAGGCCGCACGGAGGGGCTCAATGGAGGTGAGGGAAATGGCCTTAGGATGTGCGAAAGCACAATTATCGGCGAATTTATTCTTTGAATATCATCGTTGTGTGATCAAGCCTGTAATGTCGTTGTACCAAAATTGCAATTCCCTCGAGATGGCAATTCTAATCGATTTAGACAACTTGCAATGTTCCTCTACTTCATACTTAAGCGATTAGATGATACTTGATGTCAACATAATTCGGATGATTTGGGCTAAGACACTTTCCTTATCGATTTCGTACTGCCCTCTTTGATTTCAATTTACCGGAACAATTCAAATTCTTCGAAAATTATTATGAACTTGATAACGATGCCCATCACGCAACATCTCTTTTCAAAAGTGGATTTGAGCGATGAAATTTAAGATGAATCCTCGATCTATTTTATGTATATAATACGCTCCAAATTCTATTAATATTTCATTGAGATTATTTAAATTTAACAAAATCATTAGTATGCTAATTCTTGATTTTTCAATAGCTAAAAACTTTTACCCTTCTTTGAGTAGCCTCTTGAGTATTTGAGTATTCCTTTACTATTATTATTATACCCATATAAGATTCATTATCTACTATTTAAGGAATCCTATAGAACTAAATCATGGTAATAAATTATGATAAATAATGTTTATCTTCTTTGCTGTCGTTGTTTTCCGTCTTAAACTTGCATTGCTGAATATAAGAGTTCTATAGTATTTCCGTATGTTCTTTTTCAGTCGAGGTTGTTTATATAGAATGAATTCTAGCCGAGAAAGAAATGTCGAATAACAAAGGTAGGAGAAGAAATCTGCCCAGCCAAGTGCCATCAGTAGGCCCAATGAAGACTCTCTTAGGGTCCCCTTGCGACCCTGCACGACATGCAAGGGCCCTAGGGGTGTGCGTCGGAAAGTGTCTGCCTGCTATGAGATTGAAATAGGGCGCATTACTTGTCAAAATCATATTCAAGAACAAAATTTGAAATCATTATAGAACTATTCATTACTGAAAAATTTTACATAATCCGAATTCTATTTCGGCGATAACTGGTTTGAGAAAAGAAATTCACAGTTCCTTGAAGTTCCGCAGTTAAGTTGCAATCATTACTATATACGAATAATAAATTATTAACTTGGAATACTTGTTTAGTAAGTTTTCAGTTCGTCTTGGTAAAGATGTCTTTTGAATACATGTTTATCAAAATCATTTTATCAGTAAATTACTAACTTCGGAGTGACCTGAAATGAATTTAATATTTAACGCCTAGTCAAAAAGATTAACACCTTATATACCATATTCAAAAAAATATAGAACTGACCTAGACACTGGAGAGGTTAATTAAGAATTACTCTTTTAAAATTTTCGCACTCGTAATAGTGTAAACAACATCATATTTGAGTAAAAGTACGGGGCTTACATTTAAGTGGAAGAGTATGAATCCAGTAATTTGCGTTTAATGGTAAATTAAAGTTCAATTTTTCTCTCATCCTATGCAGACATCCTAGATCCATTAAGTTTATTACAGTTGACATAAAGCTATCATATATTTGATCTCTTAATGTAAAACATACAAATTCGTGTATTCTGAGTACCCAAGATCCTATCAGTATACTTCAATTTATAAAAGTGGGAGTTCCCAGTAGCCGAAATTGTGAGGTCGGATTAGCGTGTTATATTCAGTTTGTTTGTGGCCTGAGGATCATTCTATAAATTCAGCCCATTCACGTCGATATTAGGCTCTCAGAAGGTACTTAAAATTGTTGATTTAACGTTAATAGTAATTTAACGTTAAGGGATTATTCATTGAACAGAAATATACATTAGGCTTCAAGTTGTAGAATGAAAATACAAGGAAAAATTATATTGTTATCCGCCAAAAAATAAATAGTAATAATATTGAAATTCACTCAATCTCAACCACAGTAAGGATCTACTCAGCATCTGATACGCGTACTCAGCAGAGTAAAAGAAATTTCAGTCACTTCTCTTTGGGGTGACGACTCTCGAAGGGCGATGGTAATTATTCTGACCCATGTTTTTCCTGTTAATATAGTAAGAACCGCTAAACAGATAATCTGCGTTTTCCGCAATTTTACTAAGATTTCTCTTCCGTTTTGTATAGCCCTCTTCTCGTTTAAATGCATTATCTGTTAATATCCTTGCTCTTAGATAAAATACCATACGTTCGTTGAGAGCATTAACTTTAAGTATTTGAACCCTGATTCGAAAGATGGTAGAATTATGGCACTAGTTTCAAACGCTTGGAAGAAACTTTCCTTTTCAGTAGACATAATAATGTAGAAGAATCCATTTCTTTAGAGATATGACAGAGGAAGTGAAGTAAATCGAACAAGTATTTTTCCATTCTTCCTGTGGTCTTCAAATGATGTAAGGTGATTCAGGACCTTTTAAATGTCGATTAAAGTTTATCTTGGATATATATTTTTATTTCAAAACAATTGGACTTGATAAATGTAAACTTTGTCGAACGATCTGCTGCAATCACCCATTAATTCCGTTCTAATGGAATTATAAAGTGATACATCATTATTAAATCCATCCATATCCAACATCATCCGTTACAAAGCCCTTCTGCTAATTCCATACAGACATGGTTTTACGTGGAATCGCTTCGTACATTTTATTACGTTTCCAAATATATTATTTCAACGATTTGTGTTCATTCCTAACATCTTTCTTGCACCAAATTTTCTCCTCTTAGCGCAACTCAGATATATTCCTTCAATTATTGATTAGAGGCAAGGTACCTTCGGTTAGCTAATTTTGTATCCTAATGACACAACTATTTTTTGTAGCTTTTGATGTGGACGATATCACATAGTAATATTTAGAAGGTTAGAATACGCCGAGCAAAAATGTATGTTCAAGTTCAGAACAGAAAAGTTCAATATTTTTAAAAGTAACCAGTGAGTCGACTGATCAATATAGAGTAAATTTAGATCCCTTGCAGATACTCTGCTTGCTACTACTACTCTACTTCTTCTAAAATATTCCTCTATTTATAGATTCTAGAACGACATTTCAACTGTTATGTAGTCGTATAGTTTGCCATTTTGACTGGGATTTTCCATAATTATTCACTGCGATGCTGTGTACCTTAGTACGCGTGCATCAATTGGAATGAGCCTTATATGAGCTTACGTGTGAAGCAGAAAGGGTATGTCGGGTGATGAATGGATGATGGAAAGGTTATGAGGTCGTTATTGAAAGGGCGTGCACAAGTGGTTTGGAAATGTGAATAGGACGAACAAAATGCCAGATGATTAAATTGATATGTGATGATAGGAGATTTCGCACGAAATGAAGGAGGAGAACTGAGAAAGTTTGTTAAATGTTTGTTTTAGCATCTCAAGATGTATATGGGAGGGCATCTCCGACTCTGAGGCAGCTTTTGCTTACATTTTTCAATTACAAGTTAAAGTTCCTCATAGCTGTATAACGAATTCACTTTAAAACCAACCAAAAATAGAAAAAATACTAGCGCATAAGGGGTGTTTTGTTGTGATTAAGGCACCGCTTCTCAGGCAAAGCTGAGGAAGTAACGAAAGAGTGAAATATTGCTGTGTACTGCAATTTGAGAGTACCTGCACACACCTTACAGAGATGCAAATTAATTTTTTAAAACGTCGCCAGTTATAATCTGAAAAGTAGTTAGGTGTCACTCAGGAAAAATCGCTACAAAGAGTTAAAAAATAAAAAGCTGCAATTCTTTTATTTAAATAGAATCTCAGTTCAGATATTAAATGAATTACAGGTGAATTAACAGGTCTGTTATCGACTTTACATAATACTATTTCGATTTTAATGTAAGCGAAGTATGTTATATACATATACCCGTATATATATTATACTAGGTACTCGTATATAGGGTCTAAGTAGCATAATATGCTCCATAGAGTGCTTTATCTCGCTAAAACAATAATAATGTCATTAGAAGGAGAAAGTTGCTAAATCTAGCAAAAAAATCGCTATATTGGCATCTATGCCACTTTGTTGTATGGAGGCGAAAGTTGGGTGTGTCAGAAGTATACGAGTGAACTGAATACAATAGGAATAAATTATTCGAAAAGCCTGAATGAGTAAACGAGAAATTCAGAGTCAATAATAGCTGGACAATGGATGAATGCGGAATATAAGAAATTCTGCGTGTTATGGGTGATTTGGATGAAACGAAGGATGGATGGAAGCAGAATGAGTAAAAGACGATGTACGGTGAAAATATGAATGGTGATAAAGGGAGAGGAGAAAAAGTGGTTGAATGTGGAGAACGAGATGTTGATGTGGAGAAACACGAGGCGAAGAGAATGAAAAGGAATGCATAAAAAAATGTCTGCAGTGAATCCAAGGATAGGAAAGTAAGGAGGCGAATAATGTATTCAACACGATCGCGAGAGTGATATGTATGTATGTTTCTCAAGCTTTTTCTCCTTATGTACCAACACTCCGAGGAATGCTGTGCCGAGGGCTGTTATAAAATTTTCATATCTTATTATTATCGCTTACAAGGAAAATTCAAAAAGTGGAATTAAAATTTTGAATTGCATCACTTCATGATTATTTCTTATTTCCACGAATTAACACAGACTCGAGCCTTTGGTTGAGAAGATTTAACCCCACCAACCCAAATCAGTTTTTTTCTCTTGCATACCTTTTCCTTCTAATTTTAACATTAAATTCATTCATGTATCCAAAAATGAAGTTAGGTGGAAGGGAGGCTAACTTGGGATTAACCTCGCCTTAATAAAGAATTCATAGGATAATATAAAATATATTTTCGCAAAACAGTAAATTGTTGGTAGGTATGAATCAGCATTAGAAACGTTAAAAACTATCGGATCACTCAGACCGCCAATCCACCGAGAAGCACATGGAGACGTTTTGCCCTCAGAAGTAAAATCGCTTACGCATATGCAGTGGCAGACTTTTTCAATTAAGGAAAGTCATTTGAAGATTATTACCAACAAAAAAACAATAAAACGTCTCTTTTGGGCCCATTAAAGACGAGACTCAGCTAGCGCCTAATGTTCTTAAATGGTAATGGTAAAACCGCGCCACCGTTTTGTTAAATTAATTTTTTAATGAATGGCTGCTTTGTAGTTAGTTCACCCTCATTTGATTATACGGCGACAGCGAGTGATTAAGATGTCTCAGCAAAGAGCGCCCATTTTTAATATCGCAAGCTGTTAATGTCCATTATGTTTAGGAATCACCATTCTGTCGCTGATATGCGTCATTGCGGAAAAGGCTCATAACGCGGGTGATTCACGTCGTTTGCGTATTTACACAATGGAGTGGGCTTATAGTTCTTCCTTAACGTCACTGTTCTTTCACTTCTCTTTGAAATGAGAAACCTCGTGTCACTATGGCCCCTCATTGCGATTGACGTTTTGGCAGCGGCGGCTAGATAGGTTATCCAGCGGCCATCGGTGGGCAATGAGTGCTCCCCACGCCCCCTCTAACGGGAGAAGGATTGAAGGACGTTGAATCCGGAGGTTCGAGTTCGATGGCTGCTCGATAATGTGATTCACCGCTCGATGGGGCGTTCACTAGGTAAGAAAACGCGATCAGCTTCTGTTACACGGTCGGCTATTCACTTAGAATGCGCAAGTCATTTTACTGTGTAACTAGAGTGTGCAGAGGCGTGCTGAGAAATTGGCAGAATCACTACGTTAACAGCGAATAAGCCAGTACAAATGAGTGCTCCAGTCATTCTCGTACTTAGGGATATCCAATATTCACATGCGGTGTGTTTTTCAGACACAGAAAATTAGTAAAATACTTAAATCAGTATCGTACAAATATCAGTTATGAGAAAATAAGCATTAATCGCTTACTCGGTATTCAAAATAGGTTAGTCATTGCTGCAAAATGATAGCGGCATTAGGGCGTCCGATAGCATGTGAACCGCGAGAAATTATACGAATCTACGACAAATCCTAAGGACCGTCTGTACAACATAGACATGACCTATGAATCTCCTGGACGAGTTTTTTCCAAAAAAGAAGTACAAGTCAAAACTATTTTTCTCCTTAGTCTAATTCCCATTACTTTTGGGGTCGGTTGATGACTTATTGATATATATCAAGATATATATTTGATGAATAATGAGAATTTTAAGCAACATGAAAGGATTATTTTTCTCTTCAATCTCTTTAAATTTACTTTATTCTCTAAACTTGAGGATGGGATATCTAGGTAGTCCGCAAGCTGTTGAGGGTTGGTTGCCTTCTCAACGTATTTTTGAATAATGGTGAGCTTTTTGGTCTAAGAGAACTCCACCCTTGCCACCACCACCACATCTTCTTTTTTGGTCATATTTAAAACAAGCAAATTTTTACCGTAGACAATTAAGGACGTTAGAAACAAAGAGGAACTAGAGAGGAGAGGACGGTGATACAGTTGTATAAGAAATTTTCTCTATCGAATGATAGAATGAAATAGAGGAGGTTAAAGCGGGTTGCGGTGCAGCTGAGAACTGAGAGATGAGAACTGAGAAAAATGAGAAATCCGCGCAATAAGCGGTCAGCATGCGTTTCGTGTGTAAGGAACGCGATAAAAATGCATTTTAAACGGGAAATGGGGTTTTACTGTATTCTGTTTCCGTAATAAAACTTTGAACTCCTGCGCTCTTTGAATTTTCACATGTTAGTTACTCACTTCCTTCTCATCAGAAAGCACTGAAGTCTTTAAACACATACATGGATTCTTATCCTCGAGTTTCGAAAAAAAATCCCAATATAATATATCAGTATAAGATAATCATTTTTCATATATATCCATACCTAAGGAAATAATATTTCTTGATCTGTGAAAATGCATCGATGCAATTTAACATATAACTTCGGGTGGTAGACGCAAATCTTCAGGTCTTACCCTTGGAAACCCTACCAGAGAACAATATCTTTGGCAATATGATAGGGTTAAATGAAGGAACGATCGACTTCTCCCATACTACTCCTTTTTAGAGACCCTTCGCAACCGAAAGCAAGTACGCCTAATAAGAAGTGACACATATATTTTGTTGCAAAAATCCTCAATTTTCCGATAGTATGAGACTTATATTCGACCAAGTATGGACGAAATTATTGTGTTATTATTCTATGTATCTTTTAATGATCTCAGAAGTTTTACCGTATCTCACGCCATAAATCTCAGTATTTCTCTGTTTTTTGCATCGTCTTTACCAACTTTTCTTCTCTATTTTTCTTTCAAAATTATTCAAAATTCGAACTAATATTGAAAATAGGCTGTAGAAACTTCAGAATGCAAATTCCTGCGACCAGAGAGAAACGAAGTTATGCGTAAACTTTTGGAACGAACTCAAATTTGAATCTTCGTGTATACTTTCCCTGGAAAAATGTTTCAAACTGTATACCGCAGAAATATTTAAGTAGGAACTTTTCTTATACTCAGAGAATTTGGAAAGTTAATAAAATATTTCCCATCCGCTATGTTTTTGAATTAGCTGAGAAACCCTAATTTCCATCTCTCTTGTCTTTATTTTTCGTCCAAGATTCTTAAGATTGATTAAACTGTGAACCCATCCCCATTTTAGAAATTATTTTTCTAATTACTATAACAACATAAACCAAGACTCCCTCCGTTAGTTTTGTAATGACTTTTTAAATTAATCAGAAATTTAAAGACATTCAGAATTTCAAAAAAATTCTTCTTTTACGCTTACGTATATCTGTGAAGAAGAAATTTCTATTTTCTTTTGATTGATTGATTCGTCAGGTATATTCCTTCGTTTAGATTTATCTTGACCTTACGTCTGATAAAACTGTGCTTTATGAGCACAAGGTCAGGCCCTTATAAAAATTACATTTAGTACTTATTGGCTAAACTAATCAAAAAGAATTTTTTATCAATAATTCAGTTAAAGGAAATATACGTAGACAAAGTTCCAAGCACTGTCTATAGAGTTTTTTTTATCCAAATAAAATATTTAAGTGTCCCGGATAATAGTGAATTTCATCGGCTTAACTCGAAATGGCAAATAATTTTCATCGCATAGCGCCTGAATATATCTTCATTTGCTTTTGGTTGTTAAGAGTATAGCCACGAGATAAACCAGAAATCTTTCACAAGTTCATTCTATTTTTTGGTAGGTTCATGAGTATTAAAACCCCACTCAATGCTCTTTCTTTCGCTTCTTAATAATTTATCCTGCTCTTTCTGTCAATTAACATCTTTCGCTTTCGTCTCTTCCTCTCTTAATATTTGAATCCTATCGTCTATTACTTTTCATCCCTTCATTCCCTCTGCCTCTGCTTTATTACTTCAATCAATAGCCTCTGTTCTCTCACCGGAATCTCGGGACTTTGTTTTCATATCGAATCAACATACTTTCATCATTTTATGCCACGCCAATATTTCGAAGACCAATCCATCTACAATCTTGTAATCTCTCCTTTCTTTGGCTCCAATTTTCACATCCATATAGCTCTTTTACAAGATCGCTTATTTTAACCGTGAAAGAAAAATTATTCTATATAAAATCCCGGCTATATGTGATAGAAAATGGACTACATTTTTGCAAAGAACTTAAAGGTACATAATAAAGTGACAAGTATTAATCTGTTGTTTGCTCTTGAGATAATGAAGACAACCAGCAAATAACTATCGAGTCAATATAAGGAAACGTATACCTAAGAATTTCGTATAATGTATGAATGGGAAATGAATAACAGGATAGGGAAGTTTGGAGCAGAATTAGACGATCGAAGTATAAAACCCCCAAAGTAATTTTCTTAGCTCCATAATTATGCTGTAAAAATATTTTTGAAATAGGATAAAATATTGCATTCCCATTGCATTACATAGTGAAAGGTATTTATTGCGCTACATTACGTTCTAGTCATTTGAATGCTTTTGATACTGCTGTCATTTATCTTTGTATTAGAATATAGATATTCCAATTCTGTTCAAAAATTATTTAAATATTTCAGATATTTTCTACTGATTTATGCAACGATGCCCTACGATAAATTTACTGATTTTATTTTAAAGAAAAACACTATTAGTGACTTATTCCATTCCTTTATCCTGATATAATTTAGTTAAATTTATTATCACTAACTACCGTTTAACAAACGACTTACGTCTTTTCGTAAGAATACCAATCGTTCGTCTGTACAAGTGACTGTAATTAACGTTCGATTTAAAAAAATAATTTCGCAGAATTAGAGGAGCAATATCAATCACTTCTCGACCATTTATAAAGAGCTATTAAAATATTTGAGTGACAGTTATTTAAGAGAAATCTTACGAGAAAGAATTCTTCATGTGTGGAGACGAAGTTTTTCATTGTTTTTCACCAAATGGATTCGTATTTTAAAATCCGGCTTGTAAATTTTCTTGTTTTTCTCCACCAGTCTCATGAATACTTCCGGCATTTCATGACATCGACTTCTCTGTTGCAATGGAAGAGATACGGAACGCCTAATCTAACTGCGTAGTGTCACTTTCGGAGTTGTTAACACAAAAGTTAAGGAAAAAAGCGGGATGATTTGTCGGTAGGGGGTGTGAGAGAAGCGGTTTATTGGGTTTGGGGGTGAATCCAGCTGAGTAGCTGCGATGTTGCCAAGTGGCTCTACTGTTTATTGTTCTTTTCCTGCGACGACCGGTTGCTCGGGTACTAATGTACTTGGCGCAGAAGCTGAGCTCTGGAAAAGGATTTCGATGCTGAAGACGAGGTACTTTTATCCTCCTTCATGTAATATTTCTTCATTCATCGAAGGAATCGCTTTCTTGGCAGATTTTCTATACCGATTTTACTCGTATTAAGAGTTAGTAATGCTAGAGAATGCAAGGGACTAGTTTTATTGCTGACCCGGTCACATTAAATTAAGTCGAAAGGTAAATCCAATTCAGATTACTTTAAATAAGCTTCAGAAGTTCAAAAATCATAAAATATTGCCTCCTGTGACATGAAGCAGCTCAATGTAAAATAATCAACCCTTGCTTATTTGCTTGTTTTTAGCTGTTTTATTTTAATACACATAACCGATATTTTCACCCTTTTATAATCTAATTAAATAGCCTTTTTTTACCCAAATACGATGTTTTGAAAATTGTTCGGAAAATTCCTGAATTTGAGATCTACTCTATATTTTGTTTGCTCGTGAAAATATTTCGATTGTAGAATCATTTTTTCTGTTAAATCCCTTCACGCTTCGATTTTCTTATAATTCTTCTAAAAATTTTCTAGTGTCTAAGGATTACAATTGTCCTTCAATCGTTTTAATTTGTTACAATTTAATTAACAAGCTTTATCATCCACTCAAGAAAGATACTTTGTGTCGTTTGCTTAAACTGAGATACATGGAGAAGGAAAGAGAGCAAAATAGGAAATAGTAATTGGCACTAACTGGAGCACTTTTCGTTTTTATCCTCCGCTGAAAAGATAGATTCGCTTAAGACGGACCTGAAGAGAAATATATTGGGAAAGTGGGTAATCAGTCAATCATTCGGTGAGGAAAGTATGATTGTATTTGTGGGATAAGGATCATTAACAAGGATAATAAACACCAGAGCAATTTATTAAGGATATAGTATTGGCTTCGATTAGAAGTAGTGACTTAGATTGAAAGTATAGTGGATGAGTAAGTATCAAGAGATTAAACGAAATTATTCCTTTAAGGTGTAAAGAGGTATCATGTTAGTTGTAAACGAAAAGTGCAGGGGCTCAAAGAGAAGCTTACCTTGATAGAAAAATAAAGTTACTCCAAATTTAATATCTTAAGTTTATCAGTGTATTTATTTTTATATTAATATGTAATATATAAATGGATTTAGCAGAACTATTATCTCATTGCTTTGGAAAAATAATTTATATCGTACTTTACAAAAGAGGAAGCCACTTATCTGACTTCTCAGGACCAAGAAAATGACATTTTATAGGTATCCTCAGGTCCTTAGTGTAGAGGAATACTGATGATGAAAACCTTTCTAAAATTATGATAGCGTACGTTCTACACTGTATTCCCTCCTTGGCTATATTCAAGAAATATAGTGAACTTGCTTGAATTCGTCTATTATACGGTTTCCTTTGTTTTCCGAATCCATAGAAAGGTAGAATTCTGCTCTCTTGCAACATTCTTGTCTTGTGACTTTTCCAGTCTCTCATGTTGTCACTCTTCTTTCTCTTTGGGTGAAATTTTTTAGGTGAACTTCCTTCCTCAATTTACTTCTTTCGTCTCATTTTGATGCATTCTTTTTCGTTCTTATAATAGTATTTTGATTGCCTCTATTTCATAACCATGCTAAAACCCATGTAAGTTGATTTCTAAAAGAAACTTAATAATAACATCGGCTTATGCAAGTCCTTAACGATATTCTGCCAAGCAGTTTTCAGAATGGTGGCGCCCTAACTCCGAAAACACAAAGATTACTCAAAATTTTATCCTATTTCTGTTATTGAATAGCAGTGAGTGAAATTTCATAATTGAATACATCTCTTTGTTTATATCCATTGCTTAAATTCGAGAAGCCTCACACGGTGATTTTTTATTAATCGCTATGAAAATTTGACTCTTGATAACTCTCTTAATTCAACTTAATTTTTCATTTTCATATTTTGTTTCACATTATGATCTTCTGATGCAAAACTTTATACAGAGTAACCCCGCTTATTTATTCTTTTTAATGGATGAGGAATTTGATTTGATGATGTAGACCTCTTAAATTTCTTTCTCGGTAGATGTGTTTTAGTTGGAACTACCTCTATTTATTCCAAGAAATTATATTTATAAAATTTTCACTCTCTGATAAAACATCCTCATACTAACAAGACATATTCATCAAGATTTTGGTAAACCATTGCAGTATTTGCTATTATATCTCCTCTGTCAGTTCTAAGATTTTTACATCGTACATGTTATTTATCAAACGCCATATTGTTTCCTATTATAAAATATAAATCTGAATCGCTCCCAATCATAGTGCTGAAACTAGCTCACTTTCCAAAATCTCGTGATTTCATACCATTGATGTCATGGTATTCTACCGCCTGTAATTTTCAGCAATTTCCTCATATCCATAAAAAGGTATTACATATCGCTAACATTACATAATTTAAGATTCTGTAGCGCCTATTTTACTTTCTCTGTTTTTGAAATAAAAAACACCGTTAAAATCCTTCCATTGTTTGGTGAGGCTGTATAGTCGACCAATTATAGTTTTATTGTGAGACCTCGACTTCAACCTTTGGAATCCTTTGAGTCAATCGATAGTACTTTGGAATCCTTTTATCGAGAAATGTCTTTTCCATTTCATTTTGGCGGTGAAGAAGAGAAATAACAAAACGGAATCTTGTCGAGTATTCTGTATAAAAATTTTTACCATAAATGCAGACTTAAAGGAAATAATGGGTTTCTTAAACCACGAAGTAAAATTCTCCTTTGCACTTTTCAAGCCATCTTTCTTTTTCTTTTAAATCTTTTATAACGAAGGGGTAGATGTAAGAAGAGACCCGCAAGTCAAAATCTCGCTCTAAAAATGTCGTTTTATCATTATTATTCTCTTATTGCTACACTTGAAATATGCTCGCGTTTAAAATTGCCAGGATTTCCAATTACTTTAATTTCACAACTGGAAATATTGTCAATTCTCTTAACTTGATGGTATAAAAAAATCGAGGCAATATCCGTGAATTATTAAGACATAGATTCGTATCCCCATAGATGTGTTGAGGGGTGCGTTGCAATATCCTAAGTTGTTTTGTGTCTGCCATCGTGTTGAATGGGAGGTGCTAAAATGGGTAATAAATATCGGCCAGCGAAATCCATTTACGAAACCGACGGTAATTAACTAACGGATGGTCTTAATGAGATCAGAGCATTCAGGTGTCAGTGTTCACAGGATCTAGGAGAAATCAGGTGGGGCGGGGATTTCCCATACATGTGGTGCTAACCGACACCTGCGTGAATCGAATTAGTACACAGAATGGTCCAACAGAACAATAATCATATCATGAAGAAGAGTTAAGGCGCATTTTAGGAAGAGAGTATTCATTGCATGAATTGATAACTTTTGTGAAAACTCGGAAGTGATCTTACATCACTGAAAGTTATAACATCAAGTACCTTGACATAGCCTCAGCGGGTAAAATATACTCGTAATACACCATGAAAACTTTTCTTCGGCCAAAACCTCACCCCCAAAAGGATAAAAACTAAGTAATAGTTTTGAATTAGGTAAATTGGAAGAGGTCAATTTGTAGTAATGGTGAGGTACACTCGCTAGTTAATGACTTAGTTCACCTGGTAGGTAAATGACTAACCTAGTTGAGTCGGTAATATTTCCCCATAATGTATTCATATTATGTAAATTACTGAAATATACGAGCTACCACGAATCCCATAAATATTATAAGTGTACAGACAAATAGACCAGAAATTTTGTCGAAGTTAAAAATTTGATAATACCAGAAGAAAAATCAACAGGATTACGGGGAATTGCTTCGACCGATGTTTTGCTTTTGATTAGTAAGACTCTTTTAGGGAGGGGATAATAGGGATAATTTTAAAATTATAGTATTTAAAGGGCTTAAAAATTCTTTTTCATGAATACAATTAAAGTAATCCAGGCCTGGAGTTATGCAACCCAACAGTCAAATGCCTAGAAAGACGGGAGAGCTATGATTGAAAATGAAGCTACGTCGATGGACAAAATTGGAATGCGCCTATCTAAAGAATGGAAGAACTAATAAAAGATTGTGAACGTCTTCTACTTAGAAATCTTTTCATTAGAACCGATGACACCAACGTCTGTAGGTATATGAGGAGAGTTAAAGGCGATTACATTTAATCATATATAAAAAATACATACAAAAAACTCCATAGTGGATTGGATCTGACTGAGGAATTTGAGAATGAATTCAGCGGCTACTTCTCAAATGCATACAAGAAGCAACACCTTTCTATAGGTGTAAAGAAAAACGTTGCCTTGAAAAATCCGTATTACTTAAATGTTATGAGCACTAAAATGTTCGAAAAAATTACTTTGTTGGAATAAATCTCCTAGATAACAGACGCTGTAGAATAAAAGTTAAATGGCGACTCGAAAGCTGAGTGAATTCCCTTTCTTTCCGATAAGAACAATGTATTTTAATTGATGTATACTTTGGGATCAGTCAATTAAAGTTGACATTTCGGTGAGTTTATGTGCCTTAATATTCCCCCATATTCAATGCTCTTTCTCTACTTTCTTCGCGATAGACACCCTTTATTTTATCTAACATATTTTACTTGTTTGTTTCCCTCTGTCTTTTCCTTTGGACCCTGCCTTCAGTAACCGGCTTAAGCAATCCTTATCTTCTCTGAATGTGACATACCCATTTTCTCTGCCTTCGCTTAATTACTTCAATCAAAAACCTCTCTACCTTCACATTTCTTAGCACCCTCGCAAACTGTTAATATAGGTCCACGTTTCACATCCATAGAATTCTGGTATTTTGTTAACCTTTCTACTTCATAGTCAACAACAGGAGGCTGAAGAATTGTGGATTTGCTCTTTGCGTAAAACAACCTGCTTATGTTCATGCCATGTTTCGGTAGGAATCAGTTTTCGACAGCGTTTGATGGTCCATAATCGACTATTTTTTTGTTGGAGAGGTGATGCTGCGACATCCGCTAGTATTGTATTGGAAAAGGTTGAAATGGGTTTGGGATATAGAAAGTTAATTTTCTCCAGAACCTTCAGATCCATTGGGTTACCAAGTGAATAAGCTTAGGCGTGGTTGACAAACGATTACGGTACTGTCGTTTTACCGGAGTTTTGAATTGTCGCTAACCTTCAGTTATTCTAACTATATCGATCAAGATCACCTCCATAGGTGTGCAATCCGTCTACCAGCGGTCTCATGCTACTAGAAGCGGTATTAGACACGAGTCGATTCGCGTATTCTCTGGGTTCAACCAGTCGGTCAATCGCCCTTCAATTTCGAACGATAGTAAGTCTACTTACCTTGGCGTCATTTCTCTCCTTACTGCTTCCCTCGGTACTCCTTGGACAAGCAGGCGCTCGTCCACAGCGAATTCCGCTACCTTCCTGCTATGTTGCCAAGTCCTCTCCGTCTCTTGCATAGATAGCGTGGTTCACCCTCACCCCTCCTCGCGACCGGTCGAGGGCAGCTGCCAATTTCCGCGGAGTTCAAAGAGACTCTCTCCCCCTTTCTCCCGCTTTCTCCCTCGGCTTCATCCCCTTTCACCCTTCCTTACCTTCTTGCCATTTATGTCTTTTCTTACCCCTTCCTCCCGATATCTGCATCGTTAGCAGCTATTCGGACTCCTTAGAGATTAGTCATTGGTTGGAAGGCCATACCGCCGTAATTCCGCTCAACTTTGCCCTTGCTTCATTGTAACAGCTTTGAAAGAAGTTGCGCCAAATCCGTATTGACCATCCTTGCTAAATTCATATTGACTGGGGTTTTTGTGGAAGAATCACGAATTAACGCCTGTGAATCACCATCACGAATCTTAAAAAATATTTCTTTAGTTTAATGATATGCTTTATAAAGCTATCCTTCGTTCGATTTCATACTTTACTCAAAAGTTAACAAAAATGCAAGTTGACTCCCTAAAAATGGTAGAAGCAATAAATAATACAGTAGTCTTGATTTTAGAGGAGTCGAAATTAACTTCTTCGCCTGTTTCTTTACAATAAGTGGAAATTAGTATTCCTTAAATAGCTTTGTAATACAAAACCCTAAGCTATTTCCCTGGTCTATTTAATTTTCTTTGGTGCATTTTATTGTTTAAGATCCCATTCGATAATCACATTTTTGTAGCTGATAAGCTAGTAAAATATCTTTTCTCCTGAGCATCGAAGAGACTGAATTTTGTGCTTAAGATAAAAGTCGTCTTTTGTAGTTTGAAATGGGAAACTGCTCTAAAAAATTTTCTATTTTCTATTTTTCTCAATTTAGTGGCAAAAGTCATCTATGATCATTTTGCACCTTATATATTTAATTTCAAAGCCACATGATAGCCAAAATAATATTATAGTAGTATGTATTTAGCATGGTAGTAAAAATAATCTATATTCGAAGATAAGAAGAAAATTCTTCATTGAATATTTCTCTTAGTTAATTTGTTTTCTTCTTCGTGCTAAAATCCCTTCCAATTCGATGTTGCAAAAGAAATGAAACTTGTGAAAGTGAACATTTCACACATTTGTTATGGACACACTTTGACTGGTCTGGAATCGAACCAGAGACTTTAAAGTACATGAAAATGCCTGTGAAGAGAAAACATCTAACAATATGCTAATCTTGGATTTGGGATAGTTTTCGAGGTATTGACGATCAAACACGCAGTGAAGGATTCGAGAAAGGATTTAAATAGGAGCGGCCGTCCTCCTTTGATGTCTTTGTTGTACTAAAAATTGCATAAGATGTGAAATAGGAGTTGAATTAAAATATAAATATGAAATATTACTAACATCTCTACAGGTCTACTGCTTTTCTCAGATTAAAATTGAAATTTTAAAGTTTATTGGAGTTGAATTCATATGTAGATTTCTTGAAACCGCTCCCCCTTGACAAGTTTCAAGATCCGCCCCGGCAGACACCTATCCACATTCATACTATTTAACTTAAATTTGCGACTAATCTCTATCCGGGCATGGTTTTCCTTCCATCTAAATGATAAACAAATGATCATTTGATAATTTTCATCTTTCGACAATCAACTCATCGATCAATCCGCAATTTTAGGGATTTTAGAATGGTAACTTACTGCCGATATCCTATTGGATTGAGGTTTAGAAAGTGGCTGTTATAAAAGTAGTAGAAAAGGTTTTCGCAATTTTCTTTATTTGAGTAGCGTTTAGATTAAACTGAAATGTCTTCTTAGAAATGTCTGAAATCTTTTCAGCCATAGGTTCGTCTCTTAAGAAGCCGAGATTGCGAAAATATCCATCCTTCAATTTAATTTTCATGTTTACATTATGTTATTGCGTTTATCGAACACCAATTACATTAAAATCAATCAGAAATAGAGAAGATAATGGAAGGCCTTACTGGCGGCGTCCAATCGAGCATTCTTGTATCTACACTCAGACGCCATCCTATCTTTTCATCTATTCTGAATGACATTTCACCAATAATTCAGGGTCCTCGTTTCATTACACTCGCAATTTCAATATTATTACTGTTCAAGTTACATGAATTCGATTCATTTATTCCATCGAGCACAGACTCCTCAATTTTGGCAGAATTTATTCTGAAATTCAATTTCTCTGCAAATGCTGTCATATTATGTCAAATTACATTTGTAACTTATTTTGAGATTCTCTTGCCAAAATAGCATCATTGGTTCCCGCAGATAAAAGTTAAATAATTCACACAATGTTAAACCTCTTCGGTTGCCTCAAGCCTCTTCTGCTCACCTATCCATGTACAGTGTACAATGTACACGTTAAATTAACATCGTTACTTTCGATAGACATTGCACATGCTTTTCTTACATCTCGTTAAATCTTAAGAAATTCTCTTAGTTTGCCACTTACCCTCACAATAGCTTGATTACCATCACAAACTAACGGCATAATACATTTGAAGAATTAATTTAATTCCATCATAATACATCAATTGTGATATCATCCTCTCCCTCATCTCTACTGGAATTATTTACAATTCAATATCACGTTATTTATCAGTTTCATTTCCATCAACTCGTGGATATAATTATTTATTTTCTCGCTGTCACCACTGGTATTTAAGATCCTACTTATCTCATTAACACTCCATCTATTTATTATTATTATTATTTCAAAAAATGTAACTTCAGTACAACGTTTTGGTATACTCTTTATCCAACAATTTTCGCTAATTGCTGATGCAATTACATTGTAATCGCTAATGTCTGCTGCAATGATTATCTCATACTCTTATTATCTGACACTTCACATTTTCATTCTATGATACATTCGTCTTTATTACTCCCCTCAAAGTCATTCCACCTACTTCCATTGATGATTCCGTGACAACTCAACTAATCCCTGTCACCTATTTTCATTCTCTAAATCATCCAAATTTTATGCTAATGCAAACCAGAGGAAACTCGAAGTATTGGGATTTGCCATAAGTTGTCCATAAAAAAATAATTTCAACACTTCAGAAACATTCATTAAATATGTTACATGACTTAATTCATAGCTGATTAATACTTTTTCCGTGAAATCAAACGATGTAACCTAATGAAAGAGTGAGGGCATAGGGTTCTTTTATCGTTTAAGAATTTACTGCACAATTAAAGCGAGAAATTATAGATTTCTTGCTTGTAAGTAAACCAAAGCATTAGCGCTTTTACCAATAGAATAAGACGCGAGCAACCCTCAAACACATTGAAATTTGTTATTTGTGATATTGATACAGAAATTGCTCCATCTTGGTTATTTTTTTTATCGAGAATGGGTATCCAAGAGATTATAAGGAATGGTAAAATCCATGAATTTTTAGTTAATATAAAAAAGAAGAGAAATATAATTTTGTGATTATGAAATAGCTTTAAAATAATTTCAGTAATATATAAGAAACAAACTAAAATCTGCACGTATACGTATTATCAACTGTTGATGGTAGGAAGCTGCATTAAGAAAGCAAAGCGCCGAAGTACCTGTTCTAGAATCTCTTTTGTCTCATTGACTTTGTCCTTTAATTTCCGTTCCAACTCATCAATTTACTTCATTTCCACCATTTGACCCCTCAGCATCTTTTCCTGATCTCTGAGATTTAAACATTTACTCTCTGTCTTTTTTAACTCACCTCCCAAGTCAATCGTAATGAGAGACGTCCAATTTCTAGCTATTCTTGGCTTCTTGGTTTGGCTTCTGAATCTATAAAGGTATTTTTGAGGAAATTTGTCTTCTTTTGAAATAGAATAACGGATAATTACCATATTTTGAAGTTTTTAGCATGTCAAATAATGATCATGAATGTAATTGAAATGACTGATATGGTATTTTTCTATTCTATGCGTGAGTAAACCTAGAATTTCCTGTTTTTTTTTAGAATTTACTCAGTCGTGAAATGCTTTATAAAAGTTCTTTCTAATTATGAAATTGAGTGGAACTGCTGTGTTTAGAAGTATTTAAGTCGCACATTCAATGTCATTGAGTAAATAGCTATTTCCTGTAATAGAACTTAATTATAGTGTACTCGTTTTCGATTGGTTCCACTACTGTTTTCGATATTATGGGTTGAAAAATATTTTCTCTTTTTTATATATCCTTGACTCTAGCAAAGGTAAAACTTGAAGCTTTTCGTAATGAAATCGCTGTCGGCGTGTGATTTTTGTGCTTAGTAAATCTGCTCCTGATAATGATTATAATTGCAAGTTAATGGTAACTGTAAATAGCAGAGCATAAACGTATCTTAGATTTAAACTGCTATGACATCTTTCGTTCTTCATTGTGAACGTGAATGAAGTGTAAGAACTGCCACTTGATATTATGCGCTAAAATTTTCTCCTAAGTAAGTTTACCAGTTTATTGTTTCTTCCTGATCAATCCGTTTACCTAGAGATGGTCAAGAAAATTTTCTATTTGGAAGATATGGTTAAGATTCCTTCATCCAGATTTTATTCTATTTGAGTACGCAATTGGATCTCTTTTCTTTTGATATTTAGACAGAACAGAATTGGTTCCCGTATACAGTATTACAAAATAGCTGTCAATATATCGTCCCAAGTCAAATATTACATTTTGATTTATGATTATGAGATTTGAAATTATTAAAATATCTTTACGTTACTACTTTCAGATAGCTTTCATCGAGAGGACTTGCGGAACATTGTTATTGACTGCTGTTGAGCAAAACTCCTTGATTGTTAGACAGATGTCTTTATCATGGTTGTTAGCAGTAGAGGAAAGATGCAGGATTTTTGTTCTTACCGATGGGTTAGAGCTTGCAGGACTACGATTCCCGATTCAGAAAGTAAGTTGCTCATCAAGATATGATTCGATTCATATCGAATAAATTCCTGTAGGACAAGATCTCCTCTGAGTTGGGCTCCTGAGTGGCCGCACAATACATTTTTGATTTTTAAATTCCGACCAACCGATTTTTCCAGACCACAATGTTTCCTGAGAAATTTGAAAGATTGCGGCGCTATTTTCAAAAATAACTTCATAATATTGTAAATTTTGAATGCTTGTACAGCAATAAATTGTTCATTTTACCTTGGATTCGATGGAAGAATAAGATTTGTTGTTTATTTAAACTGTCCGAAAAGACCTTAATGGTATTCATTATTCTACCTCTACCCTTCTAGCTTACAACCGATACATGATACTGAGGATCTTTATTTGAGTTAAAGATTAAATGAATTAAAATGTGACAATTTGTGGAATATAAATATAATATTCATGAGGAATTTTTATGATACAGAATTATCAAAAATTCAACAATGGATATTTGGAATGTAAAATTAACGTATTTATTAATTTCTCCCGCGTTGACTTTCAACAGAAACCTCAAACATCTATCATGAATGAAACATTCCCTTGCATCCTCTACGAATCTCACACGTCAACTTCTTTTAGCCAATAAACAGAGCCAAAGGAAAGAAATATTTATTGATATTTATTTTGATGTATGGATCACTTAATAAGCATTTTAACCATAAATTTTTTTTAGTCATTGCTAGAATGGAGAATTTCCGTTTCTATGTATTCCTTGTATTTCAATATGCATACATTTGAAAACCATTATTCCTCTTTTTTCTTGGAGTTCAAAAGGCTATTTTATATCAGGTTAAATTTAGTCGGACTTTGGTGTATATAGTATTTTTCAATGATCTATGAGGGTTGTGAAATTTTCGTACCCGCGAACCAGGATGCAGCTAAGGTTACCAACTCTCAAAGAGTTGAATCTGGGAGTTGTCATTTTAAGAGAAGTGATTTTCGCCGTATTATTTGTATTCTCCGTTAATGATCTGTATAAATGTTCCATTTGATCACAATTGTACTGGCTTTTGCGAGAAATGTAACTTCGATGATTTAACGCGATTTCCGCAAGAGAATCATAGAAATTAGCTGACAGCGTCTGTATCCTAAGAAACTCACAAATTATTTCTAAATATCTTGGGGCAAAAATAGAATATATTTAAATTTCACAGAAATACTGCGTATATCAAACTTTAAATGTAAAAATGCATACAAAGCCTATAAACTAGTGCAAGTATCGTAGGATCAATATAATTGAATAAAAGAGGGAAAAACACGCCTCAATCCGGGAAATTTAAAAATTATTGTTTCGGTTGTCTCCCAACGAATCCGGAAGTGTGTGGAGTCTTAAATACAGCCTTATGTAGGTTTTGCATTTTTTAAATTTGTTCTCTGTCATTGTTTGAGTTGTACATTTGGATATCCTCTCTCATACATGCGCTTGTTGGCGTAAACAGTCCGTACAAAATTACTTATTCGAAAATTCGAAATGCCAGTAGGGATTCTAATACAGGAGCTGTGTAAATGAACGGCTCTTCTCGATAAAATTTCCAATGCGGTCGGTTGAAAAGGTTGGACAACTCTGATCTATAACTATATCCGAATAGTCGGTTCATCACGGCAGGTTGCATGAAAGGAACTTGTTTCACCTAATGTCCTCATTCCAAGCTCAGCGCGAGTGCGATATAATAGAGGATTATAGGCAGGGTATGGAACGGGAAGAGAGTGAAAGAATCTCACGAGTCACTTCCCCGCCCGAGCGCGCCTCTAGCGAAAGCATCCTCGGTGCACGAATTTGCACGCTTCGACACGATTTGGGAGGGGAAGGGCCACTCTGGAGCATTTGTCATTAGCGCGCGGCTGAGCTGCAATCCTAGCGCTCTTCGCGCTACATTTGTCGCTTTTTCATTCATGTTGTGCCTCCTTATTCAGAGCCATCATTTTGGCCCTTTTACAGATTTTAATCTCCGTCCTCTTAAAAGCTTTCTTTCCTTCCCACTGTTGTTGAAACAATGAGAAGTTTTTCGAATAAAAGCTCTTTGAAGTACGAGGCGAATCTTAACCCTGGCGTCAAAACATTGGCGAATACCATTTTGGGATGTTCTTTTTCAGGAATGAAAATTACGCTTAACTTGTTTATACGCTTAACTACATTCGATTTAAACGCGAACCTCCAGAGCGAACGTTTTTCTTTGCTACATGACCATCATCATATTATTATTATTTAAATATAAGGTATAAGATGGCAAATTCAAATTGTAAATTTACGAACAAACATAGAAAAACATTATTTACGTTAATTTGATATTTAGTAGCTCTCTGCGTACAATGCATTTCTACAATTCTATTTTAAATATTAATTCTACTAATAATTAATTCCACTGAAGGTACAGAAAATTACTGCAACGTTTTTCCGCAACACTAATATACTACGGAATAAAAAATCATGTATTATATAACGATTTACTTAACTTGTACTTTCTTACATTTGTTTTGAATGTGTTTCTCTGATAACTAAATCTGTTTTCTGGGAAGAAGCTGAGAATTCTCCTGGGTAAGCCATTCCAATTTACAGCCGTTCTATTTTAGATGGAATCCATATCTTTTCTCATACCTTAAGTTGCAACTTCAATATTGAGGTAGTATTTCCCCAGAAAACAAGGATGCATCAATCTTTCCTACAGATCTTTCCAGACTGGCTCACCAGAGTATGTCCGGTACATACATGTTAATCCATTTATTTCTCTCCTATCACCAAGAGATTCTCAGCTTAATTCATCCATACTATCTTATTTTCCAAATCCAACTAACGCAAACCTTGCTGCTTTCCTTTAAAACTTTTCTAATTTGTGAATGCCGTTTCTGTGGAACAGACAGATAAGTGTAGATAAGAACTGTGATATTAAAGTCACTTCATTCCTTTAGAAAGAAGCAAACTCCTCAAAATAGCATCCTGAAGGCAATTTTCGAATTGCGTTCGTTTCCATCAATTCGATAACTGATGATTTGAAATGAACTGATTTTTCAAAAACCATCGTTACTAACTATTGTTATATGGTTACTAACCATTTCTCTCTTTCTCAAATTAAATCTCTATTATCTCGGCTATATAGGCTTTTCCCTCAACAACTAGAAGCAAATTTTCCGAAAATCCATTTCTTTCAGTTCAGAGTAACATAATTGTGTATAAAAGTAACATTACAGTATGATAATAATCAATCATTTCTTTAGACGAGATTAAAAGTTTATGAATCTCACTTGCATCTAAATTTGTCGTCGATGTATTTGGAAGGATAGGCAATCATTACGTCAAGTAAGAAGAAGGAAGGAGACGTTTCATAGATGTGAGGATGATGTTGTTGATTAAGGGCCTCTAGATGTATCAGCTTAGGGTCTCCTAAATGTGACTTGCTGCGGTAGGACTTCTTCGCGCTCCACTTGACGAAAGATGCACCTATTCGTGCTCAACCTCGCTTATGGAACTTCACATTATGACGATGGTTCTCATACTATATGTTTTTAGTTTGGAATTACCATTATAAGAATGTGATAATTAGCTCTTGGGATTGGAGGGCATCAAAAGATTCGGATCATATCAGATATTATTGGGATTGGATGGATATGAATCACTTGAGGGTAAAAGGTTAGTTACAAGAGTATAAAGGAAACGGCAGTAGCAGGAAATCAAATGGTCCGTAGAAATAAGGAGAATTAATAGGATGATGATTTATGGCATGATCAAAACATAAAATTTTCATTCCTCTTAAAACATAAAGAACTTCGAAAATGATACACTTACGACTTCACCCATACGTATTCGGAATGTTACACTGGATTGGGATACATGTCTGTTTCGTTGCCTTAAACTTCAAATCTATTTAATAATATTGGGTCTAATGATAATATTGGGGTATTAAATAACGTTGGATTAGATTGAGGAGATATTTGGTTGCTGCAGCATTTATACTTGAACACCGCGAGTAAGAATTGAGGGCCAAATGGGCAGAGTTTGAAAGAGTAGTATGATAGGACTGTCATTTTTCCTTCATAATTTTCTATGTGAATACATGGAAAACAGCGGAAGAAACTTAAAAAAGAGGTGTAAAGATGAACTTTGGCGAATATTAAAGTCAATAAAAAATTACAGGTAAACGACAATGCTACCGCATATGACTCTGTGAGTTTACAAATACCCGTAGATTCCCAAAATGATAAAGCAAAGGAGTTTTTGATGAAGATAAACATCAGAAAACTGTATGAGACTAGATGAAAGAAACCTAAGTAAGAAATAAGGGTTTATGGGGAAACTAGATCAGGTGGATCTTTCCCCCATCTTAGATAGGGTTCTTGGGATGGGAGGGCCATAAAGGGGTTTAGGTGAAGAGTAACGGTAAACAATCTTCAGGAGGCTAAAGAAATTGGTGTCGAAGGATCATAATTAGGTAATCAAGAAATGGTTTAAGGGTGCAATCTATGCTTATTTTTCTGTGTGGGTATGAAACGTGGAAAAGAGGAAGTCAAAATATTGATGTATAGAAACGTGGGTTGGTTAGACGGCAAACGAGGAAACGCTGAAAAAAGGAGAAGAAGCAAGGGTTTTCATTGAAACAGTCAAGTGGAGGCAGAGAAATTGCTAGATCATACATAGAGAGAAGATGGATTACTATGTATCACAGGGCAAGCAGTTCAGGGCAAGAAAATATAAAAGACAATGAAAGGCAAAGGCAAGAATAATTAAAATGGATTTGCTGTGTATGACTAAAAGGACGTTAAGTAGAGAATTTTAGGACGCTTGAACATTCCGATAGCTATGAATTATGTGTAAGCTCTTAAAAGAAGGATAGGATGAATATGGTGGGCGTAGATACCTGATGTTGGGTAAGGGCAGGAGGGGGTGGCGTAGAGATGCATCACTTGAAGAGAGGGAAGTTTCTTCTGCTCGCCCGTTGTCGTCCTTCGATCCGTTTCCTTCCCTGCAGCTGCTCTTTCTTCACTTCCATCTGCTTTAGCGTTTGTTCATTAATTTTTATCGAGATGACCTACATACGATCATGAGTTGGTAGTCTAGAACAAATAAACACGACTCTGGTATTATACGTGCTCGTACCCCTCCATCCACTTTCCTCCCTCGGTTTTTTGCGCTCTTGCGAAAACGTATTTTGAATGTGGCCCTATTGTGAGCGATCCAGTTTTGAGGCATTTTTCCTGCTGAAGTATTCCAAGAATTTTCTTATTTTGTAGCATTCGGGTTGTTTTAGTGGCGTTGTAATGATGGTGCGCATTAATAATTTTATTTTTTATGTATACAAGCAATAAAGAATGGAATTACATTATTTTTCAGCTGGAGTAGAAAATGTTTGTTTACAGCCTTATTATTTCATTTTAAATTCGTTCTTGATATTGAATATTTTTTCGGCAGGAGAATTCACAGTGTAATTTATTCAGCTGGTAGTTTCGTGTGGTTCCTCGTGGTTTAATGGAAAAATGAGGGAATGAAACAAAGTAATTTTGCGATGGTCATGTCGAAGCTTCAGAGAGAGTATGCTCGCAGAAGATGTAGCCGATATTATGCGTCCTTGTTATATAGGCCATTAGAAAAATAGACGTTAGAACCAGTCGAATTAAGGATTACTTTTTTCCAAGAACGATACGCGAAAGTAATCGATTAGGAGACATGGTACATGCACCCCCTGCCACACGCCGAAAGACGGCTTGCTGGGTACATATGCATATGTAGATAGAAGTTACCAGGATGCATGGACAGGTCCCCAACCTATCTACCCTTTATTTTTTAATGTATTTTGAATGATAAAAGATAAGAAGTGTTCTGTTTAGAGAGTTAGGATGGTAGTGAATCCCTTATTCATTTGGACTTTTCATGTTATGAAATATACATTAAGAGGCTTAGAGAATTTTCCGACCTTTTCAGCTTTAGGTATGGTATAATGGTAGCTTTAGGAGCTCATGTACAACTATGCGTCCCAGCTTGGGGCCTTGTTAATTACCCAACCCTGACTTCACTATTTTCATGCATAATGCTTATGTGAATTATCAGTTACACGTGAACGAATATCTAAATACATCACCAAAAATGACGATTCAAACAATAAAACACCAATCAGCGCGCAAGAAAATTCTTGGCATCAACTATTTGTATGAGAAGTTCGACACGTTGTCCCTATTTTACCTACAAATAAAAATTTTTGAGGACATACTCTACTGAGTAAATTCTGGGTAGGGCGGGCCTTTGTAAAACCTTCAGTGGGTCTCATTCTGTCCCGAGGACAATCCTACGCCGCAGCTTACGTTGCTGTGGATTTTTTCAAGAATGAAGCACTTGTTAGACACAAACATGGAAGTAGAACTCAATCGGGGCCCAGTAAGCGTAGTCCTACAATCCGGGGAAAAAAATCCCCTGCTCAAAATATTACAGCGACTAGAATACGTATCGCTGGAGCAAAGTGAAACCAGCCGGACCTTATCGTTTTTTCCCCTCGCTAAAAGCCAACGGCAGGAAAAAAAAGGCGAGGGGTAGGGAAAGGTGCCCACTCACCAGGTCACTTGCTCCCCACGCAGCAATAATATCGGCAATAATGTGGAGGGTGGGGTTCGAAAGCGATTCGTATCCGATGGAATCCCACGGTGCGGCATCGGAGCCAAGCACTGGAAGAGGAATATATAACGGTTATTTATTTTAATATTTCTTGGAGGGGAGAAATGGAGAAAAGGGAGGGAGAGGATGCCGGTGCTGCAACTTGTTCCGCGAGCAACTTATCATCTTTGGGAGAGAGAAAGCGGGAGGGGTCGACTGCTTCGAAGCCCCTTTCTCCCACGACCCTTTCTCCCCTTTCTCCATATTCTCATTTCTTTCTCCCGATGATCGAAAGGCGGTTTGTTTTTGTCATTTCCGGTTCTGCCTTCGTGCACCCTTATACGCAACCCTCGCTGCATTATCGCGTAGCTGAGTGTTAGCTCCTTCCAGTTTAAAGGCATTAATCATCCCTACCCATTCCTCGTTACACTCTTCTGACGATTACCGCGTCCTACTCTTTCCGTCCACCCGTTCCTTCACCATTCCTCATCCTTCCAATCATCTCTCTTTAAACGTCTTTTGCTTCTCGTTTGTTGGTTTTACGCTAATAATGTTCCCATTAATCCGAAGTGAAAATTGGTAGTTTGACTTAGGGATGCTCGCGATTAGGGTTGACCGGAAATTCAAGGTCGGTCCCGCATTCCGTCCTCATGTCCCGCCGAACGGAAAACTTCACTCGTAGGCATGGCAAATTTCGAAAGCTTCTTTCTGTTTTCGTAGAGGATTTATCGTTTCGTAGTGAAAATATCGTTAGGCGGCACTGATTAATACAGGAAATACATGTGTGTGGATAAGGGCTGAATAATGAACGAGAACGTTCCACGACAACCGAGCCATTTCACTCTTAAATTTTTAACGGAAAAACCCATAATTATCAGTTGAATTCTACTTGTAACAATTCTAACGAGTGCATCTTGAGAGTATTTCCAAGATCTATTTATTCGAGAAAAATTTAATTAGTTTCTGGGAAAATGTGAAGAACGCAAAGATACCCCTAAGGCTTTATGGATATAGGAATGGAACTTTATGGATGTATGTAAATGATAGTTGACCTTTTCATTTGGTACTTTTCAGACTCATTTAGGGACTGCTGAGATGTTCAATATTTTATCCAGATATACAATAAACGGCACATTCTGATTTAATAATTTGAATATCAAGTAGTACTACAAATATTTGAAAAACTATTTCCGTAGATGAGGTTTTCCTTATTTAATGAATGGACATAAAGGAACTAAAATATTGAAGTTTAAGTGTTATTTAATATATCTGCTGTAAAATTTTCTTCTTCGGGAAATGACTTCTTCTTCTTTTAATCGTATTTTTTATTATTTCGAATTTTAAAGATTTATATTGATTCAATTTGCGTTAAAAGTCTATAATGGATTTAATTTAATTCGAAATGACTTTCATTTAAGGATTTAAAGCCCATCTTGAAAGCCTGGAATCAGTTTAATTTGGCATTTTTAGTCCTTAAAATGTTATCTCATGAGAGTTATGAAACACGCCATTATCCTCAGACCCATAGTTGAACTGGTGTGAAATGTTTCCATATTCATTCATTAAAGTCAGCAAATAAGGAGATGTGAATCATTTGAATATTTTCTATTGACATTCGAAATTTGAAAGTAGACATCTAAAAATGACAATCCCCTAATTGAGGGAGATGAATTTAAATGAAAATTCATTCTAGTAGATTTGATATGAATCCACTCACCAACTTTCTATTACTGCAAATTCGATTAAGTAGTTACGGGCTGTCTTCAAATGAAAGGAAATTTATCTGAAAATAATGCTATCAGTACTGATTAAAATGTAGTAGCATACTAACTACTATACTGCATACTACTACTATTTAAACTCAGCACGATCCGAACATTGTAGCTCTTACCTGAATTTGAATAAATTAAGGCGAGCGATTTGCAGAGCTATCAGCGACTGCTTTCTGAACTAAATAATCCCGAAATTTAAAGTTAGGTACTTTAACTGAACGTGGGAACGAATACGAACACTATAAGAAAATAACAATTGAAGATAATTTCGCTCATCTATATCGAAATATATTATTTCCAAAATATATAAATGTAAAATTGGGAGCATTATATAATTTGTTTACAATTAAACTTTTTTAGTTTCGAATTTTTCATTTCAATGGTAGATAAAATAAAGTTTTAAATATTGCATTTTATATACGTCAAACTATAACCTAAAATCTGATGGTTCAAATGTGCGAGGGTTTCGCTGTAATACTGGAAAGCGACCGTGGATATGGAATTCGCGCTCGGGAAAAATCTCTCCTAGTAATTGACTGCGATTAATTCCAACTTAAAATTCTCGAGAGATACGGAAGTTTTTTTTGCGGAATGGGCTTCCACGATTACGCACCGTGAGCTGCTCACGTAACCCTCCATAATCTTTCCTTCCCCCGGAATTTCCGCTTCACTTTATGAGGTGATTATTACTCATTCACAAGACTTGGTTTGTTCTAATAAAGACGTTATTTTTGCGCAATAAACTCTATTCTAGGACTCAGATCATTATAAGTAATTGTTCCCTTCTAAGTCCTCTTCGTTATTGGTGATGCACCGCTCCCATCGTCGATGTAACTTATGATTTCTGAAGCACATTTTATTGAATTTCGCGGAAATGTCGATAGCATTTCTTAATCCCATCTACTAGGCCTTTAAATTGACGTTCTTTAAGGCAGCCTTTTAACTACAAAACAGCAAAAACGTTTTCTGGGAAAATTTCTTTAGAATACGAAAGTTTGGAAGACAGATATCTACCAAAAGCTGGCCACCATCAGATAAAAGTGCTGTGGACAAGTTTTGCGTTTAAATACTCTTTTCAGCTCAAAACGTTTTCGATCAGAGTTATAAGTAGTAACGGATAACAACAGCGCACTAAGCGCACGCTGAGGGCAACGAAATAGAGGGTCCAAAAAAGCACTTTCTGTTGTTCTTTTAAAGTGAATAATCTCTTGGTGGGGCTTCCAAGTGATCCTTGGGTCTATTGCCTAAAATGCACCGTGGTTTTATGGTACGATCAGATACCTACTTTTTCAGTAATCTTTTTCAAATTCTAAAGACAATGCTGACGGATGGTAGCAGAACTGTTAGTATCGATGATTTCACATTTCGATATGAAATCGTCCAGCATCAAATGCTGCTCTGATGCTGAATTTTCCTCGATCGATATTTCGCTCAAATCGACATTTTTTTGTTTCGTTAAAAGGCCCATTCAATCCTTTATCTGTTAAATTAGCAATCAAACATCAAAATAAAGAATCGGTGAAGTTTTATTAGAATTTTTTCCAAGCGTAGTGGAAAATTTTGACGCACCAAAACTGCTCACTTCGCCTACCTTCACTTCGCAGAGTAGTGATTACGCGTGTCCTTATTTATCAAAGTATAGCTGCCTTCTAAGAGATATTTATCGTCAAAGGATGCACTTACATATTTAAAAATCTTTGTTGGATTTCAACGGTCCGATGATACGTATGGTATGAAAAAAGTCCGCTCTTTTAACTGAGCGGACTACATAATTGTTACGCAGGAATTTCAGGGAAAGTGGTAATTTCGATAAGCGGAAGGTAACATCCCGTGAAGCTGCCTTTAATGGACTTGCGTTTACTCAGCTTTCGATGACGCATGCTTTTATTGCGCAGGTGCCCCTTGTTTTCCTAATTTTCGCCGTTTGGGATAATTTTTTTCTGTTTTACGCTTTCCAATTTTTTGTCTCTCGAACTAAAAAGAGAATTGGCTATTTATTTTATTCAAAACTGTATAATGCCCCGACGCTTTCATATAGGGATGCTTATCATTACGAAAATATATGTATTATTAACAAATTACTACGGACATAATGAATCACATAATCGGTAGCCCGAATGTGGTGAGTGGTAATTGCTTACATACAAAAAGATTTTACACACATTGTGAGAAAATAAATTTTTGAAAGTGTGTGGAAAATCTTAATAATTAGAAAGGATTGGGTATTTGATGAAATTCATTAATTACATTAGACTATACTGCACTTACTTTATTGTATTACTTCTGCTTTCCTAGCTTCGCATTGCATAAGATACTTATAGATAACCAATTTCATATTATTAAGATCAAATCATTTCGAAGTTTTTATGCCATTAAATGATTTCTAGTTTAGTTTTCAAATCATCCGGTAAACTATTCCTGATCATTATCATATTATTACCGCGATGATTTTATGGGTCTTCTATAGGTCCATAGATATATTTTCCATTTTTTCCTTGTATTTCCGTGTCTTGAATAACAGCTCTAAAATAATACAATAAAGATGTAAAAACTTTTTAAATTTATATCATATCGATATTAAATTTAATACTTTAGTCCTCTGTATGCATTTTAAATTTAAAACATGCTCACGAAATTTTCAAATTCAATTGTGATGAAATTGGTTTTTAAGTTTATGATGAATATGAAACTTATGGATCATTATTTAGCGAGCAATTTCCTCGCTGATCTTGGCCCTCTATCCCATTTGCCACTACTAAATACGAGTACTGCATTTCAACCTTTTGTTATCAAATAGCCTAAATCTTTGTTTAAATCCCAAATTCATTTTATTATCGAGTTGTGGAATTAAAGCGTTAAGATTTGTGGTTTAGTTGTGAAACGAACTCGACTGTCAATGTGTTCACTTATATAAGATTCTTATAATTAAATTATTTTTGGTTATTTTTGGCTTGAATTTATATAGGTAAAACGAAGTTTAACATTTGGTAAAACTCAAAAGATTCCTAAAAAATAAATTGAAAACTTTAATATTACTAGTTTATACATTCTTTTTCTCCTTTAATTTTATATTTAGTTCAGAAATCACAGCTGCAGATCTCTATTATTAGCTGCCAGTTCATATTTTTTGAAACTTTATAATGTAGTATGATTACACTGAGAGGTCATCTTCGACCAGAAGACGCTTGTCGAAATTCAGGAGAAACTTGCCAATCTATAAAATGTATGATTGTGAATAAATTCTGTATCGAAGTGAAAATCCGGAAATCTTAACAGAATTATATCGTAATCAACGCCGTGATAATCTTCGAAATATGATAGGTTAGAAATATTATGGTAATATACGTTAGAAAAAAGTGCTAAATAATCAAATTCATCGTATGTTTCATGTTTATTGAATAGAAATCTTCGTCCACTTATCCTTTGTTTTCTATTTTCCTCATACGTCAGCGAATGTTTCTTTCCGAAGGTACATAAATCTGTGTCCTCTCATTATGCATCTATAAAATCTGATGGAACAAATACAATAGCAGCAATAATCTTTTTCTCATTGTCATCTCTCTAGTATATTCTCTTCTGTGCTATTTCTCATCCCATATCTCTTCTATATCCTTGTCTTACGTATTTCGAATATTTAGCTGCTACGTTCACAAAGAGAATATTACAGACAAAGCGAATAAAAGGTATTAAATGCAAGTCATGTCATATAGGTAGGGATTTTAAATCTGCACTCTTGTAGTAAGTCACCATCACTGGAGATATCTTTCCTGTGATGACATTAAATCACAGTTTATTTTCATACAAAAACAAATTTGTTCAAATACTTCATTTTCTCCCCATTTCTTTTGGACAGAATTTCTGTTTATGAAATACTCCCTTCTTTGATTCCTCTTTGTAATGCGTCTATTTTTTCATTTTACTTTACTTTTTCTCAATTTTTCCCTTTTTCTTCCTGTGACTCTCCTTCTCGAGGGAATGGTGAATTTGATCATATTAATCATCCCTCAGTTTTTATACAAGATCAATTGTCTCGATCTATTTTCTACTACTGCTCATTTACGTGAGACAAACACTTAATTTGACTATCTAGACTAATTTAGTGTCAATTTCAATCAAGAAAAAGTAAGGAAATACTATTCACGGTGATTGGGAAAGTAAATCATTTTTCTTCTCATCTTTGTCTGCATCACAAATGAGCAAGTAGATTGGGGGGCAGATTCTTAAAAATTTATGCAAAAGTAATGCAAAATTGACATTTTCCATCCTAACTTTGTGGAATGGTGCCATCATGCAAAGAAAAAACACACACATTTAAATTTAAAAGTGTAGGAAAGAATTTACAAAGTGTGTTTTTTTTTCTTTAAGAAAAAAGTAATACGTATAGTCTGCTTTTTATTAAATCTTACTATTTCATCATAACAATCGCTAAACTCTCCCTCTCTGGATAAAAACACTTCATAAAATTCACGAGGGAAAAGCGAAATGCTCTTTGTAATTATTGTTATATTCTAATGACCATATTTTTATCTTCCTCGCTTTCCCTCAACGCCAATTAAATGTGAAATTAGGAATATAAAAGTTGCGAAAATTATGCGTTTTACCAAGAGCCATCCGGCACCAAAGGGGGTTTGTTTCTGATATGACACACTCCCTCCCTCTGTTTTTTAAATCTCTTAAATACCTCCTCGTCCACTTTCATTTCTTTTGCCCCTTTCTATCAAACTTAACTTTCCTATCATATTTTCACCATTTGTTATTTATCCTTCTGATTCACCTCTCTTGAGAGGAAGTGTCACTTCACTCCCATTCTAATTACTTAAATACATCCAATTTCCCCGTGCAACTTTTCCATCCAAATCATCCCCGTTTACTGTGATTTCGTGGGTTTGTTTCAACCCCTTCGTAACGTATGATTTTTTTCTTTGTCAACCCTCTGATGCTAAAGTTATTCTCACTCTGATATCTTTCTTTTGATATCGATAGACTTTTGTAAATATCATCAGGACATACGAGGTTAGGTAGAAGAAAGCGGGAATAAAGGGTCTCTCTCTACTCTTCAAATTCCTTCCAATATCATTTCTTTCATTCGATACTTTTCCTTCCGATTCCCTTTTTTCGAGAGGAAGCGTTACTCCACTTCCTTCTTAATTCAATCCGTCCAATTTCCATCCAACCCCATCAAATTCCTCCCAATC
The DNA here is from genome assembly GCA_036926295.1 of Pachydiplax longipennis. Taxonomy (NCBI): domain Eukaryota; kingdom Metazoa; phylum Arthropoda; class Insecta; order Odonata; family Libellulidae; genus Pachydiplax; species Pachydiplax longipennis. Next base: position 10,436,658 of record JAVFKF010000007.1, on the reverse strand, counting down.
TCATTTCCGATACTTTTCCTTCCGAATCCCCCGTTTCCCTTTTCGTAATTACTCCCATCCAATTCCTCTCTCCAGCCAAACTGTAAACACCTTTCTCACCTCTCCACACCGCTGCTTCCCTTTCTTCGCCCTCTCTTCTTCCGCTTTCTCCTCTCAGAGGGTATTCCCGGTGTCCGGTATAAATTGTGTCCCCGCACGGACAGGATGCTCAGCTGGGCTCGTTGGAGTGGTGCAATAAAGGTGGAGGGATTGTGGGTTTAGGGAGGGCCGGGGGTGGACTTGGAGGAGTCCCGTTGTCATGCAAAGTGAAGCATTCATAATGCGGCGGTCAGATGAGAGAGGGACGCGCTCGGCGATTGATCGAACGGGAAAAAAAACGTCGAATCGAAACGGAATCGGCGGAATGTCGCGAAAAGATGGAGTAGGGAACGGATTCTGAGTATAAGGAGCTCCAAGGCTAGTTCCCATAGCATCATGTCATAGTACATGGTAAGACGTCCTCATTAAGGGAGAGATTGAGACTTATTAGTCTCTTTTTACATCTTAGCCTTTTAAATTAAAGATTTAAGAGAAAGAGACGGAAGAAAATGTAAAAAAGGGTATTATTTTGCGGGTATAAAATACAAAAATCAGCACCTAAGTAAAAAAAGACCTGGAGGAAAACACCCACGAGAAGGGGGTGCGAAAAAATACTAACAGTTGCAACTAAAATTCAAAAAGAGGAAAGAAAAGAATGATGACTTCTAAAAAGTTGAAAAATCTACGATATAAATGCACAATAAATGCAGATGAAATCAGAAATCATAAGAAATAAGTAGCAGATTAAAATATACAGTTATTGAGAGTTAATTAGAAAAAAGGGAATTATCACGAGCATGTAAAAAAACACTCAGTCTGCTTTTCGGAAATAGGTAAATGAAAAATCCGCAGGAAAACACCCACAGAAATTGGCTGCGGGAAATATCCGTTTTCCTGTAGAAAACGTAAAATAATATAAAATCTAATGTCTGTATTTTGCTTAAACACGAGGAACAAGATATTGGTTAACACAACTAAAATTATTAAATACATTATATAAAAATGAGAGTAACAATCATGTTGCAAAATATGGGATTCCAATTAGTGATAATTATTTAGAATTATCACATCACTAATTACTACCAGCAATGAAAATATATCACGTAGCATATATAATGATCTGAATTAAGTCACAGTCTTCATTAACGCCTAGCGTGATCACGTGATATCTCAAAATATAGCTGTGGCACGAGTATTAATATTTTTATATTTCAGTTATTTTTGTCTATATTTTATGTGATTATATTAACATATAAGCTCTTTAATGGCAGTAATATTTGTTACTTCCTCTCCTTAAGTATCATAGTTTCTCTCAAAATATTATTTTAATTTCACTTTTATGTCACAATTAAAAAATAATATGCTATGTCTGTCCCTCTGTGGCTTTACCTTTACTGTGTTTCTCTTCGCATTAGAATCTGGTATATTAATGATTCCATAATTATTCTTCATTATCTGCTCGAAAATGTAAACAATTTATTTAATCCTCATTTACATAAAACGTTAAGCTTCTCTGTGATAAATTACAGTGAATAGTATTATTAGCTCACGTATTTGAAATCGCATTTTACTAAAATCAAGAGATTGTTAGGACTTAAGTCCCTCAAAAGTACGATGTCAGGTCTCCCCTGGTATTCAGTTCATTGAAACAATAAAAGATGTCCTTTTAGGAAATGCTTGTATTTATGACGTTTTAAGTTCCGTCAAGTTTAATGGTACGGGTATGGGTACTACGTAAGGACTGGAAAATATGTTCTGAATACTCGAGATTACCTTCGGATGATTCCTGTTTATCACAGGGAATTGCTCCGTGACATCATCAATGGAAAAAATAGAGTGAATTTTGAACTTCCGTATTTTCTTTAGTACCATTTTTCACGATGTACTTCTTCATAAGGATTTGAATTAAAGTTAATGTGAGTCTGAAACATACATATTTTATTCGGAAACCGAAATAAGAGGAAAGGCATGGATCTCTTTCTTCTACCGATTCATAGATACGGAATCAACCTTCTCTTCTGAAATTAACATTTTTACGTTCATGACAATAAATAAATAAAGATTCCTATAAATAAGTAAATTTGTTGATCATTATCGAGATTTAGGTATTGTGGGAACGTACGGTCAGAAGTGAGGACATAAAGGAAGGAATTTATTTCCTTGTCTTGAGTTTCTTCTGGTGCTGAAGTTTTTCCTAAAGTAAACATTGAATCTTATAAAATTAAATTTTATATCATGAGCTCATATTATTCGCAAGCAGAATTTTATAGCTATAAACGTTGATATTTACCTTCAGTATCTTTTCTACATCTACATCTACATGAATACCCTGCAAGCCGCCTTTCGGCGTGAAATTTCGGCTTTTCATTACTGGATTGCAGTTCTTCCTAGAGTCCCACCAATGCATGTTATTTCCCCTTCTCGTGAGATATTGCTACTCAGTAGTTCCTTTCCATCCACACTTAAGTTCTTTTGGTTTCGTAGTTACTCATTGATTCACCTGGGAACATTAGGATTATAATTTTTTTCTGTTGATCACAAAAGTAATACTGCAACTTCCATTTTATCCTCTTAAATTTATTTAACCCATAATTTGATCTTGGGAGCTATATATAACTTTGTGGAATTATCAAAATTCCTGAATATATTCAGTTGTTAAAAAAGGCAAATTTATGTATCACATATTTTTATGAGTACGGTACTTTTTTTCTTAAAAAGTCCGTCGTGTTTTCATTTGGATGGTTAGTTTTCTTTAAGTTAAAAGTTGGAGTTTGTTATCTTATGACATTACTCTGATGGTAGGGGAAATCGAAGCTGAATCAATCCATGAATGTCTATATGGTTGTAAACATTTTCCTTTCCTAAACATTCTTAAAAGTCTAAAGGAAAACTTTTTAGAAGCCTCTTAGCTATCCCTACTGTAATTTTTCTTTACGAATATTCTTATAATATAAGGGGAACAATGCTTAAGGAAGATTGTATAAAATGCAGTAATTCGAGCTATAAATTACTTTTTTGCTACTTCTTTTTTCTTATGATTAAACAAGAATTGATTGCAATTATATTTTTTACCCTATTGATATCAATGTTTTCAAGATATAATTTTTAATTGTTAAATCGTTTTCGATCAAGCATTGTTCTCTCTCTATCTACCATGCACAAAACCAATTTGTAATAAATAGACATTTACATATAATACCATCCATTTACCCAAAACTATAATCTTAACTTAATTGCAAATCCTGAATAAATTTGATTTACGTCAGATTGAAGCATTTACTTCCTTTAGGCTCGATCAAACTCAACATAATCATTTTCACAAGATATAACTTTTAACTTGAAAAATTTGGCACAATCAGTCAATATCGGTCAATGTCATTGTATAGTACTCAGTATTTCAAGCTATTTGATGAATGATTTGCTAGATATATCTTCTCATAAAGGTTCTGAAACAAGGAGCTGAGTGGCAAGTTATTTTCAGGCATCAGTGGCCTTTCATTCTGCCTTTATTATATTCTTAGTTTTATTCTGCTTTCTCCCACTGATATTGTTAGTTTGTCTTTCAAATAATTATATCTTTCAACCAAAAGTGATTTATAATATTCTTGTATTATTTCATACCCATACTTTCATAACTGTGTTATTTGATACTGTTCGAAAATAACTGTGCAACTTTTAATGTTTCATTGAAGACACTTAGCAATGAGTGATAATTATGGAAGTTGTTATTTTGTTTTATTCTGAATGGGATTTAATCATTTAATTGTGAAATTATATCTAAAGTCTGAATTTGTAGATAAAATGTTACTCATCAATCACATTTTAGACTTTATATCCTATTTTCCAATGTAACGTAAATACGGCTACAAAATAAACAATACTCGAATTCAGCGATTGTATCTGTTTTCTATGGGATGACCATCGAAATCAATGACTTTAGAACGCAAATTTCGGTGTAATTTATCAAAGTTGGCATGAAATGTGCTCGGAAACTATAATTGATGAGAACAATACGATCCTATATTGAATTTCCACAGCGACTATTCCCATAAATACTAAATCACCTATTGCAATAGCAAATTATGTTAAAAAAAGGCATTTGTTTTCCTACCTAAATCTAGAATAAAATTATCAGCATTCAAAGTTCAGTAATGTAATACTAGTTTAGGATACTCACGTATCCGTTGAACTTTTTTGTTGAATTTTCTTGTATTTCCTAATTTTCATATGTTTTTCAATCTTTATCCGTATTTTACTCTCGTAAATAATTTGGACTTTTCCTACTATAAGCCGCCTTCATTTCAAGGGTAATTCGGATTTTAGCTGTGAGGTGTATACGTTTACCATAAAATTTGAGTTTATAATTGTACGTATTTATAAAAGACTGAGGGTAGTCAGAGCCCCTGTTTTAAGAAGTAACACATCGGGTTTTTTCTCGTGATGTTTACATGTGGTAAGATTTATCTTTTGGGAGCCTTGTGTATTTTATTGACGTAGAATTTCTTTTCATAACTCTCACAGAAACTTGAAAATTGGATCGGATTAATATTTTTCAGAAAGTATTGTGGTATATTATTAGAAAGAGGATATTTTCATTATAATACTACTGAATTGATATATTTTTGTATTTTTTTTCAAGTTTCCATATTTTATTACTCTCCTAAATCAGGTGACGAATTGAGTAATTGGTGAGATAATCATTTTCTTGAGTTACAAAAGCAATTTTGATGATTCGTCAATTTTCCAAATTAAGGGTATTAATTTTGCGAATATGGACGCTTCAGCCAAAGCAAAGCTTCCACCACATTTGTTATCATCGCCGATCATTATCATTAGAATGCTTCCTCTTTGAGGTACAGAACATGTCCTTAGTACGATATTTCCTTACAAGGAGGGAAAGCATCAACTAGGTTGAATGAAGTAAAAAACATAAGGAAAACAATACCGAAACACCTGCTCGGAAAGGCTGCTCAGTCGAGACATTAAAACTCGATTTAGGAGCTGCAGAACTTCAAAAAATCTAATTTTTTATTTTGATGATTTTGCCTTGCAAAAAGCGATTTCCGCAATCTTCGCGTCTTCTATAATGACTCGTTTCCTAAAAAATCTTAAGCGCCCATCTGAAGTTACAGTAGCGGAAAAGGATTAAGGATTATAGAGGAGTGGATGAGCTTACTTTCCGAGTGAATCATCGACGAATCGTAATTGAATAATGATGATGTAGAAGATTTTGCTTAAGAGATTCAGACTCATTTTCGTGGGCTCTTAACGAAATGATAGTTGTTTCCCCTCCAACGCGTGAGAATTTCGCTAAGAGTATATGCAAGCTGACTCTTCCTGTCTTTGGGCTGCGGTTATTGTGGTCGCGTTTTCATCTCATTATCATTTGAAAAATTTTCCTAACTTAGACTTGTAATAAGAATGCTTCCTTGGATACCTATTATTTATCCCCTGTCCCTCAGGCTATAAAAGAGCTGTATTTTCTCGAAAGCTTTTTATCTTATTATTTTAAGAGTGTTATCCTCAATCTAAGAATGTAGTGGATTTCATTATCTATAATTTATCATTACTTTCAAAAAGGAAAAAAAATCAATGGAACAAAAAACTTATAAAATCTATGCAATTTGCGAATTCACAGTTTCATCTTTCTTACCTTTTTTGATCTAATTTGATGTAGCTCGATCTTTCATCCCACGGTTATATTCAGATTTTATATCGCACAAAGAGTACCAAGGAATTTTGTATCAATCATTACCGTTAAAAGACATTCTGGCAGGTTTCTATGCATGCGATCGCGCAGCAATGTGTTGATGGCATGGTATTCCTAAAACAGATTAGCGTGATCATTTTGTATTTATCTATCGTACAAATTGAGGAGCTTCAGAAATTGGTTGCATCATATAAATGATATTAAATCACGGTCATTAATAATCGAATAAAATGAAATTAGAAAAACTGAATCAGAGGCCAGCATTAGTTCTTCTCTTTCTCCTTTGTTGATTCTTTATTTATCATCATCTAGGATGATCTTTGAATGTATCTCGAATATTTTGCAGATAGTAAATATTTATTCCCACTGTATTGTCTCGTTCTTAGATACCGTTGTTAATTGAGGACAATTCAGAGGGAATCACACGCAACTTCGATCTCCGCTTCCGTTGGAGAGTTTGTCGTCTAAAAGTTCCAAAAAAGCAAAAAATATACCAATGACTCCCGGGGAACTGTAGAATCAGTAGCGAAGAGATGTTTCGCTCTACATTATACGAACACATCAATCACGTTGTTACCTCCCGGGGTAATGAAGGTAATTACTTCTTTACGTCATATTTTTTTCCATAACTTCCTTTCCTTGATAGTTTATTTCTCAGTATATTCATACATTCACCTCTTATAACGTCCCCGTTTCACCATCAAACTACATACTTATCTTTCAGCATATCACACATCAAATTAAACCTTTTTTCTTCGGTTTTCCTGTCCCTTCATTACCCTCAGTTTCTCTTTATCTTTATTATGTCTTTATCTACATATGTAACTTGCCTTTCGCCGTGTGGCATAGGCTGCATTCACCATGACTCAGTTTCTCTATTCAATCACTTTCGCGTATCTTTCGCGGATAAAAAATGAATTCTTGAAACTTTTGTTTCATCATCTATTTCCCTGATCAACATAGTATCAGAATGACGTATACAGCATCATAAGAAGCATAATATCGGCTAGATCTTCTAAGAATGTACTCTGTAAATTTATTAAGAAAATTATGCCTTTATTTTCGCCACAAATTTTTACGTATTGCCTTTCGTTGTACCTTTTCCAATTCGCGGATACCACACTTTTCGGTTGTGTCCCAACACTAAAGCTTACGCAAGGTACTAACGTAATCACCATCTTTGTATAGTACAAATCAGTCTTAAATTAGTACAAATCAGTAGTACAATCTTGGGTCTCTGGATTGCCAAGTGGGTAACGCATTGGTAAAAGCGGTCCCAGGTTCAATTCCTGTTCACGGGCAAAATGACCTCTGCTGTCGAAACTTCTAAAAAATTACTAATTATATACCACTTTAGTTATTCTGCTCCTTCCTCTTCTGTATTTTCCAAACAAAAGTATTTCCTTCTCCTGACACACTCCCCTTTCGCTATCGTAGAGGAAGAGGGAACAATTGCACTTCTATGTGTAGTCATATTTTCTTCTTTGGACAATTCCTCGATTTTGCACAAGGAATAAGGATGGAAAATAATTTTTCCCTAACACTTGCCTTGCCTACAAAAAATTCCGCTAACAGAATATGATTTACTCTGAATGGTAGTCTAATTGTCAGAATACATGCTTGGAAAATGAGTTCGATTCCCAGTTATGTCGTTTTTCACTTTCACTTCTCCGCCTTAATTTTAATCTCCAAAAATATCCTTATCACTCTCAGTTTGTTATCACATTTCTTTTTGTCTTCTTATTTTTCTCCATCCTAGAAATTCCTCCACTGATACACTCGTGATATCTCTTTCAACAAATTTAGAATATTTTTTGTTGGTTCTTATCACCTTTCTTATTCTTTCGGAATTTTTACGGAGCAAAGTATGGTAACTTAGTATGAAAATAAAAGTAACTTACAATTAATGTTGAACGGATAGGATATCAATGTCAATATATGAACATATTTATGAATATTTCTTTGGTCTTTTTACTTTGAAAACGTGATTTGAGTGAGAATGACGGGTCTGATTAACGGATTCCTTCTATAGCTGCCTTATTCCAGTACTATACGCGAAATCCTACTATAGTTGATCGAATCGAAAACGAAACTTAACGATAGTCAAGAAAAAACTCGGATTCGCTCAAGGTGGCTTTGGCGTGCACCTATGAAAATTCACAAAAAAATAACGGATGAGAAAAAAGTCCGACAGGACGGGGATTCTATGCAGGATCTTCCTCTGCCCGGGCGGATGCTTTTGCCAATTAAGCCTTACAACCAAAATATTTGTACAGAAGAATGTTCTGGCTAGATAGCTGAATTGACTAAAAATTCTACCCGGACAGTGGAACATCCGGCATTTTTAGTCCTGGTTCTGTCAGGTTCTGTTTTTTCATGTCTGATATCCCTTTTGATTCGCTCTTTCTTGACCGCCGTCGTACAAACCAATATATGTTACCATAATTGCAAGCGAGGAATTTTAATGCATAAATTAAAAAAAATAAAGTCTTTGTTAGTAGTCGAAAGTTAATGTAGTAATTTATAGAATGTGATAATTATGTAAATTTGTTCATGTATTTTTCACTTATTAGTGCTGATTCCGTCGAATTATGTTCGAAAAATATTTAGTTTAAACTGGTCGTTTATTCCATCGTAATTTACGCTTCTACTATATGCTCTGTTCACAGTAAGGAAATTTGGCTATAATTCGCTTGAAACATCTTTTCATAAGGATGATCATATGAAAGGAAAGGATGTTCAGCATTATATTATTGGTACTCTTTCTTGTGTAATTAGTATCTGACTAGGTATTTCTATATTAAGACCTGTATCTTTTTCCTCAGTCACGATTAATTCGTAGATATTTTGATACTTGACATGTCGTTAATTAGACCCCAGATAATGTATGCAATGAGGATATGAAACCTTGTGACATGCGTTGTCTTTGTGAGCTGTATAGGATTAAGTTGATGACCATAGATTTTTTAATAGAATTGGAGTAAAATAGATCGCAAATATGTTAATGAATTGAATGATCATTTTCAGCTCTTTAACACCGTTAAAAGATTTTATTTACACTTAAATTATTTCATGAATATAATGGTCGGTATCATAATATTTTCCACGAAATGCTTTTAAGATATTGTAGTTTTGTCACTCAATGACATACTGTCTAAGATTTCGATACATAAGGAAAAATCAAGGAAATAGGTCCTAAGATAGACCAATCAATTCAAAAAGTTGTACTTCCAAGAGTGATTCTCGATAGTAAGATAGATAGACAGTCTCTTTATTGGCGAGGTGGGCCTCTTTTCCACCTAATCTCGAATTTCATTGCATTCACAAATGTAGTAAAAGAAAGATTCCAGAAAAAATTTTTGCAGCAGAAGGTTGAGGAAAAATACTCGTTACGGGAAACAACAACAAAGAAGGGGAGTGAAAAAATCCGAAGAGACACAAAAACATGTATTTACTGGCAGTATAAATTATAAGAATTACACTGCAAAAAATATAGGAAAGTAAAATGTAATAGGAAAAATACAAAATATGCATCGAGAATTATAGAATACGAACAAACATATTGTTGAAAATAAGGTAAGGAAAGGTTACTGTATCCTGGTATGTAGATGTGGATGGTATATGTATCAAGATGTGCAAATATCATATAATTTCTCAACATGATCTCTTCCTTATTTTATTACACTTAACCTGAGAAAGGGAACGGAAACTTAAAATAATTCCATCAGTATAAACTTGCTCTCTTTCTCACAGTAAAAATATTCCTCTAAAGAATAATAGGAGATCAGGCAGTCATCATCCAGCTCTACTGTTATGAGGTTTGAAAAAAATATGATATATATTTGCGATAAGAAGTTGAGCTCGTAAAATTGGAATAGGCTTAACGATTCGGAGGAGGATGCAGAATACTTTTAAAATTCCTCTTTAGCTCAGAGGTGCCATAATTCAACTTTGATAATCAGCCATGAGTGAGTTAATGATCCGCAAAAAGACCATTAAAGTTATACCGAAATTTCAACTCAAATTATAACCTGTAAATTAATAGTAAAACAATTTTTTTTGCATTTCATTTACTGACATGTTAAAATGATACACCTAAATTCAAAATAATGGTCCTTTCAGCCTTATATAATAACAGCCTTTCTCGCTGCGTTATACTTACTGAGGCACAAAATAACTACAATGGAATTTACAAAGTGTTCATTAACGTATCTTCATAACTTTCAACCACTCTTTTTCAGTAGCGGTATTGTTTGCCTTAAATGAAACAAGAGTTCTTAGTAATTACTATATTAATGAATACTTTTTTGCGTATTGTTGTTCAGAACTTTTGGCCAGCGTTGACATTTAGTAATGTATATCAAGTCAATTATGTTCTATCTGTTAAGTATGAGTCATTATTGCATATTGATGATTATTGTTGCTCTATTGATACTATCGTTGTCTGGGATCTGACTGACCGATATCCATAAATCTCTTCATCCAGTGAAGGAATGCGAGTGAATTTAAGCTTATTATTTTGTACGGTATTTTCTGTACTTATTAGATATCGGCATTGCCTCCAGACCGGAATTCCATAATTTGTAAGAATTTTGGAAGTACCCTAGAGAATACCGGGTAATGGCCAAACGGTAGTATATAAATTTTAAAACGTAACGTACATGAATGACAAGTATTCCACCCAATCAAAGATCTATTGGAGGGAAATCTGAACGACAGGCCTAGAGCTCATCGTTCAGATAAAAGGAGGAAATGTATCCGATCTGCAGCACCAACAGCTATGGATAACCGTCGATGGATCGGCTTGGATGTCACCGATGAGCCATCGAAGGCGCAATAAGAAAGTTATCGGCTGAGGAGTGCGTGCATTAGCCGTGGCATTGAGCGCGGCGACCGCTTTACTGCGCCCTCCTCGAAGTTCTCCGTTTGGGCGTACAGAGGGCGGAAATTGGCACTTCCAACCGTGGGAGGATTCCTGGCACGAGTCTCCGGGGAATTTGCCTGTGCGGCAGCCATGATGAAGGCGCGGAAGGGCGGCCAATGCCGTGGCCGCTCTCCTTTCGGGGAAGGCGGTGCGCGGTGATGTGGTGCCACGCGGAGTGCACCAATGACTGCCATCGCTCCGCCCATACCGGTTGCCGCGTCGAGAGAGGGGCGGGATAAGTCGCTCTACAGCTGCTGCCACCTATCGCCGCACGCGGGTACCGCTCGTTCGGGAGTGAAAAAATTCGTTCGCGTGAGGTAAATCGTCTCGGCAGCAGGGTCGCGAGGTAAATAATTCGGCCCTCCTTTGGGAAAGTTGCTCCGTACGGAACGACTTTTGCCCGGCTAAAAATGTTTCGAAAATGGAGCCGCCATGTTTGAGGGTCTACCGCCTACTCTCTAACGTTTCACGTTGTACAACATGTTGACAATGTCGCGCAAATGCTTTTTTTTACGCATCGAGTGCGTGTGATTCAATTGTTTGATTGATTGCTAGCCAATGGCGCGCGATTCTTCCCACGGCCATCACCACGAATAATTGAATGAAAAAGCATTTTCCGTGATTCTGATTGTTAAGGACGAAATTCTCGCCATTCGGTACTTGGGAATTTTCAACCGTCTATTTCCTCAATTCTCTCATTCTTCATCGCATTGAATTGGCGAATTTTAAATCTCGAATAAGGAAAAAATCATATTTGGTATAATTTCGATTAAAATTCACTAAGAATAGGGACTAAAGATGTATACTTTGTTACAGTGGTGTGATCTATCATCCTATACAATGATTCGTTTGGATAGTCAATGATATCCTTTGTGCGTTTTGAAAGGTAACGCGAATTGAAGAACCTTTTGGGAAGAGTACACCACGTATTCATATTGATAATAATAGCACAACTGATTGTGGGTTGAATTATAATAAGTGACAAAAGATTGAGTTATTATTAACAACTACAATTTCAATTTTTGAAACGTAAATTTACAATGTACAAACATAACCATGTTTATAATCCTTTGTTTAGAAATTGATTTAAGTACACCTTTGAGAGAAGAAGATGAAAAACGCTGTTTCCTACTTACAGTCTGTACACAGTCCTTTGAGAGCCGAACTGTCAGTTAATGAAGGTTTCCAAAGAAATCATTCTTTTTGTAGATATTATACTCCGTAAAAAGGGGCAAACATTTGCTATTGAGAGTAATTCAATCCGCTTGAATGTGTATTGTTTGGCATGCAAGGTAAAAATGCTGCCTTTGCAATTATGGCAGTAATAAAAATTTTACCCGTATTTTCCTCGAATATCGGCATTTTTACTCGTCAGACTGCGTTATCGGGTACAAGGAAAGATAAAACGGAACCTTCAGTTACAATTTTTCACTGTTAATGATCACTTTCGATTGTTAATAGAAAAATTTTAATTTTGTAGAGAGAGGTAACGAGCTCCATAGACAGTCTGCTGGAAAAGCATTTCACAAACAGAAGGCAACCAATTATAATCCATTAGTTCAAGGATAAAAATTCATACGAATGGAACGAATTTAATGAATGAATATGAAAGAGAGCAAATAATTTATTCTCAGCCAAGTTTGTGGTTCTCCAGGACGATCTTGGATAAACTCGAAATTCAATACTCAAATCGAGAGCTAAATCGTAATTTTAGTAGTGATTTTGAATTTGATTTTAAGTAGATGTAGATAGAGAAATTGGTGCCTGTAAATTTTCAATGTACATGAACTTTTGTTTCTTGGAAATGTTTCATCTATTACTGTTTAAGTCTCTAGTATTTCCCGGTTTGTCGATTCAATATATATCGATGAATGCAGGAAAATGTACAGAAAGTTCTGAGAAATAGCCATCGATTCGGTCTTATCATGTTTTCATTTCCGCTAGACCTGTAGACTTCCTTGACGTATCAGTTTATTCGCAAACAAAGAGTAACCCTCTGAGTTTCCTCTATTAGTCCATCTAGCAACGAATTATGCAGTAGACCTCCCGTTTTAAATCTCTTATATCTTAAGCCACCGAAAAGCATTTATGCTGATCAAACGAGTATGACGGTTTGAGCTTTATGATACATAACCTTTTATGTTAATTAATTTTGAAGGCAGTTCCTGCATACTGTACTAAATAGAGGAATGAAATACGTAGCCCAATTTCATAAAGGAATAATCGCTAATTTTACGTTGTGGTATACCAGTCACAGCTAAGTACTGAAAACGCATGCATTTATGTTGAATTAACATTATTATATGTCTTTAAATTAAAATAAGAAGGGTCATCCTTGCTTTGAATACGTTATCAGTTTTCTCTTTATCAATCTGTCTCAAATATATTTATTTCTTGAAAATGCTATAGAAACCTCTCACATTTTTTTATAGGAAGTAATGTAGTTTATCTCAATCATTTGAAAAGAGTGAAATAAAGTAGCTTTCGGTCACGCTGTAATGAAAGTAGTCGAGGTGAATCGTTAATGATTGATTTTTAACTGATATCTTATCCTTTGTATTTTTCATAAAAACTGGTCAAAATTAACACGTAAGGATATGGCTTACTCCGTCATTTCATCAGCCTAATGTACTGAATAATCTTTAATTAATCTTAAACCATTGACTGTGAATATATATTTATATATTATTTTCGAAGTCCTAAAATACCTATTATATATGTATTACAATTACGCTTTTGAAAGAAGGTTTTATATCTCAGGATACCTGAGTGAATCCATTATATTTCAAACCTCGACAGTATATGTATTGCGAGTAAATTCTAATGGTTTTTCAGTTGTGAAAATTCTTTCTCGAGAAAAACTTTGTTTCTCATAAGATTATTAGTAGAATTTTCATAGTTCTAAATGCCAATTTCCCTGTATTTTCTTCGTGTTAAAATCAAAGGAAAATACCAAGACTATTTTCAAATTACTTTTTTTTTAATTGCTCATCCAAGAATTATTCGTACCATGAATTAAATTGAAGAAGGGACCTTAAAGTCCCAATTTTGCCCGAAATAAAGACGCCTTTTATTTATTATTTACCATTAAGATCCTAATATATCTTAAAAACGAGACTCGTGGGAATTACAATCCATGGAGGAGAACCCCTTTCGCATTAATTTTCTTTAAAAGCATTTCACATTGCACCATGAAATTTGCAAGTTATTTGAATGTAGACCTTTTGTGCAATTTTTGAAACCGGAAAATTTCTCATATCCTTTGTGTGTAGTCTCCCACTTGTGAGCCTCAGTATTTTACTTATCTCCAGTCCGATATTAATGTAAGCAGTACTTCTCATTCGTTATAGAGCTACTATGGCATGCTGTAATTTCATTTCATTAATGAACACTACCTGAAGAATCTTCTTTACTGCCCTCGTGAAGTCCCTCATATTCTCAAACTTGGTAGTCTAAGTATCATTTCAGAAAGATTTTAAGGAAGGTATTCCGAATTTGGCATCATTATGAAATTCCTTCCAATCATCTATATTCTCCCTTCGATTACTCCCTTCGAGATATAGATGTTTCTGTAGTTCATATTCTCCTATTAATTAATTTTTTGTCTTATATTTCCCGGAAAAGGCATGATACTCTTCATATAATCTCTATAATGTACGAACAATTCATTTAGCATTTGTTCCATATATTTAATTTTCCCACTTTAAGTTTTACTATTTATCTACATAAATTAGTTCACATATTATAGATGAAGGTGGTTGTGTATTATTTCTTGATATGACTCAGTGTAGCCAAGCCATTCTTTTAATTAATGCATCTCACAGGTATTACTTCATAAATAAGTATAAAGAATACGTATTATACAGTATATACAGAGTATAAAGAATACCAGTACTAAGTATAATAAGCCTAATAATTACTTAAACATCTAACAGAAAATATTAGAAGATATATCTTTCAAAGGAAAGATATAATTTCTGATAGAAGTTAGACGAATTGATCTTGATTAATTATTACATCCGCAAAGATTAACAATTCCTAAACTTTGAAGTTTCCTGCTGGAGCTTTTTTCTGGGTCTAAAAATACAAGAAAAAATAAATACCATTACGAAATATTCCTTCTTTGAATTCTAGTCTTTCTTCACTTCTACTTATTATCTTCTTCAGTTTAAAAAAATAGCCATTTAGTATGGATTTTTAGTAAGACATCATTTTTATTCGCGGTAGTATGATCCGGAATCTTTACAGAAGGTTTATTCAGGTAATGGAACTTAATTATGGCTTTCTCATGCCTTCCACTTTTAATTCTCAAATTCAATCATATTTTTCCTCTGTACTCATCAAAGAATACGCCTTTGTATTATTTTTGTAAAATCGAGAAGATTTCAAATCGCCTCACTACTGAAAATAATTGACGCATACATAAAAGGAAAATCATTTCTCAATTAGACAAAGATAAAACCAGCAGAATCACTTCATTGGTATCTAAGCTTGTCAAAAATAAATGGGAGTAAAATACGACCTTTTCAGTTTTTCAGTCCTAAATTCGGAGACGGAACTAGCGTGAATACGTGAATATTGTAAAACGGTAAATTAAGACAGTAGGTACAAGTCATCTAAGAAATAATATAATTTGTTCTGAAATAATCAGATTATAAGAATCTGTAAAAAGGAATAATTTGTGACAATGAAGCCAATTAACCTTGAAATACCATGGATGTATGCTAGATGATTATTTTGAGATTGCATTCAAAAAGTTAGCGGCAGGTTGAGATGAAGTACACTGAATTACAATGAATTTATACAATGAAGCTCTACGTATGAAAGTGGAAAGATAAAAGATATTTCTAACCCTTAGGTGGACGTTTCTGACATGCAGATACGTATTAACTGTGTGATCTAATGGTAAGTAAAGTTTGTGTGATCAAACTCTTCTCCAAATTAAACTTTTTGTAAACTCCATTATATAGTTATAGTTATCGACATACGGAGGGCAATTCAAGTTCAATATGGGATGGCAGTAACAACATTTTCTCATTTTAAAAGTAAGATAAACAGGCTCGTAATGGCAATTGTGTATTTTATTGCTGCCATTATCGCTAACTTTATAGAAGGTGCTGTCTTTCTTAAGTTAACTGATCGTTTCCCTTAACTCATATAAATAATATCTTAATAATAATATTTTTAGGTTTTATATAAAAATACTACCTTGTATTTAGGCTTTCTTTCTTTTGTTAGCCCATTTTGTAAATTAATATTTGCCTATGAGCAATCTAGAGATTTTGTCTGGTCAATTAAAGATTTTAATTAATACAAAATAATATCAATATATTTTTTTAAATCACGTTCAGATTATTAACATTTTTGGCTTAAACCTATTTACTGATACTGTGAGTGACGATGTTACTGAATTCTCAGAATCGTAAATTCAAGTAATTCATCACTTCCGCTATGTATTAAGCAGGAATTCGCTATCGAGCACCTTTTACAGTTAGACGTGACGGAATGAAGTCATCGAGAAGCCTTAAACTAACCCAACATCTATCTAACATGCATTTTGCTTCAAGCATTAATTTGTCACATCCTAGATTTGTCGTATATGCTTCTTCTTATCGCTAACCTATGTGTCATGAAATCAAATCAGTCATGAATAAGGTATTTCAGTTCTTCTTTGATTAACATTACTAACATCAACTTATCCATTCACATAATCTTCAAAATTTATCATCGTATTGCTGGGTTCTTTAAGCACATCTGACGTTTGTATGCGTCTAATGTAACGTTTATGGATATATTTATTGAACTATTGCGCGGATACTTACTTCAGGTGCTCCCAGGCTATATATGCATATCAGTCACCCGTATCAAATTCTATTACTCTTCTTCTCTAGCCGTCACACTTGGCTTCAAGGTTTTTATTTGAAATTTAATTCTTGGTTTTCGACGTCTAACGGAATTTCTGTTTCTTATTCTCTAACCACCATTATGTGCACACTTAGGGACTAAAGTGTCAATTTAATGCGAAAGTTTGCTACAAGATCTTTTGGGGAATGGAATAATGTGCGATTTTTCTTCCCTTAATTTTCTCTTTAGAAAAGAATATTGTCTCGATTCTAACTATTAAATATTCAACCGATTAGATTATTCATAACTAGCACATTTATATATTATGTAAATGATCAAATACGAAATTATTTTAGAGATCCTATGTGAGAAACGTGAATTTTGATAGATTTTTCGAAGAATTATCTGTATAACCAAGCTTGAAATATTTTCTATGCCCTTCTAGCTTTCTTAAATCAGGCAGAGGGATCCTTACCTCCTCCATCATTAGTGAGTAAGTTGCTTGCTTTCCTCACGGAGACAAAATGCTATAAGTGGAAATATTCCACTTCAGCGCAGCATAATGGCCCTATATTTTTCATACCATTCAGTAAGGACTGATCATATTTGATTGCACTCAGACGCCAGTAGCTTTCATATTATCACGCCCTCGAACAGGACTGTTACATTTTCCTCTATTCTATGCCAAAACACATATGATAAATGTTCTATTTATCAAGATCTTTTATCAGAAATACCTAACCACCAATGGCCGATTAAATCACATATTTACCACTTTTTTAATTTGTGTTATGAATAAAAATATATTAAATAGAGATGTGTCGTACAGCATAGTGGAGGATTTTTCTCAACTGCTTGTCGGTATTAGATTACATTTAATCGTCGTCGATTATGTAATTCATTTATGAATATGGTTAACAAAGATGCAGCAGCACGCCCACTACTCTTCTATTCTTTTGGGAGAACCGCTTGAAGGATGGCCCGCTTGCCGCCATTAGCCCCGGCGACACGGGCCAAGCGCGACCATTCCCTCGGCCACCAAGCGATACATTTACTCATCCAACATCTGGATACTTCTGATGAAACACTGACTTCTGGACTCAAACTGATGCTAGTACAGAAAAATACGAGACGGAAAGAAATCCTAACGTATGTAGATCAGTCAGTGGAGTCGCGTTTATGTATTCTCCACAATTGGTGAGCTGAACGTCTCAGATCTTCGAAACTTGTAAATTTGAAATTTCGACAACCTGCAGATAGAAGATTATTTTTAAATTTACAAATCTTTCCAGGTTTGACGGCCTTTATACAATTTTCTTAAAAAAAGGTGCTCGTAAAATCCTCTTTTCGACTCCTGGACTCATTTTTAATAACCTAGGAGTGATTTTAAACTGAACATAGCCGTAAATCAGCATAAATACGATTTATTTGAAGATTGATATTTATGTCGTCAAAATAGTTCGCGACTAGAAATGAAGCAAAATTCGATATAATAAGCCAAAATTCCATCAATAGTCGTTACCTTCATACGCCTTGACCTTGAATTACTTGCCGCTCTGATAGTATTGCATGTGAAATTAAGTTAGTAATGATGTTGAAACGATGATAAGTGGACAAATGTTTTCTTTGCATTTATAGTGTAAAATTTTTACGATTATATTTTTCCAAACGCAAAACAAGTAAGAGGCAATCTTCCAACTTCTCTCAGGTTCTACTATAATCCACTGATTCTATTGTCGGTATTTAAGGATGTTTACTTTTATCGAAACATCAATAGCCTTCCTTGTTGCTCAAAATTTTCGTTGCTAAGTATCTGTATTTTCATGTAGGAGGCAAACTTAGGTTATAAATTGCATTTCACCTGAGTCTGGTATTACAGCTAATACCATACATTTTTGCTACTTTCTGCCATCTGTGCTGCTTTTACCGGAAAAAGTTTCATCAAAATTAAATTTTTGCTCTTGTCTACAATGTTGTTCCAGTTGAAAATAATCGCTGTGGTATTCTAAGTTTCACACGTTGCAAATGTTTTGACTGATGCTGACAATTTCATATATTTACGCTACGTTGTTTCACTTACAGCCGCAAGTTCCCATATTTTACCTTAGCGGTCGAGAATCATTTTAAGTGTAACTAGCTAGGTAACACTAACAAGTATTAGTTAATAGTTCATAAACCGTGTCATTCAATTTGGCAGTTATACAGTTATTTCGAAATCTTGGTGTAATAATGACCGTTGTGTGTGTTATTTTTTAAGCTGAATAGCTTTTCCATTTTCTACCCGATTTTCATCGATTCATCATGTCTTTTTCAAGATCATCAACTTCCCAATAGACAAGTAGAATATCATAGGCACGTATAACGCATGCACTTTAGGGAGAGAGAAATATTTCTCGCCTCGGGGTTTCCAGTATACCCTCTATGTTAATTGCTGTATGCACATAGTGATACTTTCTGCCTACCGTATTCGACCCATCTAAAAGCTTCCCATAAGTCATACTGGGAATGAATGCAAACTGCGCGTCCGTCTTGGAGTTGCGAAACCAGATATTGGCACACGTCGATGCTATGCGACGACCTCGCTGACAGAAGGGTTGGCCATAGATCGCAGAGGTGTCTAATCACGCAAACGGACATTTGTTTCGTCTTACAGACTGCAATCTGCAGCTTGCGAAAAATTTCCTCTGCTCTCAAGTCGACATACTATCGAAGAATTCTTATTATCCTACAAGTGCTTGAAAGTTTTAAAATCTCTAAAAAAATTAAAATCAAATTATCAGATTTTGTGGCGCCAACTAAAAATTTGTAACTATTACACCAATTCCATGGTAAGCATTGTCTAGAACGAGTTATTTCTGATTTTGATAGCATGTTCTTTGGTCCACTTGCATTATGTTGTTGAAATAAGTTGAAGCTTTAGAAAACATCTGCTGTGTACACATTCCACTATTAGTTGATGTGATAGAATTTATCGCAATTTGCTTCCCAGAATAACTCTATAATCTTAAAATACAATTGAAATTTTTTACACAACATTTGTGTAACTTATGCAAGCTTTTTATTCCCTTTTTTAAGCTGAATTATTTTTCCTTCTAAATTATTCAGCGACTTCATAATTTAAAGCTATAAGGTTTACAAGCTTCCCTTTACTATATCAATTCTTATTTGGCTACATGTAATTTTTCAAACTTTGTATTTTAAAGTCAGAGTATTGGAGAAGCCACTTTATTCATTAATACAATGATTTAAAATGTTCATTAGATAGAGGACGAAGGAGTTCAACCTCTAAGAACATAATGAATGAAAAATTATTCTATATATAGAGATTATTATATTCCTCAAGAGAAGCATTGGTATGGATAGGAAGGTGTGACAAGTGCAACACTGATTGAACGTAAAATCGGAAAGGTGAGGTTATGAAGTGAGGCCACTAGTGGACTAATATGCTGCATAAAAAATAATATAAATATATAATTTTATATTAGAAGTAAGTTGTTAAAGGTGGGATTTATGTTGATTCAGAGGATGGATGAAATTGACAGATAAAACGATACCGGTTTCATAGGAAAAACATTATAGATCAACTAAAAATCGATGCTGGGTATTATTTCAAATGCGACACATTGCTTAGTTATAAATAATTATAGCTTAGTCGATAAATCTCTATAAACGAAAAAATTGAATGTCTAAAATATGCTATCAAGTCCTCTATAATTTATTTTAATTTCATATGTAAATGGGTATGGTATAAAGAGGTAGATAATTTATTACAGAAAGTAATATTCAGTGGATTCCATAAGAAAATTATCCAATTTTGTTTAAAGTATCAGCTTGAAAAATTTTACTCGATTTATTTAAATTGAAGGAGTTTATGAAGTATAATTTATGAGTAGTGTTTAAATTTCAGTGCATAAATTTAGTTTGCATGAAATTTCAAATTTGCCATATAGGAAAATATAATTGGTTTTATCGAAAAGCTTCTAGTTCCATCGATTAACAGAAAAATGAAAATATTGACCTTTTATTGGCAGAGTTTTATTTTCGAAGTAATGCAGTCGTACGATACTGATCATAAATGTGGTTAGTTTTTAAAATTAGGTATTAATTTTATAAAATAATTTATGTCCATGAATTTAAATTCGTTTGAAACAAAATCAGCCTATTTGAGAGGTTTTTAAACACATAAATAACCATCTTATTTTGTTTTGATTTTACGTCGAAAACATGTTTTTCAAATTCGAGGATCACTTTATTTCCAGGTCGTCCTGTTCATAATTCCCTCAATGTTCTCCCAACCTCGGACGGTAAGAACACATCTGTGGGAGTTTAGTTTACACTGCTACGCCGCTATTTCCAAGGAAGTGTTTTTAGTTGCAATATTTCTGATTTTCTACAGTTGAATGACGAAATGAGCCTTCGTTTAAATGATAAATTAGTTTGTCGGCGTTTATAAAACTATTGTTCAGCCGCCGCCCGGCCATGGAGCTTAGAAGGAACCCTGGTCCTGATCCTAACAAATCGTTTCCTTTTCTTATAATTCCTTATATAAACACTAAGCATTATCTACCTCCCATAATGCAAAATAGTTCTTCTACATAATTCCTCACTTAATCCGTTGATTTCAATTCTTTTTAAGGAGATTATCGTGCCGTAGTGTTTACTCGGTTAAGTTACCTCTTCTTCTTATCAATGTTTTTCAGACACCTCTCTTTATTTACTCTTCCAAGGAATTCTTTAATAATTAGTCAATCTGCTTATTATTTTCATTTTCCTCTTAAGGCATTACTTGTTTGTCTTCCAAGCACATGTTATTATAGCCCTTATCTCACTTCTAAAAAAAAGGACAGGTTTTTATAATCTGTTTCCAGATATCCAAGCTTATATTGTTTGTTGTCTGCAATTGGTTTTTCTCGCTGAAGGCCTTCGCTGGAACTGCAGGAACCCTGGTCCTGATCCTAACAAATCGTTTCCTTTTCTTATAATTCCTTATATAAACACTAAGCATTATCTACCTCCCATAATGCAAAATAGTTCTTCTACATAATTCCTCACTTAATCCGTTGATTTCAATTCTTTTTAAGGAGATTATCGTGCCGTAGTGTTTACTCGGTTAAGTTACCTCTTCTTCTTATCAATGTTTTTCAGACACCTCTCTTTATTTACTCTTCCAAGGAATTCTTTAATAATTAGTCAATCTGCTTATTATTTTCATTTTCCTCTTAAGGCATTACTTGTTTGTCTTCCAAGCACATGTTATTATAGCCCTTATCTCACTTCTAAAAAAAAGGACAGGTTTTTATAATCTGTTTCCAGATATCCAAGCTTATATTGTTTGTTGTCTGCAATTGGTTTTTCTCGCTGAAGGCCTTCGCTGGAGCTGCTGTACCTACTATTATCTCATCTACACTTCCATGGCTGATGATCTGAATCACGGAATTCTTCGACCGGTTCAAGCGTACTTCGTCATGTTTCTATACTCTTATAAAATCAATTCGTAATATTCTACATTATTTTCTATCCTTCCTAATGGTAATAGCCAATTGATTATTTAATAATTTATGCACTCTTCAGGTTTACTTAACCCTACATTCTATTTATTTTACGAAACCTCTTTTGGTCAGACGTCTTTTATGCTATATCTCTATATTACGTCCTGAAGTTTTCTCGCTCTCTCCTATGTGCATTTTCTGATATGAAATTGAATTTGATGTTGTATCGAAACAAAATTTGATGTTGAAAAGTAGCTAGGGTCTAATTCCAAACTTCATTTCCTTCTTTATGTTCCACAGTATACTGCAGGAAAATATAGAATTCTATAGGAATCGCAATGTGAATTTTTTTCCCGAGACGAATATCCTAAGAATCTAAATCTATTTATCCGTCTGAAAACCATTCACATCACAAATGAAAACGAAACGCTTTTACCTATCATTAGTTAGATAATATTCAATTTTATGTTATCTTTTGAAATAGGCTACTTCTTTTCTCTCGTTTCTGCCTGAATGGGATATCTTTTTTTCTTTTATGATAAATTCTGCTTATCTGGAACTTAACTAATTAAGAAAACTTACAGAAGAGCAAAATTTAAAATCCTCAATTTCGGCTTCGCCGAAAGTCTCTGGCCTGCTTTCCGCGTCTTAAAGTACATGAATACATTTATCTCTCTTCTCCAGGCAGCTTAGGTTAATTTTTATCTTGAATTCATTTGTCTAGAATAAATATACCCTTCATTATACTTAACTAACGATAAGTCGCCCTCAAATATACTATAATATTTATTCTAAGAAAATCAACTATGTTAATCTAAAATAAAAAGTAAGGTGATGATTCGTTTATGGCAAGTAAATGATCAATCACCATTCTTCGTGGACGTACCGAATTCCACTTGTTTCCTTATCAAAAGTTCGGATTCGGAAGACAGTTTATCCGTTACCTTCATTAATCACTTCGTGAAACTATTATTCACTGGAAGTATACTGATTTCCTCTGTGGACTTCGCTTTACCAAGTGGTATGTATGTAATTGCTGGAGGCGTCGCCCACACGTTTTGCAAGGCGAAAGAAGTTGCCACCGATAACAAATATAGGAAGTGAGGCTCGGCGTCTAGACGCTACGTTTGGCCACAAGGCGTACCGCAACCCATCAAACCACATCCTTACAGGACTGAATCATTATCGCAGCTGCGTGGGTTGCATTGAAAATTCTTCTATCACCCATCTCCACTTCTCCCAAGCATTTTGCAGATAGAAGAGTTTCTGATAAATAATTAGTATGCATTTGCACGAATTCTCCATGGCGAGTGGGGTTAATCAGTTAGGAATTTTCAATGATTCAAATGAATCTGCGGAGGGACGCAAGATAATTTATTTGGAGAGCATTAATTGGTCACAAGAGCAATTCAGTTATTAAGACAGTTTGTAGATAAACAATCATAAAGATTTTCGTAAGATAAACTCAATTACTGGAATCCTGCAAGGAATAAATATTTCTAATTTCTATTTGTTTTTCCATTACATTTTATGATTGATTGTATGTTCTTGACAAAAGCTCATATAGAATAAGACACTTGATCTACTTTGTTATCCTCGATAGGCACTTAATAAAGAACTTATCTAATCTCGGAAGTAGCGCTGAATGATAATACAAATGGTTCGATAGAACATCGAGAGAAATTTAATTTCATCGAAAGTGTTTAAACTTAAGATTTAAGTTTTAGATAAATGATGTAATAACGAAGCTGGAATTATGTCGTGGATTATAACCTTAAAGTCGATTCCAAGCCGGAAACTTAGTGAGAGTGGAATAGGTTTTCTGTGATTTGTTAAAAAAATTAGCATTTTATTAGGTGGAGACAAAAAAAATATCGGAACTGGTTTTCCCGGGACTAAAAGAAAATTTTATCTGAAATATTTTAGTCTTGCTAAAAATGTTATTATGTGTTGCTTCAATTACATTTCATTCATAATTCAAACGTCAATCCTTGATATCAACTGAGTTAAGTATCTTTTTTTCTTTTTACAGGTGAAACCCACAACTTTCGCTTCAACGATGTAATCCATTGGGATTAACAGAACCCATCACAGCAGTTCAAGAATGGATTAAATGTGCTCTAGAGCTTCGTTGGCATTAGTATTGATATGGTGGTTCGGTAAGTTTAACTATTCTCTTGTAAATGATTAATTCATAGAACGAATTCGAGAAATCTCGTTGTTGCTTAACTTTATGCTCAAAGTCGATTCTTAGGCATTTTAGTCCTAAAAGCGTTTGTATAATTTCATTTGTTCATTCGTCATTCGCAAGAGTAAGCATAGTCATTATTTTCCTTATGAAAAATTGCTCATGTACTTGTCCGTTAGTAAAGAGTTGACAGATGTTAAAATAAATACCGATTTTAATATATAATACATTTCGGCTTTTCAATACTCATGAAATGGCAAACATATTCACCAAAGTACTGAATCTTTTGCGGATTCAAAGCCGCAATAAATTCTTCATCTTCATCTAATAATGTATGTACTCTGCGATCTGCATATCGCTGTGTGGCAGAGGGTGAATGCATCGTAACATTTCTTATAGTATTGCTCAATAATCTGTAGATGACGTTTAATGAGATGCAGTTCATTATTAACTTCCTGTTTTAGTCAGCAGTTGCTTTTGAGTCTAATTTTCTTTAAATATTTCAACTGTAGAGAACCATAAAAAACTTACAGATTGTCTGTCGAGCTCTGAAGAAGGCTTCTTAGGAGCCGAAATACGTATCGGCTCAATCTGTAAGCTTTTGTGATGGTTCTTGGAGTGTGGGTTTTCATAATAAAACCAATAGCAGCCACGCTATTTTATTTATGTATCTTTGTGATTTTGATTTTTACGATTTTCTAAAGAATAATACTTTTATATTCGTTACTCTATTAGTGTCTTTACTTATTAGCATCTCCCTGCGATTGAGATGGAGTGCATAATTTTAAAATGGGATTTTAGGAATTCCATAGTCAAGTGCAAAAAATAGTAATGACATGTAGGGAATAGCCATTTTATCATGTTGATTGGGTCTTAATTGATTATTTTCTCGAATAATGTTACATAATGCATAAGTATGAGTTTTAAGGTAGGGAGTTGAGATTCTACGAATAGCCCCATGATTTCAAATAGAAACTTGAGTGATAGAAGGAATTCATATATTCAAGTGATCAACTGTCTTTGAAATGCATCTCCTGTAACAAAATGTTTGATTCTATTCCTTAAGCATTCTCTTATAAATCTTGGTACGTTCGAAATGATAATATTTCTCATAGGCATAATCAAAGGAAGAATCTTTCATTACTTTCAACAGTTTATTCGGTTCTTAACTCCCCTAAGGCATTTGAATATGTATTATTTAGAATCATCAGGTAGTCAGTATAAGGTTTTTTATTGACTTGAAATTATTTTCTTTTGAGAGTTTTCATTTAGGAGTTTATACTTTGAACCAAAGGACTATAAAATATGCCAACCTTACAATTTTTCTTAATCAACAAATTATCTTCAGGAGATGTTTCAGTTTTTACAGATCAAAGTAAAATAAGTCGGGGATTATTTCTTCTTCGATTCTTTTCATGGTAATACGTACTCAATTTTGAACGTTTTATAAATTTTAGACGAACATAAACCGTGCAAGGATGAACTTCAACTTTTAAACCCCTCTCTACTTTATTAAACCCAAAATGGACTATTAACGTATTGCATGTTTCATATAATTCAACAGTAATTTAAGTATAACCAACATCAACAATGCTGTCTCCTATAGTGAGTCAGCGATGCCAAATTTTCCACAGTTTCTTATACTTCCTTTCTTAGGAGCTCTTATTATTTTTTAAGGTCTCCATAAGTTAAAACGTTTTCTTCTGTTCTTTTCTTTATCATATAATACTGAGGAGAAAATAGCTAAAACGAGTAAATGGTGAAAACAGCCCAAAGATGGATGAAGACAAGTTGACGGACATTGACTGGGGTTGCTTCCAAAAAGCCAACATACAAATTTATAACTCAGTAACTTATGCTTGAACTACAACTACTACATTTGAGTGCAAAATTTTGTGTTTATTTACGTAATACGAAGTTGGTACTTGGAAAAAGCCAGAAGCTCCGCTATTGGTTTAGATACGGGGTGTCAAACTCATCACTGCTGCAGGCCATTTACTACAATTAACATGATTTAAATTCGCGCGAGCCTCACGAAGTGTTTCTACTGTCGAGTAAAGTAACTAATTTTCAAGATTTGGAAACTAAAATTTTGAACAAATTTAACTATGGAAAGATTTTAATCAGTTAGTATTGATCTGTGAGCTGCTTAATTAAATTTTATGCACGAAAATGATTGTTTGTATAATTTTGCACTTCCGAAGTTGCCTAAAATACTTTTAACGGTAAACTTTCTAGTTTCGGGGAGTCTTTTTTCCTGAACGAATGAATGAAAATATAGGTTCTAAGCTAAAAAGGTGATTCTTATGTGTTAATTTATGATAAGAAAACTCATTGACATCATGGGAAAAAGGGTCGTAGGGCCTCATTCGGCCCACGGGCCACAAATTTGGCTTCCCTTCTTTAGATACTGTTACGCAAGTAATGCGGAACATACCGAAGATGTTAATTTACAAATAAAAATAATATTGCACTCATCACTTCTTATCTTAGTACATATGTACGCCGAAAATTTGGCAATATTCGGTTCTGTACAATGAGATTCGTATTTGAATGTCGGTGGATGAGTCGGAATATGGCGCTGTTGGCTTTTGCGTAAGAATGAAAGGGTCAATCGGAGTCACAGCTACAATGCAGGGCCATTCCACCACTTGGAGACTTTGAATCAAGGTGGAGAAGGAGATTCACCGAATGTTTCCTCGCGCAGTACATTTGCCAGCTCTCGCACTTCCCGATTTCCCCTCCCAATCTCCTTCCCCTCATCACAGTCGCCTCTTGTACTTTTTAGATGAGGTAGAATCGGAGGTAACGAATCATCCCAGGTGATTTTTTTTAACTTTAGGGAAGGTAAAAATATATGGAAAAACTTTAGGGAAAGTCGTGTTTGCGCGTTGAGATTTTGACCCTTTACACTAGGGTTGCCCCCTTTCAAGATTCGTAAAAGGTTTTCTGTGCAGCTCCCGGATAGCCAAGTGGGTAGCACGTATGCTTTTGATGAAATTGTTTTAGAGTTCGATTCCTGATGGGAGCCCATATGTGTTAAAGTACCTCTGCTTTCAAAGCACTTGTAATAATGTTACAATATTTTTTTTGCACAACAAAACAGGAGGTCACCTTTTAAAAATTACAAAAGATGAGCCAGAAAACTTGAAATTACACTGAATATTGAATTGAAAGAAATTAAATAACAGATACACTTAGTATATGATTAAGTTAAAACAAATGTGATACACTTAGTGACAGAGGGAGCAGGAGTATATCACACTTTGCGTCAGGAAGTATGAAGAGTGTTTAGACATATTTTGTGAGAAAAGGGTCAGAAATTTCAAAAATCATTTACGAAACAACTCTGTGTAAATAAAACACAAATAAACGTATGTGTATTACAAATATTGGATATTTCTGTATATGTGTGTAAGAAATATTGGAGTATTTTTCTTAAGTTCGTCCACCAGATATAAGATAGTTAACTCTTCGAAAGTATTTTCTTAAGACATCTAGAGATCGGAAATAGGAGAATTTATTCGACTGAATAAAACCAGAGACCGGGAATAAATCTTGAGTCTACTGGCAATAACCTAAGGGTTCCAACCGCCCTCGCCTATTCCTCCATTTCCTCATCCCTCCCCTATTTACTTTTCGAGCCAAGCTTGGTGATTCGCTACTGATTTGGCTAACTATAGTATGTCCCGCTTTCTCCGGGAAAGTCCCGTTTTTAATCCCTCTATCCTGTCGTTATCACTCAAATACGTTTCATCCCGTTTTTCTTCGCCTATATTTAAATATTTAAATAATTGATATATTTAGATACGTACACTTATGTGCATGCAATACATCTCAATTAGTCCATCAATGTCTCTTTCATGCGATAACTCTTTTGAGTTTCTGTCCCCAGTCATTCACTGAGTTAATTAATTCTTTAACTGGTGGGTCCTAATTTATAATTCCTAGAGTTTTCTCACGAAATCGAATCTGTCTATGTGTCCGGAAGAACGCATAGTATCCCAGTATCTTTCAGAACAAATTTTGTCTAAATTCAGTTTGAAAATAATATAGTTTATTGGAATCACTTGGCGATCATCCTGTATCCGCTTGTTCCCACATACTACGGGCGCCTCTTTTACGTGATTAGGGTGAAGGAGCGTCCAAAGCCAGAAAAATGTATCAGTTTTACTTAATTTATAGCTACAGGTATTCTCCGTCATTTTTCAGATAATTCACACCAATGATATGCATTTTCCATTTTTTTTAAATTTCCATCCAATGAATTTCATTATCCTCATTGTCTCCAAAATATCCATTCATTGACCAATTACTGCGGGGGTCATAACTCGAAAGCAGCAACAGATGATCCTAAGGACACAAACATCAATGCCCTAGGGAGGAAAACCCCTCTAATCCGGGACTCGAACTCGGGTCCATAGGGTTGGTAGGCTTGGGCGAAAACCATGTAGCCACCGTGCTGGGTGGGACGATTTACGCGTGAAAATTTTAAGGGAATCGATTTATCAAAGTAAGCTTCGGAGAAATAATTTTTCTCTCGGCATCGACTTGACCTCTTGAGGCATCATGGTATTGCGCCTTCCAAAGTGTAAATGCACCCCTCCCTTTCTGATCCCCCCTCCCGACAGCACCGTGGTGCTCCCTTCGCATCTCCTTCTCTCAGTCACGCATAACCGCATTCCTTTCCAAACTGGTCCGCACCATTAGAGGCCCGAACCTGGGCCACCTGGCTCCCGTCCTTTGCATTCGTTTCTTCTATCTCTCCAGACTGCCTCTACGATTGGTCTTCATCGGCGCGTTTCGTTTGTTTCTTTTCGGATCGAATCGAAAGGAACGAGTTTGCGATCGATCGATGCCATTGCTCGCGGCTGTTTGAAGACGGTCGCTTCCGAAGTAACGGTCACTTATCGGCTTCTTTTGTGCGATGAGGAGCACCCTTCACACTCTCCTTAGACACGTTTCTGGGCGTCCCCTTGATTATGGCGCGCTTTGCGACGTCCTATAGGTGCGTCGCTATGCCCAAAACAGTTTCAGGTAAAGTCATTCACACAACACCTCCAGTGGTCATATACACTCAAACAAATCAAAGAAAATGAATTAATTAATTCAAGTAATTATTAAAAATCATCGGAAAATAAAAACCAGAAGTATTGAGTTAATCGCTACCCACACAGGGCCGAATTCGAATTAAGAATAATCCTTGAAGTACATTAATTTAGGAAAGAATGAGAAAGTGTATTATCTATACATATATGTAAATTTCAGCATGGACACGTTTGGTAATAGAAGTAACGATGAAGAGAATAATCAATATAGGAAGAAGAAGTATGAATGTGATCATTAGTTTGAAGAATGGAAAAAGATTTGATGATGAAAAAGAGAAGAGGAGGGTAGTGAGACATGGTAGGATAACTTCTTCGCAAGTAGTACCTGCGCAAACAGATTGATAGCCATGCTAAAAGATTTATGTGTGAGTCATATTTATGCTTGAATACTGTATTGAAAAACGATGATTTCCTTTGCTGCTTGTACGTTATAGTGCTGCAATATGATAAACGATGGTAAGTTTAATTTCAGTTTCAGTCTTTAGGAAAGAATAATGTGAGAAATTTTCAGGGAAGAATAAGCTATTGAGTCGTGCAGATTTAGTTATAGGACCGTGGATTGACCCTTATATCGATTAAGTAATATTTATCGTGTATATAATGGGCAAACTTCATTGCGTTAGGTTCATTTGAGTAATTCAGTCATTTTATATTTATTTTACTACTGGTTTGTTATGATAAAGTCGTAGTATATTGAATTTACAATTAAAATCATGATTATACTAATGGAATAACGTCTTTATTCGGTCGAGTTAAGTCAAAAAAATCGTAAGAAATATTAAAAGGTCAACCCTACCATCAAATATTTCTTCATTCTTAAGTTATTCTATTGATAGAAGTTCATCAAAGAGAGACAGCTCGAGAAAAATTATGAGCTTTTGGCTCTGGTGAAACCCGAAAAGAAGTATATAAATAACATGCGTATAGAGAAGTATATTAATAACTATCCTAAAGAAAGTGAATGTTGGAAAGAAGAGAAAGCACAAAATAAATAAATCAATCACATGTTAAGGGAAGTTATCAAAAAGAAAAAAAATCTTCAAAATAACTTGTGTACAGTTTTTAACTTCCCTAGGTCATAGTAAACATTCCAATTCAGTTTTTAATTCTATTATAATATTTTTTTTTTCTTTGTCTTTAAAAATAATGTATGTACTTCACTCCATGCGCACTATCTTTGGAAAACTTCGCGCTCCACACTTGAGGATTCATTAGTTTCTGTATAGAATAAAATAATTAATGTAAATTTGGTTTCTCAGGGAACTTCATTCAATTAGAGAAACAAATAAATATAATAATAAGCCACTAACACATAAAAATACTCCCTCCTCTTTGCAACCTCTTTTGTGTGCGTTTTCTGTTCTTCTCTTCAAACAAGTCCTTCCGTTTTATTAAACTGCATTGAATGATTGCAGTGTTTTTTCTTTATTTCAATATGAAATTCCACTGAGTGAGACTGAATCCATTGATAACGTGAAGATGCAGGATTGAATTCTTAGCAGCTATCATTTAAAAGCCGCTAATTTATATTTAACTGCGCAATTTCAATCACATTACTCATATTTCGTTAAAGTTTCAGTTTCATAATCTTCTTTGTTACCCACATTTTCAGTGACAGTATAGAGATTATTATCACATAATCATGATATATTCATTTAGAGGTGGAATGTATGTTTAAATTTATCCTCATATATATATACACACACACTCACTGGAGGCAAAGGGAAAAATGAGTTTCGAGGGTATTTGTATAAAAATTTATCGTTCTACTTTGCTAAAGAATAGTTGCTGATCGTCTAACTATAAGTAGCAGTTCTTTGAGAATAAATACTTACATGCTGACTGATAATCTTTTTTCCCTATTCGTATAGATATTATATCATAATTAATTCTCAAACGAGATTCATTCTAAAGAATCGTCTGTGTAACTACCAAGAACGAATAAATATTCCGAGTCAGACTTTGTTATCAATGCTTTCACATTCTTTTTAAGTAAACATTAGTTTTAACTAAATAAAATCCTGGAAATCTGATAGGTAAATTAATTATAGCTTCAAAAGAAAATTTTATTTGGAGAGAAAGTGGATATTTTGGCTTACTGATAGAATAAGACCACACAGGCCTCTCAGTATCCTTGCATTCACCATTCGCGAATTCACGTATTTACGTTAAAGTAGCAAATTTGGAAAAAATCCACGTTGTTTTACTGAAAAACTACCGTAAGAAAAGTAAGGTTTTCACTTTCGTTGTTAAACCGTACATTCCAAGCTATTGCTTTGCAATCCTGTTTTATTATAATTTGGGCTTTCTTTAGAATCAATTATGTGTTAATTCGTAACAAAAACAATGTGAATTTTGAAGTTTAAGTTAGGGTAGCATATACAGACTAAAATATTTATTCTTGTGCAATTATTCGTGTGATAGTCCCAAGATTCTCATAAAATTTCCAAAACGGTATAATTAATATGAAAAGATTTAGAGAAATCTTTTGCAATTCCATTCAATCAATTCAAAAGAGTTAGTTGTTCAAATACGGACTGCTTATTTTTGAATTCAAGGGTATCTATTTTTTTTTTAATTGATATATTTTTCCAAAGAATTAGACACAGAAGAAATAATCAAACGCAGAAAAAACAGAGAGTACTACAACCTGAACATATTCCTTTGTGTCTGAGAGTTTTTTATGGTTAACGGTTTAAATGGTTAAAATTTGTGCGGAAACACGTTTTATCCGAAAATTTTTTAACCGCTTATGGGGGCCTTGTGAACCGATTGGTTTCAAATATATGCGTAAATTATTTAAACAATACCGCACACGGTCAAAATGTGTGAGTTAATAATAATAATAACTCTTTATTCGGCGAGGTTAGGCCCATTAGGACCTCTCTTACACCTAACCATTATGGGTACATATGTAAATTACAAGCGAGGTTAGAAAGAAAAAAAAAATGAAATACAAATATATCTATAAAAAGAAGATAAAAAAAGAGGTAAAAATAAAGATTTGTGATGTGGGAAAAAACTCCTCGGCTGAAGGCTTTCAGAGAAAAACCCACTGTGCGGGAAAACGCTCACACAAGAAGGGGAGCGAAAAAAAACCCGCGAAAACACAGATGTAAATAAATAAAAGCAGGTAAATCACTAGCTGCATAGTTGTAGTCGTGTAAATTTGTAGGTGGTAGACTATGGATGTCATTTACCTGAAAAGAAAAAAGGAGAAGAGTAGACGGAAAATAAAGAGCTTTCGAAAGTGCGATTTAAGCTATGCAGGCCTTGAAGATTAAGATAAATATTATAAAGTAGTTATGCTGGTAAGGATAATTTAAGTTATATTGATAGATATGTATTAAGTATGATTTTCCTGCTGTACAAATATTAATAAATTTAATAATAATAGTATTAATACTAAAAGAATAGAAAAATAATAATAATAATAATAATAACTATTATAATAAAACAAGTTATATTGCTATCATCGATTTTGATGATGGTATCTGTAGCGGACATGTGAAAGGTGTCTGGCGAAGAAATGTTAATTTTCCTTGTTAATTAATATGTTTGAGACAGTCTGTTTGAAGGAAGGAAGTGAGAGGCATTTGAGGTTGTGGTTGGGTAGTTCATTCCAATACTTTGCGCCAAGGACGATAAAAGATTTGGAACAAATTTCAGTTTTATGAGAAGGAATCATCAACTTGCCTGAGGAGCGAGTACCAAAGGTATGAGTGCTGTTGAGGTCATTGAAGTATGAAGACAGATACGTGGGACAACATTGATTGAGTACTTTGTGTACAAGGTTAAGTGTATGTAGCTTTCGTCTGGAGTCAAGTCGTAGCCAATTTAGTTCTTTCAGAAGAGGGGTAATATGGTCAAATTTCTTGGCATTAAAGATAAATTTAATGGCATGATTAAAGGTGCGGTTTAGCTTGGCACTAGCAGGCGAAGTGAGTTCGTTTAGAAGCACATCACAATAATCGAAGATGGGAAGGATCAAAGCTTGTATAACGGTTTTTTTAGCTGCATCGGAAGTGTACGTTGATGTCTTTTAAGGTTATGAAGTGTGGAGTACGTTTTTTTGCATATATTATTTACTTGAGGCACCCAAGTGAGGGATTGGTCCATGTATACACCGAGATTCTTAACGGAAGAGCAGTATGCGATTTCCTTAATGTGTGCTGTGTTTGAGCAAAACGTTTGACCGTGTATGGAGGCCTCTACTACAGTTTTTCAATTACGTTCTTTCTATCATCTTTACCTCGCCGCACGCTTGAAGTATTGAGGAAGATATTTAAAAAAATGTAAAAATTTAATTTATTTAATTTTTTATATATTATTTTCTTGGTATGTGTATTTAATACTTTTCTTTTTCTCTCTCCCAATTTTACTTTTTATCTTTTATTTGCTTTCTTTGTTTGATTTCTTGTGTATAACACTTTCACTTATAATAATTTTATTTAAGTGAAATGACGGTATTTTCCGCTACACATGATTTATTTATTGGCGGTACTAGTTTCATAAACGCATATGACTATGAATCTATAGTTCATTCTATAGAATAAATTATTAACTTTTTAGATTCAGCTTTCATTGAATGTTCTTATATATATATCGAATATGTTAATAATTTTGTTATTTTATCGTGCACAATATTGTAATCTATCTCTCTCTTTCTTTCACTCCCTCCCTTTAGATATTTTTCGCACACCCTCTTCTCTTTGTGGGTGTCTTTCCGTAGTAAATAGATCTTTTTTTGTAATAAAAGAACGTCAGTTTTTTCCTTCTCGAAACTATTCTTTCTTTCTTCATTTCCTTTCTGTTGCCACTGTACTTAATAAAATATCTTTATCTTTATCTTTGTATATATTCAAATTTATATTCTTGTTAAAAATCCGAATCCATTTTACGCATATTGTATAAGATTCATCCGAGAGTTGAATTGAAGATAATACTTTCTAGTGTTGATTGAGTCCAATAAATACACTCGTATTGCATGGTATTGTATCTTCCTGAAAGTTTCTTGAGGATAGGCTCTTAAATCTATGGGAAGATCTGAATTTGGACGGCTTTGGGTAAATATTTCTGCATTCATTGTCAATGGCCTATGACGAATGAATTATTATCCATTTAAAATTTTGAATTTTTTAATTTCACAGAAAATTGAAGATCGAATTCAAAAATAAATTCTCCATTTAAACTAATGTTAACATTAATAAAAATTTACAATTAAAGGCTTTCCATTCGGCGATTTTAATAAGAATTTTAAAACTTTTTCTAATTGTTAAGTAGACGATTTAATTTATTTCTTGGAATGTATACGGCATTTCATTAATCTCTAACGAATGAAGTAGAAATAATTACATTAGCGAATGGATATTATGGGTAAACTTTTATCGTAGTTGTCAGTACTCCCCTTCGCCGTCCACCTTGGAGATGGCGTCGCAGTCATCTTAACGGAATTTTACTCCATTCGGGCGACTCATTTCACACTTTAGCTGTTTGAACTTGTACCGCCATCTTGGATTTACTTAAGCATGGATCTTCCCTTCGTTAGTAGTTGGCGGTGAAAATTTCATCCCCCTCAAAGAAATTGGATGGAAATCGGATGGCTGTACCTTAAAAGGTCGATTGCAGGGTTTTCCATTGGTTGAACGGGTCGAGTTCTTCTCATTATCTCTTAATATTTTTGTTCATCATTTCTTCAAACATGTATTATACAAAAGATCCATCGTGTACAGCAGTGTTTCCCAACCCAAGGGTGGGGCAGAGCCTGCATGGTGGGACTCGAGCAGGTTGATGTCCTTTTATTTTATTCTCTATTATTATTTTTTCCTCGTATTTGCTTAAAAGGCAAATAAATCTACCAATGTTTCACTGCCGGTGATCAACCTACTAATTATTTGTAAAATATTAAATTGCATGTTTTGAGGACATGGAAAGTGGGACCTTAACGTTGGGAAACACTTTGGTAGATGGTAATTTTATCTTCGCCAGAAAGACATATAGTATGAGTCAAAGATGTTGCCTCGACCCTTGGTTATTGGGAATTCAGTAAACAATAATTTGACAAAGATGCAACTAAAGATGATTTATTTGGTCCATACACCGAATTTTATTTCAATAGGTTTCATGTTCCATTTTCGGTATTCACTGTCTGTATTTCTCTCTAAGCGAGGTTTTCCTTACTCAAATGTGCTCGATCAAAATATAAAATCGACCTAAATTTTCCGAAACTAGGAAAACTGGATAGCAAGAACAGGACAACATCTATCCGTAAAATCTCTTAATTCAGTTTTGATTCATTCTATCAAATATTTTGTTGGCAGTCTAATAAATGTTGTAACACGTTTTTCTGCTCAAGTAGAAATCAGAGAACATAATTTTCGTAAGTTTAGAACAGTATATATGTATTTTCATACTTCCAGAAAATGTAACACATTGTTTATGCTTTGACAGGTCACATGCAGGTTTCTTTGTTTGCCTGAAAAGGGTCAGGTTCGCTCTATTATGTTAAGACAAATTGATTTTCAACTGCTGAGGGAGGTCTGTGCCCGTGATATGTCTAAATAGAACATTTAGGTGCTTTTGTTGAGTAACAAAATTTAAATTGTGAATGCGTTTGAGGATAGGAAATCTCGTAAGTAAGATATTGAGTGACTCTGACTAGCTGTAACCCGTCTACTGTCATAATAGACATAGATTCTGTAAGGTCGGAGTGCTTTGAGTGACACGGAAATATTAAAAGAAGCCGAGCTGCTCAGTTTTCTTACGCCAAATAATGCCTTGAGGCAAAACCTTGATAAAAAAAATCCCATAGATTAGAAATGGATAAATGGAAACTCCTGTAAGTGAGAGAAACCACTGCTGGACTTCTACAAGTGACAAATTGCATAAGAGCGAAACCTCAATAAAGGAGAAAAAAATGCATATCTCTTGCTTATCCAGATTCGTACTTCATGTTAATTCCTTATAAAACACGTATAAAGGTATTCCTCATTGATTGCACGATTTTTTTGTAAAAAACTCAAAGAATTTACCTGAAGTGGTGATCATTTTTCCTTTTGTGTGCATCTCCCGCTGTTTAGCAGCAAGGGCTATTAACCCCGGAAAAGGCACTTCAATTAAGACATTGTCCTTTCTGCCCTCCCTCCATTCCCTCTTCTTTTATCTCTTACCATTATGACTTATCTTTATGGTATTTCTGGCGGAAATTAAATTTTGTCCTTCATGTAGTCAACGATTGTATTTGGTTGGTTATCACTTCTTGTCCGTAGTTTATCCCTAACCAAAGCAAAATGTCTTCAATTTTAATGAAATTAAAGCTTACGGTATCTATTTCCTGCCTAAATTAGACGGCACTGTGCTAAATAGAATTACATATCCACTAAATTATATGCAATGTTATAGTTCGCTTAGAAATGGCTGGCTCTAGAATATTCCCAACTTGGAGAGCGATTGGAATCGATTTACTTATATCATTCTCATCTCTTAGTAGGAATGTAAGTGATGTATGTAAAAGTAAGCAATTGTCCTTAGGCTTCAATGATTTAGAGGCATCTAATAAAATCTGCATCACTGTTTTTAGAGAAATTTTTATGTAGATAAATAGTAATCGTTGAAATACTTCGCTTTCAGTTTTAATTTCGAGATTCTCGTCGTAAGGTAGACAATTTTCTTGAGAATGCGTGCCATATTGCTTACAGAATTTTTCAATACGCTAAGCACAATTTTTACGAAAATATTAAATGATATCTTGATGTTTGATCTATAAGCGATTATGAGAATCATGAAAAACTGACTGAAAAGAAAAATCGTGACGGATTTCGATCGAAAAGTGTTAAGAGATCCCCATAAACGTTGAAAATAAATTCGACAAGGATTTGTATGTCGTACCAGAAACAATTCATAGGTGTATTACGTTTGGCACGTGTCTCACCCCTCTCCTAGGCAAACCATTTTAAAGAGACGTTTTTAAATGATGTAACAGCATTTTTGGGATTTTTGAACCCCTCACCCTCTGGAGGTGCATACTCTATGCGATAGTCTCACAGATTCCCCTTCAGTGTGACATCATTTAAGAAGGACCCCTAAGAGGGCATTGCCTTCATCGTCTCTCTTCTGGACAGTTCCAGAATGTTGCAAAGTCAATATTTGTATGCTCTTCTTGTTACAGGATAGTGATTTCATAGAGATAAATCATCCTGATAAAGCAATCACGACTAATATGTAGACACATTTTCATGAACAAGAATGGTAGTCTGCCTATGAACCAATCTTCACCTTCTCCATTCCCTTCTAAAAGTGCTACCTAACCTTCCTTACCTTCTTCCATCCTCTCCTATTATCTTTTACCCTCTCTTCCTACTCTATTGAAAAGGAAATCGAATTTTGATCTAAACTGTGCTTTTTAGAAAGGCTCTTTTTTAGAAGTTGAGATGGAAGTTTTAAGATTCTCCTAAGTGTTGCACTTTTGTGAAATATCATTTTAAAACAATATTCGGACGAAAGAAGATTCGCCCCCAAATTCTACTTCTTGACACTGTCCAGAAAAATAGTTTTAGCACTTAACTTCTTTGCAACTCCAAAAATATATGGAGGCGAGTTTTTCTAGATGCTACATTACATTTTGCCTTCGGAAAAATATTTTCTCTCAGAAATATCCGGTCAACGAAGTTTTAGATCTTTGAGTTAAGAATTTAGTTTGCTTTTGATATTTTTGGAATAAAGCTTTACGATAACAGTAGTCAATAACTTCGACTTTCCGTTTGATGGTATCTTGAGTAGAGAATCATATTCAACCAAATCCTGTAGTAATACATGATTTCTCTTTTATCTCTCAACGATAAGACATTCCACTTACGTGCTTAAAATTTTTATCTTTTTATAGCTCCTTTTTGAAAGAAATTAGAGTGACAAATAGAATGGGAATAAAGAAATCGTCATCATAAATTGTGGAGTTCTTCAGTAAATCACTCGATTCATATTTATGCCATTACAATCATTTTTCGCATTTCCCATATTTAGTACTCCCGATACTTGCAAGTATATTAGGATGAACAATCTAATGCATTTATTTAATACTTAACCGTATTCAACCATAAAAACAACTTAATATGCTCGCTAGGTACTTGGTATAATAAATAACTTCTGTAAAATGAAGCAGTAATGTGTACATTATAACATACATCTATAATTGTTCCTTATATCAAGCATATGAACGTTCTTACGTAAGAAATCTCGCTTTCATTGTAAAATGCTTTCTTACCAAACGAACTCGAAGCTGCTTCATAAAGAGAAACCAAGTTTACGCAGTGATATTTTAAAATATAACATTTTGTACGTGGATGTCCGCTATAGGAAATTAATGCGTGAAAATGCTCGCGTTTGTTCTCGGAGATTGTTTGAATTGCTCGTTCGAGTGCACTTGCTTGAAAGTGTTGGCATCGCCGAGAGAAGCGGGGTGAACGACCCGACGCTCGTATAAAGTTAAGATGGAGAAGTTAGAGGAGAGAAAGGCTGTATTGGAGAGGATTTGGCTGTAGAGGATTTTCATCGGGATTCACTCATGAATTCATTCCCCCATTTATTCTGAGTCATAGGCTATGGAAGGAAGCTATTCAGTCTCACCTTGTGTATCCAAGGGATATTAGAAATTCTGTGTTTGATTATGTCGATCAAATAATGTGATTGAGAAATTGTTTCCGAGCAATGTCTTTCTTACAGCCTGAATCTTGCAGATATTCTAGGATGATATCCTGTTCTAGTCCCAGTAAAAGGTAAATTATCTGATTGGAAGAAGTAGATGGAAGAGGTTCCATAGGGCACAAATGATATTGTAATGCTGAGAGATAACACCATAAACGCTTTTTGATACAAATAAGTAATTATTTAAATCTTATTATTAATATATTTGAACGTTATAAGCATCCTACATCCGGATTATGTTCCTATATTTAACATTTTAGCTTTCTAAAGCTTAATCTTTTCTATTTGTACGACAATTTCCTCTGCAATTTCCAATTCGATCTGATCGTATCCATGCTCTGTGTTTAGTAACGTCAGCGTGAGAAACACATTTTTTTGAATTGGTATTTTATGGCACTCGTAGCAGTATTTATCACTGTTTTTATATAATTCTTGTTCAATATCTAAGCTAGAGCCCTTCATGATTTCTAACGCTTTGGAAGTTACTAAGCTTTCTATTCATATATTTTAGCTGGAGATTATTTTTTAGTTGATGTTGGGAGAAGGGAATGAGTAATAGCTAAAGTTAAACTTTTTCCTTCCCCTTCTCTCGATCACTGCGCTTTCTAGGGAAATCCTATCTCGAAAGAAGGAGATGTAATTCGGGAAATTTTGGGCCCAAAGTATCCAGACTCAGTTGTACTTAAATATTTTCTCAGCAGGCACTATGGATGGTATCACTATGAGAAGGCGGAGGAGGCGTTGAATATAAGACTTACAACGTTATTTATCGGTCGAAGTTGAGACTAGCCAATCGCATAAAATGGAAGGAAAGAATGCTCGTTCACCCATCAATGATTTCGCCTCATGAAGTGTTGTATCCTAATAATTACTGTATACGAGCACGAGAGCAGGAAATTTGTTGAGCAATTATTAGACAACGGCCAAAGACCCTTGTGAACCGTACTGTTTTTCTATCCCACGATTACATTTATAAAATTATCATCCTTAATATTAATAGCTTTTCCACTCTACCTCACTCCCCTATTAACATCATCCTATTCATTCATACTTTTTTCCTCAATCGCACATTGTCTGTTATCCCTCTTTCTGCCATCGCTAGTTGCGAATTCTCGCTATATCGGTTTTTCTTTCTTTCCGGAATCGAGTACACACATTATTAGTCATACTATTTAATCTTACTCTCTTTTTGCTCGAATTACCGCAAGATCTTCGAACCTAATCATTTTCAGCTGCTGATTTAAGGTCATACAGCGACTTCTCCCCGCGTCACGTAACCGTATCAGCTCTCCAAACGTCAGCCATATTGAAATATTACGTCATGAAAAATTCAGAATCAAGCATCAGATGATGCTTACAGAATACTCTCCCTTCCTCGTGTCCGGATTTAATCACGCATTTTGATGTCCCGTTGTCTAGGATCGTACAAATGTTCCTGTTAATTTGAAGTACTACCGTAGTTAATCTTAGTATTTCTCCGCTTGCGATCCTAAATTTTCGCATTCATTACCTTAATGTGTGTAATAATATAATGTGACGTGAATCGCTTTTCGAAAAAATAACGAGTATTCAGCCAGAACCGTAGTGAGGGCGGAGCTACAGGAATACGTGCTCAGGGCGCAAACTGGAAATTACAATTTACTGAAATCAAATAAAACCAAAAAATTTCCTCGTCCTCGGTATACTCGCAAATTTTAAATGTAAATTTTGAATTTTTAAGTTACGCTATATTAGACCCGAGAGAGGGAAATTTTGGTTCCGCCAAAGAACTTGATGTCGAGTTAGAGGAAAATACAAAATCAAAACTAAGGTCTCAGAAACGTCTAACTCTGGATCTGTCAATATACTTTGATTAAAGCATGACATTTTAAGCATTCCTATATATATTTAGAACTCGTAGTTTTCATTCTTCTCCCTGGTAATTTTGCCAATGTAAGATCTGAATCTGTTTATTTAAGTTAAAAGATTTTTTTCTAAAAAGTTTTGTTTTTTTTCGAGTGAGAAAATAGCGAATATTACATAAATACACAATGTTGTCATCTCTTTTTATCGAATATTTCAAAAATTGCAGATTTGTGTGAAGATTTTTTTTCTATAAGAATAAGAATAATGAATTCCTAGCTGCGAGCAAATATATAGTAACTTGAGGTGACTACGAAATGGGTTATCTTCTTGGATATCCATTATTCCCCTTTTCTTTCTGATGTCCTTCTTCTTTTCTATTTGCTAAATATATATGCTGTAATAATTATGAAAAAAGAGTGGAATAAATTGTTATCATCATATTAACGGATGACGTTTTTTAGCCTCTGTAGTTTGAAAAACCACATCTCCTTGGTCAAGATTAATATCCACCCTAAAATGGAGTTCCATGAAGTCAAGGTTTATTCAATCAATACAAAATATGAGAAAAATTCCTTTTGGTATCTCCAGGATTAAAACTGGAACTTAATTGTCCATCTTTCAAGTGTTTTCAACTTTCTAGTGTTCAATTTCCCTTCTTTCTAGCAAGCTTGCAATAATTTAATTATCTTGGGGTGTCTAAAAGCACTCGGATAAAAGTCTTTACGAAGTCCCTGTATTCATCAATAAATATGATCAAAACCTATTTGTTTCAGCCTAAACAGAGATGTGAAATCAAAGAGTATCTTAATATTTTTAACTACGACAGTCAGGGCCGACACGGGATGTATTGGCGCCCTATGCCGGGAATCATACCCGTGCCTTTGTTAGAACTTATAAAATATCCATCATCCAATGACTTGCTTGACATTTTGGCACAAATTGTTTTCGTATTTTTTCGTAATTTCATTTTGGTAACATCACTTTTATTTCTCAAATTATTGCAGAGGTAATATTAAAATTCAAAAAGATCCATCACTATGTATTAATCGACATAACTGGGAATAATTATCTTTTGAGATCTCTTGGTTCGTTCAAATTTCTACTCAGAATTAACAAAATATTTCACTCAAGAGAACCTTTAATTTTCTGATACGCACCGTTTCTTTTTATTTTTTGATTGCCGCGATACTTCTTTTAACATTCAGATACCGATTCTAAGAAAAATCTTTACCTGTGATTTATTTGTACAGTGGATGGCCACCGAAAATTGTTGGTTTATCCATGAAAAGATTATCCACGACTGCACCAATCCCCTGACTAAGGGTTAAAGCTGACATAATGCGTCCCCCAAACCCCACCGCCCTGGGCAACCGCCCGCGTCTCAGGCCTCCCCTGACGACAGTTACAGAACATGCTTTCGTCCCGGATGGCATTAATTTCAAAGATATTACTCCATTTTCCTGGATGTTTGGTCTTCGAAGTAGCGAATTTCTCAGTTTTACACCATCATTACCCGAGCACCTAAGAGTAACCATATGTAGGATGCACAGCTTGTTGCTCGCGACCACCGCTCCTCCCCCTTTTTCTGAGCGGTGCGAATAAACTCGCCCTCACAGCGGCAAATATAGGAAGTTGGGAGCGGAGAAATCCAAACGGAGATGAGGGGAGGGAGTGCAAGTGTCGGAGGATGTGGAGAGATACTCATTGTCTAGATCCTGTATTGCCACTGTATGAGGGCCTCTACTTGTCCAATGTCGCTCACCGCGAAATGCCATCCGCGGAGGATTTTGTCGATTTAAAAATATCGCCAGATTAAGTTTGACGACGTAGAATCTCCAGCTGCGAGAACGCAGTGGAAGAATCTGTCACCTAGCTTCAAAGTATTCAAAAGCACGACGGCTGGCATCGGACCTCACGTATTGGTAGACCTTGACAGGTAGACTAAATCGAGAAAGAATTGACTTTTGGTGGTGAGAGGATATAACAAAATTATTTTTCGGCAGTTTTTATTTTTATTCGTTACCATTATGGAGATTCACTTGGCTACGATTAGAATTGACTTTTATTTTCGCTATTTAGAAAAGAGGTAAATAATGTCTATGGCAATCTTTACGTTTCAAAGCATGGCTTCATCATTTGGCAAGAAAACAAGAAAGATTAACAAACACAAGGAGCGGAGAGGACAAGTAAAAAGGATAGCGAAGGTGACTAAGAGACTGGCATTCTTCCGATTGACAAGAAGGGAGGATTCGGAATGAAGAGACCCAAAGAGGTATTATCGCGGTTTGCATTCCTTCGGGAGGCTCCTGATAACGTGATACGTACAAGAGATTTGTCGATTATTCTTTTAATTTCATGATTCTCTCTTTTCTACATTCTTTGAATTTACACTTCGCATCATTCATGCCATTTCTCTTTTTCAAATTATTTCAGTAAATATTCGTTTACGATTCCCCTGGTAGATTTTTTTATTCATTAAAAACTTCCGTTTATTCTGCAATTCCTGTCTCAATCTCTCATTGTCTTATATGAGAGCGAGGTATTTGTTCCTCTGTTTAAAGCAACACAACTGCTTCTTTATCTTTATTAGACAATTTTCTACGTTTTTTCTCCTGTTGCATAATTTGTACATGCCGACTTTTCTTTGGCCGATCTACACTTATTTTTGTTATTCTGCGCTAACTCCATCAACTACTCTATTCAACCGGCAGAATTGGTTCGCAGAATGCCAGCTTAAATCGGAAAGTATCGCTAGAGGTACCTTTAGAATCAGCTAAATTATTGTTTAAACCAGAAAAATATTATCACCAAAAAGAAACTAACATATAAAACGACTCGAATTCACTTGCTGTAAAATTAAAATAAATCAAGATATTGCATGTATTATATGCTTAATGTTAATCGTGAGTTTTTATGAATTGAAAATGATGCTGTTTTCATTCATTATTAGGTCAGAAATGGTATCGTTCGAGTCCGTAGAAGACTATATTGACTTATATATATCACAACATGCTAGATACAATGCAACAAGTCACTAAAAGTTGGAATAGAGAAAGTATCTTTTCTA
This sequence comes from Pachydiplax longipennis, assembly GCA_036926295.1. Taxonomy (NCBI): domain Eukaryota; kingdom Metazoa; phylum Arthropoda; class Insecta; order Odonata; family Libellulidae; genus Pachydiplax; species Pachydiplax longipennis. The sequence goes on along the minus strand of JAVFKF010000007.1, from coordinate 10,392,706 downwards.
GTATTTCCTAGTATTGGTCAATATATATTTATTTCTATTCTTTGTCTTTTTTCATTTGGAAGAGACCTAAAAGATCCATATTGTATTAATTCCGCATATTTTCATTATTTTGCATATATACTTGAAGTGATCACTAAAGCTATAGAAAGCATATATTTCAAATGTCAGTTAGTATCCAACAAGTTCAGACGTGCTTTCATTCCGTGGGTCCCGCTGACCCCGCTAAGACGTCTTTCAATGCTCCATAATATTTTATTTCTATTATTTGTCTTTTTTCTCTCGGTCATTGCTCGATCAGACTTGTTTTATGTCGAAGAACATAGAAATGGCTATCCTGTATGCGCTCTTAAGTTAGCATCTTGGGTTGGATATACATGTATCTCATTCTATATTACATCATGTAATTCCCTCTATTTTTGCTATTCTCTGTGCAGCATCAGGAAGAGACGACATACCTCTCAAGGTCCCATGTATATCTCACGAGATAATCAGGCTTGCTGTAGCAAGATTAGATTTATGTAAAGAGAGTTAATGAAAATTGATTTAAATGCTCATCATAGAGAAAATATAATAAATAATAATTCATATCAAGATTTCTGGTAAAAATTTTGTACACTTATTTTTTTTGGAAATGTATCGAATGCCGTTAGTTTGGGGAAAATGAGGTGAAAATCGTATTCATCTGTCATTTTTGTTCTATTTATGTTGAAAATTACTTCAAGTGCGGAAGTTTCTAAGAAAATAATGAACTTATTTTCTGTATATTTCCAGGCATTTAAATCTTTTTAATAGTCTCAATATATGTTAAAAATACCGGTGCTTTTCTCTGTCAGCATAAATCTCTCATAATGTCACCTACGAGTCTTGTCTTCAGGCGGTACAGTTTCTTTGCATGCGAATTCTTTTTAACAACAATTATTAATTTACACCTTTTTGTTTTAGAGTGTTTGAAATCGATTAAGTTTTGGTCATCAGTATTTTGTATTGTATTTCTGGAGTCTTTTGCAAAAAACAACGAAATCCTCCTTTCTTCTCATTCCATTCGGATACAATCGCAAATGTTAGGTAATACAGGTTGGTGATTGGAAAAAATATTTTTCATATAAATGGGAATCATATTCCCATCACTCATCAATAGGAATAGAATCCCATTCATCACAATGCATCCACCATCTACTATTAACTTATAATTCCGGTGCCCATTTGCTCGTGCTGAGTCGACTTGTGGCATAAAATCCACGAAAAATGCCCAGAGATAAATTGCCATTCCCAGACATTGAGCTCCAACCCTCTGCGTGACAGACGAGTGCCTTACGCCTTAAATTTGTTTGATTCTACTACGAATTGTGTATTGTATATAACTCGAATAAGAATATCCGAAACCAATCAATTTTGTGGCGGAAAAGAAGTGTGAATTTCCCAATAATGTTAGAAATCGTTTGCAAGATTTCATGATTTCTCGTGAGATTTGTATGTACATACTTAATCAGATAGCATCGCCCGACCGCAATGATTCGTTTTAAATCTTGTGGATTTCGATATCTTGATTCACCAAAAATGATAATTTATAAAACCCTACGATGAAAATAATTTTGTGAATATACCCGTATCATTATCTCAAAAATTCGATTTTAACAAACTTCAAACAGAATTCGAAAATTGCAGAATGATAAATAATATCGCAGGAACCCAAGAGAATTCCGGTATCCAAGTTTTCAAAGGACGAGGAAAGGGAGTTTCCGAAATTTGAACTCTTGGAAAATACGAAATTCACTCGTTTTCTTTAAATCTCATAATTTGGGATGTTTTTTTTTCTGTGGAATTTCAAAATTTTGTACGTATGATATAAAAATCTCATCAAATAACAAATCTGAAAGTATCAGAACAAATTTAAATCATTTTAATTCATTTACGTCCTTGTCACTCTACCAAGTTCTCTGTTTCGTTTTGACTCGCAGCGATACCTAATGGATAGAGTAACCAATTGAAGATGAAGTCTAACCGAGTGATTTGAACCAAAACCCGGAAAATCAAACCAGCTGAAAGATTTTAGATCTTAGGAATGTGTCCGTACGAAGAACCTGCAGTTCTTCAAACTGAACTTTTCTGAAATTGATAGAGATTTGAAATAAATACGGTGCTTGCTGTGATTACGTTTAGAGAGTTCGTCCATGCTGCAGCCTACAGCAAACTGCAAAGTCGATCTTTTTTCAATGATTGCTCAAATATTACAGTCAGAGCTAATATTTATTTCAACTGCAAATCAATTTTCTTACATGGATTTTATGGATTATTTCAAATTGCTGAATAAGACCGGGTAATTAATTTATAAACTCACAACCCCGGAGAAATAATGACTGAATCCGGAGACCAAATATCAAATCCCGGAGAGGTGGCAACTTGTTGTGAATGGGTCATTGAACAATAAATGAAGAGTGAAGGATGCCAAAAGGAAAGCTAATGCCGAGGATGCATATTATCCTTATATTCTGCGTGAATGCTGATTCGACCCTTGAAAAGCATTAACCTCTGCCGAAAAGAGTGAAGGAGGGGACGACGACCTAGGGCAAGTGTATAGGTATTAGGTGGAGTGATTGGGAGGGGCAAGAAGGAGGAAGAAAGAGCGAGGATGCAAAAAGGAAGAGCGATGGAATATTCCGCCTCAACTGCTTCTCTCACTCCTTTTCTTAACCCACAACTTATCTGCTGATATGGCGCGGAAAAATCCTCGTGCACTCTCCAAAAGCTTTCACACGTGCAGCCCTATCATGTACATGCTGATAATTTGATAAATTTGAGGTCGTTTCATAATCTTCGATTTTTCAAACTTATGAGCTCAACGACCTCTTTGGTACAGATTCGATTGTCGTCAGTCATCGCTCAGTGAAAAATATTTTTAGAAATTTGCAGGCGGAAAGGAGTCAATATGTTCTACGAGGATAGCTGCTCCTGAAGGTAACAAAAATCATCACCCATAATTATGGTGAATTCACCCTCAATTCTCTTCTTCATCTCTCGTTAGCATCATTGAAACGGTCATACTTAAGAGAAGCAGTTTCTATATTGAGTTTTGAATAAATATGTTACTTTATATTTTTGGTGCTTTTGTTAATACCTACATTTACTATGGATAGATATACGAAAGTATGCATACTAAAATAGAAATATGAAAATGTACCTACTACTTAAATACGAAAAAGAACGAGTTAACCTGGGTGGTATTGAGACATAAGGTCTAAAGGTTGATGAGCGAGGAAGAATGAATGTTGTGCATCTGAAGTAGCTGTTTACATGCAATTAAAGAATTTATAGGTCTGACTTTGCATCAACCTCCATAAATACTTTGTTATTATTCGATCGTTACATATTTTTGTATCCCTCATCGGCATCGCAATTCGAGCGCAATGCTCCTACTTTAGAAAAGGCGAGTCCTATTTTTACTGATGAATAACTCATATAGTTACTAAATGCCATGGCCATGCATAATTAAGTCTATGAAGTTGATCCTAAGTGTTAATTCATCTCGTAGAATTCTCTTAGCTCTCAATTTAAGGGTCATTGAGATCTTAATGGCTCTTAGAAAGTATGAATGTATGCATTCAGGAATTACATATTTCTCAAAGGTTCATAGTCTTAGAAATTTCATATTCGAAGGAAATGTTTTGGAATCGAGTCACCGATGAGTTGAGTTTTATGTGTTAATTTTCACGCTCTTCATTATTTTAACTTCCAACGCTTCTAGCCGACTTATATACTCCGTTTTTATTGTATTCACACCCTGATGATGGGCTTAAGAATGGAGTATTATCTTTCACTAAACGCATCTCAGATGGCATCTCCGTCCTCTTTCTCGCGTTCATATTTCTGTCACATGGAGACATTCCCATTTTCTCAAACCGATTGATAATGCGATTTCCTCGAGATTTTAAGTTTGCCATGTGACAATCCGATGCATAGATGAAAACGAGAGGTGAAATTCCTCCTCAGCTGGTTTTCCCCATCCGAAGTCATTTGCATTGGCGTGACAAGTGAGTAGTCAATGTCCAGCTACATTAGCGGAAAATGGACCGTTTTTATTTTTGAGGGATTAGATGCAGCCAATGAGAGTGAGGTTCCTTTTTGGCGGGATTCGAAGGTTGAGAAGCACCGGTCTGCAGAGAAGCCGTTGAACACGTTTCTCTTGTGAACATCTTGAGGTTGGTATAGCCGTCTTTTCGCGGCCGCCGCGCAACCTCCCCTTCCCTCCCCCTCCACTGAGTCGTGATTACCGAGTGACCTTCATTGCGCTCTCACGCAGCTGACGACGCCACTTCGACAGTCTGATTCACGGCTTTCCGAGTCCGTTGAGTACAGATCACGTGAAGAAGGGACCTCACTATTTAGCGTCCCCGACCTATCCAAACAGCCATTTCCTCATTATTTCTCCCTCTCCGGAGTATGCACCCCGCTAATTAATTCGAGGATGCTGAAAATTACTGATGGATTATGATAACCCACCGCCAGTGGGAAGGGATCTAAGAGATATCGTATTGATAGCGTATATTTTCATTAGATTGCATATGCGCTTGAACTCATTACTAAAACTATTGATAGCATATTTCTCGTATGTCAGTTAATATCTAACAGGTTCATATGTGCATTCCTTGGGTGTCGCAGACCCCACTGCACTAGGAGATCTTTCAGCCCTTATTTAATTCAATTTTGATTTTTTCTTCCATCTTTTTCGGATCAATTAAATTTATCTTGCTGCATGAAACGCTCTGGAAACATTTTCTAGATACATAAAATACAACATATAAAGAACTTAAACTAAATTGGAAGTAATGAAATACAAAAATTTATAAAGAGGGACCTGGACTGACGGACAGAGTTGAGGAAGTATGTAGAAGATTTTTAAAAAATTCACTCTTTTGGAGTAAAAATATATCTTAGCCGTATCATTCTTGGTAAGAAATCCTTTAGCAAATATAAAAACTATTCGCAGTTTTTCGTACCAATTTTTAGCCTGACTGAAAAATCAAGACGACCAAATCACATCGGATACTCCAAGCCATTCTTCCGTAGAAGCGAAAGAAATTGGTAGTCTTTTGGCAGCGTAAATGATTCAGAATTCAATAGGCAATTGTTCTCATATCATAGGTGTGTCGGAAACGAATGATCATTGTTGACTGAAGTGGCACTGTCCTGCTATTATTTCTTTATACACCTATATTGAATAGGTCGGATTTTGCCTAACCCATAGATGTAACATTTTCTAAAATCTCAAGCTATTTGTTGGATCTATTCCTAAGTTTAGACCCTCGCGGATTTAGTTTCTTTTCTATACTTCTTCTTAACCAGGGCATGGAAACAAATTGCAGTCAAACTGTTAGTGTATACCGTGAAATTTTTTAAAATATCCTATATTTGAATTTCACATTATAGTTGAAGTTTTGGCGAATCCAAGGGGGGGGGGGGAGATGAAGTACTACGACTAAATACCCATCCTACTTTACGGCTTCGAAGTAATCTGCGTGGGATTGGAGGTGGAACTTTATTTAAAATATGATTATGAAGAGTTTCTGCCCTAACTATATGTTTACTGCACTGAATACGTCAAAATGGTATTTAAAAGTTAACTGCGGATGAGTTTTCAAGTAAAATACCGTACACGGTTCCCCCATAACAAGTTTCTAGATCCGCCCCTGATCTTCAATTGATTTTGCTAGAAACCGAACTCGAACCAAATTTGTAAAATGTTATGTATTCTGTTCCGATTTCCGGTTCCAAGCAATACCATTTAATTATGAGTAAATGGATGAAATTTTGCTAAATATTTCTAACAGCTACTTGCAACTTACTAAAATGAGTGCGTCACAACAAAATTATTTGTTCAAACATTTTGATCACAATTTCTTCAACAGTGCTAAATCTTATCCAATTTAGTATATACATGGGTGGTCTGAAAAGTTTCCGACATTTCGCCATTTCTCAACATGTTTTCTGAAAATTTTCTGAAGATTTCTGAAAAATCCGGGGTCGGAAGCTTTTCAGATCACCCTCGTAATAATATGTGAAATATGAAATATCGGCGATCAAATTTTTTTTCCCACAGTTATGTTGTATATACTATGTTATTGCCTACAGGTACACACTTATATACATGTAGGCAATTCTCCCGTTGAAAATGTCCGATGATCTCTTGTATTGCCTATTATCACATGTTGTTATCCAAAGGAAAAAGGTTACCCACACCTGACTATCCTTTCCTCCCATTTTTATCCTTAAACGCTATTCAAGTTGATGAATTGAGAATTCTGCACATACTTTGGGTTTATTTTTATTGTGAGAATTAATGAAAACGAAAGATTTTTCTTCTGCATAGTGAATCGGCAAGAATGTTTTTTTTGCAACTGTATTTTCCTACTTTCTCCTAATAATCCTTTTACCTTCTCTACGACATGGTTATTTTTCTCTTTTATTGCATTTCAGTTTATATGACGTGTTTTGTTTCCGAAGAACGTCGAGAAATATATTTACATTGATTTTATTTTGCCGAAATCACTTCTTATTTTCATTATTCTACTCTGATTAAGCTATTCTATTTCTAACTGTCCCTCGTATTAAAGCTTACCTTTTCGCTCATAAGTAAATCGTCGATACATGAATTATTGGAGTCATTGATATAGTCTGAAGCCAAAATAATCTCCATATTTTACTAAATTGAACTGAGTGAGAGATGAGTACAATTATTGCTGTTTTAGCTTTTATTTTACTTCCTCCATTTATTTCTATTTCCGCCTTATTTTTCAGCGCAGAGAAATCTTCTTCAATGCGTGGGTAAGGTCATCCTCTCGACTTCGTTTCCTTTTTTTAGGATAATTTATTTACTCAGAACATCATCGACTGACTTCAGTTCGAAGTTTTTTATCAGACATATATTTAAGATTAATTCTTATTAATTATTCCTCGTTCCCTAAGTAGGCCCTTTATTTTTAATTCGCTTGGTGACCTTTCAAACAATAAGGAAAGTGCTATCTCCTTAATTGTTTGAAAATTAGGATCTAATATCGAGGATAAATCCATTATAAAGCTGAAAAATATGCCTCCTATTCATTATAATACAATTATTCATTATATTTTACATTGAAATGACTTCCTCTTCTCATCCCACATTTTGGAATCTACATCTATATATGTACCCTTTCGCTGAAATCGCTTTCGGCCTGCATTAGGATACCATTTGCCATGCATCCCTCTACTTTATTCGATATCGTTCGCAGAAACAAATGAGTTCTCTCAGCGACTGTTTTTGGTATCTACCTCTCTGATTTTTCTCCCTATCTGCCAGAACCACCTATAGAGCAGGGAGGATGCATAATATCGGCAACACCTAGAAACACCCTTGCACCGAATTTATTCAGTAGATTGAAGCTCATTGATTTTTTTCTAGCAATCCTTCAAAAAATCTTATTACTGTTTTTGCTGTACCTTTTCTAATTATGGACTTACATACATATTTCAAATATGAATTAAATAAGAATGGCTAATTTCTTTTATGGAATTATCTCTAAAATGCTGATAATGCAAAGCTTGATAGTCTATCACCCTTTTTATGGATGCTGTGGGAAAACTTTATTAGTTAACTGGTTATTGTATTTGAATAGAACTGGGAGTAAGGATTGGGTTAATAATCAGATGCATTTGGCATAGCAGAGGGACTCGTCCAACTATTCCATTGTTCCCATGATGTTTTTTTAATGGGAGCCTCTGCATGGAACTTGCGTCTGGGAGCCATGAAAGTGCGTTCTTGTCTGGTGTGAAATGTGTTAATCAAGGCCGAGCTGGTGACTCGTGATTGAAACATTTATCTGTAGCTTTTATCTTTGTCGCGTACTTTTTCCGTATATTCATCGCCAACATTCTGTCTTCGCTTCACGAAATCATATTTATAAAATGTCACCATAATATTGAGGACATTAAATGTGTTATGAATATAATTTTCTGTGCTGTGTTCTTCAACAGTTATCCATTACCCAGCAAACTATATTCTGTTATGGTGAAAATGATGATGATGAGCCGGTGAAAGGAAATGACGCTAAACCAAAAGATATTTTATTGCTTTGATTATTTATTAGATGTATGATTTTTAGTGATTGAAAAATTCGACGGAAATGTTCCGTAGGAGAAAGTTTCTTTGATGGACTTCAGAGAAGATTGCTTATTTTTGGCGGTTCGTTATTAGTGCTCATGGTAAAAATATTAGCAATCGTGATGCTCCTATCAATAACATTATTTGCTTTTTATTCATAATAATCCTCCCCTAATTTCCTATTGCAGCAGACATCTTTCACTTCAGGTTCTCGATTAAAATATTCTTTAATATTCTTCTGCATATTGTCCACCATTTTCAGCCAATATTTAGCCCTACCTCTTCCATTTTTAGAACAAATCATATGCTCGACACCATCTTAGTCATTCTGCATACCTCCATCTTTTCCAGATATCCAAATCTACTGAAACATGCAAATGTAGTGCACCTGACACTCAATTTCAGCTGCTATACAGCAATGGACGCCTCTTTCGACGATTTCTCACGTTTAATTATCGATCTCATCCACCATCCTCATCCAGGAGCCCTCCATCCATTATTCCGTTCTTAAACAAAATAAAATGTCTGCCAAGAAAACTGTAGCTTAAGGTACAAAAATCAACCGACCGGTTTTGACTTTTAAATTTTAGAATTCTGTGGCAGAAAATTGCCATCCACTACATAACTTCCACCTTATCCACCCTTGACGTAGAGGATAATTACTGCTGGGGCGAAGGGTTATTTTTTGGAAAAGAAACTTGATGAATTGAGGGAAGTAAAAGGAATCAGTTGTTTAAAACGATCACGGAGGCAGCATCTGCCACACGACGGTTGCACAGTAATTGAGTAGATATCAAAGTCAGTGTTTTACCTCTTTTACATTCGCTTTGACCTAGAATTTTCTGATCAACATCCCTGGTTTTAGTTATTCATTTCACGCCTCTTTTAAGTCCTCCAACACGTTTATGTACTCCTTTCCCAGAGTTCATGTTCTACACCCCTTTAGCTAGAGATTACAGTTTAAGTATCTTCACAAGTACTTCCTCATTCCCTTATCGACGTTCTTTATCATCAGTTCCTTTCGCACTTGAGAGTTATAGAGTTGGGAAAAGTGAATGTTTTGAATTCTTTCATTTTCTCATATATGGACGTTTCAAAATTCTTACTCTTACTTTCTTATCTTTATGCGAAATATTGTTAATAATCGATGGATATCATATAAGGGGAGTTTTTTGGTGACTATATTCTGGCATTTAGTAAATTTTCTGAGGTGTAAATTATATGAAAATTTAGGAATATGTATCTCATTCAGAAGTCCCAGAATCATCTTGAAAAGTATCGTTGTTTGTCAAACTCCAGGAAGTCCTTACATGTAGGTCAGAGGAATATTTTCCTCCGTTTTAAGGTATCAGGATGCCAGAAAGCAAAGAAATCTTCTCTTTACGTCCTCAGCCCAAGAACTTTTTGTGAGGGTTAGTTAACAGATATATACGCGTTTTCTCGTTTGTGCGTTAACTTAGATCTATTTTACTGGAATGCCCATTGAAAGTGATGGTTTTATTCTTAATTGTAAGGCATGATTTCTGCCAACTTGAGAGGTAAAAGTTTTCTTTCTCTAAGAATCATTCAAAATCAAAAATCACGTATTAGCAAGTTTGGCGAAGCCATATGATTCAACCGAATGAGTCGAGGGATATCCTGGATGGAGTGGATGACTGGTTTTTGCAAGTGGCAAAGGCAGTTATGCATGCTTCTGTAAGTAAAGATAACGTGCTGAATGACCGGTTCAAGATTGGGCGAGGAGTTTGGCAAGGAACACGGTTGTTTAACATGTTAGGCGACAAACATATGCGGTTCCTCATTGATAAGCTCGGGATAAGACGATTGCTAGTAAATTGATCATTTTTCTATTCTTATTACGCAATTTTCCCATCAATAGCTAGGAGTGGTAATTAGATAATGTTCATGTATGAAGATAGGGAAAAATCTATTCAAAGTCAAATTTCAATCGAGTAAAGCGACTGAATTTTGCTCAAGTTTTCCACAGACTTCTCTCATCCACTCTTTGAAGAAATTATTGATTGACTACTTCGTTTATTCGTACATTTTACTTTTATCATTAATTTTTTGCACCGATTACCCGTCGGTATTTAGGATTGGCGATTTTGATTGATTTATTTTTCTAACTACTACCTAACTACTCACTAGTATGTGGACTGTTTTGCGACTTAATATCAAATGAAAAGCAGCAGCTTGAACTGAAAATGACTTTCCGAAGGATGAGAAAATGCCTGATGTAGGCATTATGACAATTATATTCTTAAAATTTTGCAACATTTCTTCGTCAGTTAACTAAATGGTTTAATTTGCCGAATTTTTCGACTAAAGCGACCGATATATCCGGTAAGAATAAGTAACCTCCACTGATAAAAAGCTGGGAATCTTCGGATGTGAACTAGAGAAATCTCGATATTCATTTAAATGAAATAAACGTAAATCTATCTCTTCCCTGCCAAAGTAACCATCCAACTGTAGTTTTGGTGGGAATTTGAAATTAACTTTTATTTAGAAGCCTCTAAACCAAGTATACAATATTTTTATTTTGCACGTTTATATCCATCGCCCTAACTACTGGAATTTGAAAACTACAAATGTAAAAAAACATATTATACCGTTGAGGTTTCAAAGAAACCCTATAACAGTTTAAAAAAGAAACTGAAATCTGACTAATATTCATAGATCCAATTAGTTCGATCATATATTCCACACGTACCCTGTACGTATTGTTCCATTTCCATACACACCTCTCTTTGACACACCGAACGAAACAGTTTGCTCATAAAATTTGCATGGCACTTCAAGATTCTCGCTCAACATCAGCCAGCGGTGCCCATCATCCTGCTTTCTTTTAAATCAATTCAGCCCCCAGAAATTCCGCTAAAACTTCTACCTCATCCAAGTGCAAATTTTAGTTCTATTATTTCTTGTATTGTTTCACAGATCTGAGCCCCAGGGGATGATTACTTTGAATTTCAAGAGAACTCAGTGCAAATAGATTTTTCTTCCTCTAATTTTTCATAATAATGAACTAAAAGTTTCTTGCAATTTTTTCAATTTTTTTTAGAGTTTATATTATTCGGTTAATCTGCTCGGTAAAGAAATCGAGAAGTGATTTCTAGTTTTTATTCCTAATCTGCATTTATGAAAATCTTCTTCCTAATCTGCATTTATGAAAATCTTCTTCCTAATCTGCATTCTGAGTCTGATATGTAGTCTTATTTCGAGAGTTGCACTTGAGGGTTTGGAAAACCTGCTATGACCTTTTCCGTTCCTTTGTCTTTGACGAGCTAGAATGCAAAAATGCGTATTTTATTTGTAATATTCCATCATCTTGCGAAATCTGACTTTCATTCAATGATCTTAAATACATATATATTATTTCTTCTTATAAATCACTCATCATTTGAAGGAGAAAATTTACCGATTCCTGCTAAAAATTGACCGAAAAATGAAAAATACACCATTTGATCGAAATAACGAGTTTAAATTTGTATGTTTGAGTTTCGTTAGTGGAAATGTAGATATCGTCGTTGTCAAGTTTGGAGTTGTTGTTTACTTAGTTACGTGCGTTGTGACAAATAAATAGTTTTTCTCATCGGACAATGGCAATTATCCTCGGCCTGAAAATGATCGAAACAGTTTTCGCAAGTAATATTATACCGTTCACCTTGCATCTTTTGGTAGCAGAACAACGAGAGAAACGTGAGCATTGCCTATGATGGTTAGTTTCATACTTAAAGACAGCTTACATTGTCATTTCATTTCTAATGTTGCTTTCATTAAATTGAATTGCGTATACCTTAGTGATCATTTGAGCGAAATTTTCGCACGTGACAACTTGTAAGTTCAAACATCATGATTAAACGTACTATAATTACCTTGCGTATAAATGAAGAAAATACATGAGGGCGGATTTCTGGAGTGGGAAGAATTAATCGAATAGTCCGAGACCAGCGAAATTTTCCCAGATTTTCTGGATCTTCAATAGTAGGCTTATCAGATTCTAATTAAGAGAGACCAGGACTTATCACATCCAAACCGGGTAGAAACCCAGAAGATACCTTTAAACCTAGTTTAAACATATATATGTTAAAGAATAATAATACTTCCTGTAGCTGTTATTACAGCAAGCATATTATAAAGAAAACTTTTGTTTAAATAGATACAGTTTAATTATAGAATAGTTTACCCTTATTTACATGATTAATTTTGTAAACATGTTGAAAAATTTGATAAGGCTATGAATATTTTCGTAACCATCTCTTACTAATGTAGTAATGTGTAACACCTATCACGTCCAGTCATGGTCTTGAAAATTGTTCTTTATTCATGTTTTTTTTAACTCCTACCTTTTACAATTTTCTGGGCTTATTTCCTTCTTTTTCCCAGATTTATAATTATCGTATATTATGTATCAGAAACAGAATTAGAAAGGTCGATATTCTGTTTGTATGTACATTATTTATTTCTATTTTAAATTGATAAAATAATCGAATCCCCTTCAATAATAGTCATCATGAACTGTTAAGAAGTAGTTGTACATTCATCTCAAAAATACACGGTATGTGCAAAATATACGTTACGCAATCATCTAATTAAGTGCTGTCTCGATTTTCTTTCCCTATATTTACGAAGAAATGGAGTGGGTGCAGGTAAACACTTCACAGTTATCGGCGTGCAGCATAGGGCCGCAGGGTATGCAGAAGGGAAAATCATCGATCTTCCTGAAATATCTTCCTGTCAAGCTGAAAATCTCCATATTATCCTTCAAACGATTTTAATAGGAGGCAGATACAGATTATTACTACCAGATAATCTCGAATTAATTCCACATTTTGAAGGGAAAAATTTAGTCATCCTTGATGCTTGAAATTGAATGTCCTGAAATGAGAACTTTCTGATATGAACTTATCTTATGGAATTCTAGCTTGTTATTCCTGTAGTTATTATATGTTTGCATTGTTCATCTACTCTATCGTAACATATTACTCTTGGGTAACATATGACCATCAGTATTGTATAAATTCAGGTTTTCATTTCTTTTGATAATTGTTATTTCACATCGTGTTATTTAGACATTCTCTGGTCCAGTTCACTCGTGCCAACTGTTATTTCCTTATCTTTGCTATTGTATCTTATTGTATTGTAACGTGATATCGTCAGAGTCTTTTCCTTCGATAGTCACTTTGCATCACCTACTGAATCCTTATCTCGTCAATCATTAGTTTAAATCATTTTAGATTACGAATCGTCCATAATTAAGTTGAAATGTGCAGGGATCAAATAATATAATTCAGATTCTCTCTCTCTTTCGTAATTTTATCTGACAAACTCCCATAGTTATTTTTCTTGTACAGATATCCCTTATAAACGTTGAAATTTAATTTGGAACTCCTACTTGTCTTATGATCTTATATTAATTCTGTTATTCAGATCTGTCGATATCTTTCTCTGATGTAAGCATCCGAAACTAAGTCTCATTTTTCTGTGCTAAATTGTAGATATCGCATCTGTGCATAATTCTCCTCTACCGAAACCATATTATGCTTCAAATCAATGAATTCAAATAATTTGTTTCGGATTTTTTTTCATTAATATTGTTTTCCCCTTTTCGCTCCGACATATATGATTTGTAATCCGATTTGAAAGACTAGTGGAAGCATGCCTTAGTTAAAAATATTGAATGGAATATCCAATCATCAGGGTTTGATATTTTTAAAGATGTTATACTTTGCGAACTGTGGAAACATTTTCTGTAAATTAAGAACACGATTGAAGAATTGTAAAAACAAAATTGAATGTATCAATTCGTCTTTTAAATAAATTGCAGCATCCATGAAAACTGTGGCTCGAATAACTCAAATTCATTGTAGTTATTTATTGCTTCTGCAAATGTTCAGAAGAGGCTTGCATCGTGTAACAATGATATAGAAATATCTTTGAGGGGTGTATTTTAAGTTTTCTTTAGAAATTTGACTAAGTATCGTTGAAAACTCAAATCATTGACATAGTTACTGAACCTTCGCAATAAATTCTCTTCTAATTTACGGTACGCAATAGACTTCTGAATCCTGTGATTGATGCGATGCATTCTTCCATTTTAGAATTATGAATTCCCAAATATTGTCTGATTAAGTTGGAGAATTCGATCTGGAAATTTCCTATTGTCCACACCTTTGGAAGAAGAGGTAGGTGTCTATTTCCGAAGTTCAATCCCTGAGAACTATTCCCTAAACCTTTTCCGTGTTTCTGTGTCCATAGCGCTCGTGAATCACAGCCGTGAATTTTATTTTCCAATCATCAGGTAACGGAATTAGGGGAGATTCCCTCATCCTTGAGGAGCAATCGCATCCCTCCAGCTACCTCTTTCAATGTTAAACCGGTCACCCAGCACGCCATTTTTACTCGCGGAAGATCTGCTCCAAGCGTAACTATGTTCACTGTATGCAAAAACCAGTCATCCAATCCATACTGAGGGAGAACATTCCGCAGCCAATTTCCGCTCACTCGTTTATGTTCCTCGCATTCTTGCAATCGCACTTTCATGGATATCGCTTCATCTTATTCTCAGGGAAAGAGATCTTTTTAATGTCTAAACCATTTGCTATGACAACCTGGTAAATAATTGTCCAATCTAACCCTGCATCAAGTTCCATTTCCCATCAGATAGCGAATTTGAATCCTGCAGAGAAGACAAGAATGGATTTATCATTAAGGCCTCGCCGATAAGGAAGCTCAAAAAGGGCATTTTGTAGCGTTTTTAACATGAATAATCTCTTGGTGTGATCTCAAAATGACTCTTGATCCCAGATTACTGAAATTCTCCATAGAGAGGAGAGTAAAAAAGGGCTGGATCATATGTAAAATAGATTTAACATTATCAAAGGAAGTCCTAAGAACTGATATTTTCCACTGCCTTTTCGTCTCTACGTTGATTAAAATGTGATAGTATTGGAACTGCTAGCGAACTTTATTGATCCTCCTCTTCGTCGGTTTTTTCTTACTGACTACTTTCATATTATCATGTCAAACAATTCTTATAAGCCTCTCTACCCAAATATACAAGTGTTTTATTAATCGATCGTATAATGCACAATGTCTTATAAGCAATTGCTACCTTTTCTAGATCTGCTTTTGCCCATTCCTATTGTCCATTTTAATTCTTGACTCACTTTTTATATATATTTTTCATTTAAACACATGGACCAAGTGAAATATTGTTTCAGGAATATTTGAAAAAAAATCAGAATGTGAAATTAATTTTCCGGATTGGTATCTGGGAGGAAGTCCATCTTCATATTAAAAGAAGAAAAAGATATTGTTACATTTTCCACTAACGTTAATACATTTCATTGCACTCGACAAAGTCTCCGTATATATTCACAGCATCGTGTGTGAATGCATTAATATTTATTTAAAAAGTATCATTATCATCTCTCATTTTCACCATACTATATTACATAATTAATTCATAAATATTAAATCATTACTTTTGGAGAATATTCCATACTTAAGACTTAACAGAAATAAGGTCTTAAAGGTCTTTATTGGCGAGATTGAGACTAAAAAGTCTCTTCTTCCATCTAACCATACAAGTAATGTACGTGTGAAAAGGTATAGAATGAAAAACTTTAGAAGGGTGGATGTAAAAAAACCTAAGGAAATAACTTAGGAAAAATAATCCTTCATGTTCCATAATCTTCTAAAATTTGACGCCTATGTCAGAGGGACCTTAATGGTGTTGTTTAGTCAATTATAGTCTCATATTTCAACTTGTTTGATATCCTTCAGCCAGCATCGAATTAAGCGTGCAGTTAGAGAAGAAATTTTCGATGGCTTAAAGTAAAATATTTTGGATTTTATTTTCTGCTTTAGATTTGTTTCGTTCTCTAAATAATTTCTCAAAAATTTCGAAATAATAATCATATATAAACCAGGGATTTCCGACCTATGATACATTCGCCAAATGTGGTGCATCAATTATTTAATGAATGGCGCATTTAATATAGAAGAATACATTTTAAATAAATTTATTACTCATTTACATAAATATACACATACCTACAAACATGGCATAAGCAACCTCTTACGAGATTCCATTCGTTATTATTTGTCAATATATTATGTTATATTTTTTATTATAATGTTTTTTAATTCTTCATTAATATTTCTTTAATAGTTTAATTTAATAAGTTTAACATTTATTTTACTGTTATAGTTTTCATCAGTTATTTCAATGATTAGCGGTACATAATTGTAATTTTCATGGCTCATCTCAAGTAAAAAATTAAAATTTAAAGCATGAACTATTAAAGGTTGACCACCCATGAACTAAATCATGAAATTATTGCACAAATACCGTCACATTCAGCATTTAAGATCAGATTCTCTCCTCATTAAAAGTGAAGGCGCTTTGGAATCTTAGGAAAGTTCTGTGCGATCCTGAACGGCATGATTTGGAAAAAAGTTTAGGAAGGACTTACTTACTTACTTAAGTTACCTATTCCCAAGAACTTTACTTATTCTAGATACCTTTACACGCTGCACATTATTATTCCACCTTACAACATGGCGAATTTTGAGGAATTATTCGATGACAATGACGTGATCAGCAGCGAACAGGTGTGGTTTTATGGAGAAATGAAAGTAGCATGTTTTGCATTGGATGTGCATGCTTTTATGTAGGCAAATGTCGCTGCAGCGAACCCATCGCCACTTGCACGGCTTCGGCGGATTCCCGTTTTTTTACGCTCTATGGCCATCTGTAGTGATGCACAAAGGCAGGACGCCATTTTAGCCATCTTTACATCCCCTTCTTAACACTACAAATACTGAGGAAGAGGTCATTAAGGACCTGGCGCTAAATCAACTCCTGTAACGGCCATTGTAGCGGCCAAACTGGCTCTCTGAAGATATCTTGAAGCAGATGTTTTAAATTCATGCTTATGATGAAGCGACTTAATGGTTCGCTTGTGTTTGGGCGATGATATCATTTGCATAGTTTCCGTAGTTTCTCTGACTGAGTGCCCGTAAGTCTATACTTGTACTCGTAGACCATATCTTCTAGGATATTCCATCTATATAAAGCCAATTTAACATATTTGGCCTTTGGAAGAGGGGAAAGCTGTGCAGGTATCATACATCTAAAACAACAAATTCGGCTACAGATTCTTCGTCCATAGGAAGTTCCGTATTATTTTGTTTATTTTTCTCTCGAAATATTGCCTGCAACTCGATATTGCGATAATATGCTTTACAATGCTTGTGAATGTTGCAATTTTTCTTGCATTATACCATGAAAAACATGGGCAATTAAGGTTATTAAATTATTTCAACTTATTATAAATTATTATTGATTAAACAGCATTAATGGTAAAAAGATGCTAGCCCTTTTATTTATCATATATATTCCTGGAAATAGAAAATTACAAGTCTTATAAATTTTGATTTAAATTATCGTAAAGTTTATAATTCTGATGTATTCATTCATGATATCATAGAATGCTAAGAATGAACAATACATGTGCTACTACACCTAAAGAAATGTGGAATTATATATTTAGGTTTATTTTTACAATTAATTGTTACTATTGAGTTACAAGTATCTCCGATAAAAAATAAAAGATAATTTCATGGCGCTATGTTTAATAAAATGTGATCAAGTAATATTTTAGTGTTCCGTTAACTTATTCAGGCATATATTTCTATGATGATTGATTCCATAAAGAATTAGGGTGAATATTATAATTCCATATTAGAATAGTGTGAAAAAGAGATGTGTTCCGTTACTATTGAATGGTGATTCAAATTAAGTTCTGTCATACTTGATAGGAGGTTTAATAGAATGATGCGTTCGAAAAGTACACAGATTACACAGTGATGCCAACGGTTGCGTATCTAATCTTTAAGGAAGTCTGGATCTTCATGGAGTTTGATGACACAACTCTGAAAGAAAACCATTGCGCTTAACATGAAAATAGAGAATATTATCCTTCTGCGAAGGGAAGTAACTAGTTCTTTTAAATATAAGAAAAGAATAAAATTATGCGAAGAAAGAAATCCCGTTTTGTGATATAAGAAGAATTTTGCTAGGCCAAGATGTGACTTAGCTCTTGGAAAATTGATTCACTGATTCCTTTGTTAATCTTATGGCTTATTTATCATGAATAATTATGCATACAATTTATTTCAACATGAGAATTACATTTCAGTACAAAATGTGTCCTTTGTTTAAATGAAGATTTGACATTGTCTTAATTTCCTACCTGTCTAACCATTTGACCAGTCTTCTTGATGGGCGGTAACAAACATCTTTCTTACATATCGTATACGATAGAAATAGGTCAATCCTGGCTTTGATTTGGTTCAGCAGGAATCTTAATTATTCTATGACAGGATAGCGTTACGTACACGAACAATTGAAAGTAATTTATTTCCGATTGAAATCAAAATTAACGTTGTATTCAGTTTTCACTTCTGAATGCAACCAAAACATGCATTGCAAAAACAACTTCATTAAAAATTCATGTGAACATTTATCATGAATATCAGGTGTAAAAATTATGTTAAAAATACGAATTTTAATACTTTGAATATTCGTTTAATTCTAACGTAAAGCGTAAAATAACATTTCCACATAAACTTAAATCTTCGCTTTTCTAGTCACGAAAATCTTAGATGATCAAATAAACCTTTGATGGTTTTCATCCTATTGATAGGTTTGATGGGAAAAGAGACTTATCAGTTTCAATTTTGCCCAAATGAAGACGTATTTTTTATGAAATTACTCATCCTACATATTTTCGATAGAGATCAAGCTCGACGTCAACCACGATAAATGAAATAAAAAAGTATTAAAATTCAGAAACTTAACTACATGGAATCTAGAATAACTTGAAATGTCCCTCAATCGGATTAGCAATGAAGCTAGTATATCTCCTATGCACTAGTATTTTCAACGGTTATTTACCTAAAAATAACTCTCGTTGTCTGTAGTCAATAGAGAGCTTTCACTACGGCACTATCTCTCCCATTCACTCCCGCTTCACTTCCGCCGCAGCTGCAGCAAATGACTGAGTGGGCGTGTCTATAATTCGCCTAGACGTGGTGTCACGTGA
The DNA here is from genome assembly GCA_036926295.1 of Pachydiplax longipennis. Classification (NCBI taxonomy): domain Eukaryota; kingdom Metazoa; phylum Arthropoda; class Insecta; order Odonata; family Libellulidae; genus Pachydiplax; species Pachydiplax longipennis. The sequence continues at coordinate 10,373,458 of JAVFKF010000007.1, read as the reverse complement.
CCAGAGGCCCTTCCTCGCCGCGCCTTGACCCATTTCGCGGGCCTTTGGCGTTACTTTTCCCACTTGAACGGCCCTTTTCCCTATGCCGCCATGGAATTCCTTCCCGGCGGCTTCGCTTCGAATTTTCACATCCTCACCATTTTATCGTCCAAGCAGTTCTTTTTTATAGGGATTATTATAGTGCGTGGTGTGTGGGGGAGGGGGCGAGGATTAGAGAGTGGGTCGATTCACGCAGCCCATTGGCTGAAGGAAGCGCGTGCCGTTGTGGGCGTGGCCTATGACGCCATTGGACCATTTCGGTTGCGGGACCATTAGAAGCGATGGCGGAGACGTCTCTTACGTGCGCGGCCAAAAATGTCCGATTTCTCGACGGGGAAGACTGCTATGTCAGCTAGAGCTGCTCTACCATTTTCCCCAGCCCTCTCAGCTCTCTTTTCTCGGAATATATCGGCCTTTTTTGTTTTAGACATAAACTGTTCGAAGAAGGAAGTTGGGCAATTTTTAGAGCTAACGTCTAAGAGTTGCTGTACACAGATGATGTCATTGTGGTTGCGTAACGTTTTTCATTTCCTTTTCTTCTCGCCACCGTTAATCCTGCACTCACACGCATACGCTGCTCTTTTGCTATGCATTTTTGTCGATAAGATAAAGAAAACGGCTTCCCTCCAATGCATTTCCTCATTTTCCCTATCGCATAACACGTGCTTCCATCCTGGAGCTGAAAATGCCGCTCGTTTTAAGTAAAGATATTTGTGTATAAAAATATATATAAAATTTTCTTAGTTGATTATCCGAATTGTCGCGAAATTGAACGAGTCTTCGGAACTGTCACAAAGATTAGCACTTAAAAACATTTAGAGTCCATTTTGTCAGTGTGCTGCTTTGAACGCATTCCACATGGGAAGATGTTAATTGCTTCTTTTATATCTGTACAAGTCACGCAAAGAAATAATCTGTAATGAAGTACAGTGGTTCAGAATATAAATGTAAGGAAATTTTAATGAAGCAGATTTAATTAATAAGCGATCGTCCTATCCCTCTGCTTCTGCAATGAAAATCAACACGTTTTCTATAAAACAATGGCTACGCAGTTATCTCCATGGATTAGAAAGATTCTGTATCTCTGAAACACTCAGATCCTTACACAGATACACGTTGATGTCTTGTTACGGATCAGTGTCAGTTCATTAGATGAGTATCGAGGTAACTATTCAAGTATGGATAATCTTTCCGGTTTCGATTTGGTATTGTAAATCTGACAACGTCGTATCTTCACCACCGTTGGTTCACTCGAGAGAAGTCATACACCGTTGCCTTCAGTGGAAAGCATGTCTCCTTCACAAAGATTCCCGTAACAAGAAATCGGATTTCAAAATTTACACAGTTGGAAACTAGAATTGATTTCTATCTTATTCACTCATCTTTCACCCAATTCTTATGTTCTTGGTCCCAAAACTAATCGTGAAAATAAAGGTATATTTCTTTAAGTATTATATTTGGAGATTCTTCTTAAATTAGCGAAGTAAACCAAATTACAAGCTAATTGCAAAATATGAATTGAGCTACTTAAATGCTATCTATTTCCCCTATTCAATCAATAGTAGCCTTAAATACTTACAAATGCTTTCGTCTATCAAACAGCTCGTTTTCAGATCCCATTTCGTTCAAGTACTCTGGAACAAATTTTTATTTGAAATCATTCTGCACCATGTAATTTCTTAGTTCAATATATATATATTTCATTCAACCTAAGAATATAGAGTAGATAGAGATATATATAGAGTATGTAGTAATAGTCAAGTTGCGTCACCCTCAGAAAAGTGAAATTTTATAAATTAAACTGTAACCTAAAAGTTTTCATTATGAAACATTCGAATAGTAATTTTCCCTCTGTATAAAGGCTAACATAACTAATAGAATAGAGTAAAAGTCCTTCATTTATCGCTAACTTGTGATGTGAAAGTTATCGCAAGTTAATTATGGAAATCATTTTCAATTGGAGTCCTTTTCGTTTTGCAGAGCTTAAAAGTAATTAGGTAATTTCTCAAGATTCAAAAGATAGAGATTTATTTCAGCACTTATTACGTAATGGCTGAAGATTACCTTTCTCCATTTCATTTGGCAGATTATGAAGACGTTATTGAGGGTGTAGTTGTCTAAGGTTTAGTGAATGATAGCTAACATGCAAGGATATATATCTAGTAATACCACTGCATGATGATACATATGCTGGCATGCTTTTTCTAGAGAAAGTGTTTTCATTTGCAACTGATTTTCACACTGTGAAAATTTGAAATTCTGTGCATTCTCGCAGTGACAAAAGTGTAATATTGTCATCTTTTAAACTGACGTGTAAATGAACTTTGGATTATATTTCTAAATTGCAAGAATCCTTTATTTAGTGAGGAACAGACCCAGAAGTATCTCCATTTTGATATTTCATTGTACATTTTGGCCGCAACCGGTACAAATCTTGCGTTATCCTACAGCTATGTATCAGCTTGCTATGAGATTCTATAAGATAACAAATTATCTAATAAGATAATCAGCTGCTATGTATGTTTCCGAAATTTAGGTGTATCCTGTTTTTGATTTATCATCTATTCACTGTAAAAGCATGAGCTATCGCTTACTCCGAGTGAACGAATTTTAACAGTTTTTGAAAATTCATTTTATAAAAATACAAGTTATGAAATAAATCTATCTCCACGTCCAATGTTGGGGTTTCAATTCAGTTCCTCAGCAGCGTAATGGTATTCCAATCAATTTTCTTAGTCAATGGTCGTCAAACTGACTGTTAAACTGTCGCCCAGTAAAGTTTTTTTCTTAGTCTACTGGCAGATTGGATATCTTAAACATCTTCTGTTGTGAGGCCTTTAACTGCTGCATCTAATAAATGCCTTTCTGAGTTGCTCTCTGTAAACTGCCTGCATTTAAGTTCGTTCCCGCAACTTCTTATCCTGTGCCTAAAATCAGGAAAATAGAGTTAGTGCCCCTATGGAACTGACATTACTAATACTTACACTGTGGGCCGTCTATCATAAAATTGGGTAATCCCGAGCTATGGACGGTATCTTAATGAATCTATAGGTCGAATATCTGCCTAAATAACGAAGTAAAAGTGTAGAGTTCGGTTAAACTATGAGAATCTGTTAAATTAGTGGTTATGAGAGAGATAATTTCACTCAATAAATCATATTTTTCTATTTTTGTTCTCTAAGTCATATCGGGTTTCTCTCTACTAAAGTTTAACGTCTGTCTTGCATTCTCCTCATCACAAACTTGTCTGCACGTGTCCTAACCAGATTCCACTCCCATTTGATTGCTCCTACTTGTCCGGAAAATGTCTAAATGACTAATAATTCCTCACGGCAGAGTAATATACTTGGTTCTTCTTATAAGTATTCATGCCATACAGACAAATGACAGCATTCCACTCAAATATCGGATTTTCGATCGGGCTTAATACAAAATCAGACAACATTCAAGATCCTTCTTATTATCTTGTTCTTATTTTGTTGTTACTCAAAAGAAATAATTAAAAATTCGAGATTTTAGGTAGACTTCTACTGAGATATCTAACTGAAACTCCTAGTCTTCATACTTCTTAATGAGAGAGTGTTCGTACGTAAATCATAAATGAAAATGATTATTTATGAAAGCATTCAATGAAATCTCTTAACAACGGAACTAATTCATTTATCTCGGACCTGACATTTTCCCTTTATTAAGACACAAAACTTGCATAGAATCATTTACGCTTGAATCTTTTCCTGGTACCATATCTTAATTAATGAAAATGTCATCATTCGTCTTTTGGCGCAGAATGTGGGAAATGGATCTTTCTTTTACTTTTATCTCATTGTGGTCTATGATAGATCTTGATTTGCTAATGTGAGAGCTATTAAGATTCTGTGTTATGATGGAAAATGGCATTAACTCAGGTCACTTCTTATTGAATATTATGAAAAATGTTATTCATTGGGTCCTTGTAGTGAACTTATGTGAAACTGTTGTATTTTGTAACATTCTGATTCGGTGAGGAAAGCGAGGCCAACTTTCTCACTCCTCAACATAACTATAATGTAGTTTAGATTGTATTATCCAAGATATACGTTGTAATTGCTTGTAGTTGTAGTTGTTTAGATTATACCGATTGACTTGATAGGTTAAACTATGTTCATATTGTAAAAATATCATATTTCCGAAAATATTGGATGCTTTTACTCAAATATTTTGAAAAATTAATTAATTTTATTAATGAACCATGATTGAGCTGATTACTACTAGTGAATTCTTTATTTTCCGTTATTTTATTTTCATACTAATTTTAATTCCGATCTGTCTTGATACCTAAATATTTGTATTTCATTATGCTCTTTTTTGTTTATTTTATGATTTTTATGCAGATATTTATATTTTATTCACACACATCTTTAGTTCTATTAGCCAAGTAGATTGTACCCTGCCACACGCCGAAAGGCGGCTTGGAAGGTATTTATGTAGATGTACCTGTATTGTTTTATTTACTATTCAGGGAGACTCATTCCCTATCCAAAGCCAATGGTTAGAATTGAGGTACGAACCGGCCTTATGGCTGAATACTAAAAAAAATGCTTGAATGTTTATATTTAATTTAAGTAATGCAGTAATTCCGTTCAGCTAGTGAAATCAGTGCTAAGGCATATTTCATAATGGAGATACGAAGTACATAGAATGGGGAAAATTCATTCTCAAGTTCGTCGTCTTTCTTATATTTATACTTAAGGCTTTCATCCTTTGACATTCATTTGTACCATTACTCGAAGATTAATGCTAAGTGCGTTGAAAGTTTTACACTGTCCTGCATGTTAAGCACTCGTTAAGATAGAGGGAAATTAACTAAAGGTTCAACATAACACGTTATCTTACCTAAGGTGCGCGTTAAATCTGGCACGAAGCGCTAAATCGTAAAATGAGTGAATTTTCTTTGTACGTTACCGTAAAATGTGTTTTGGTATTAAGATTCTTCCAAAAACACTTTACTTTAGCAAATAACCGATCGCACCAAAAAGTTCCTCAGTTATTTTCGTGACGTTATTAACACCCTGAGTGTTATCCTAGCGAACGATTTAATCAACCCATTTAACTGGGGAGATAACCAATATTTTGATAGCATTCAGAGTCCTAAAATTCTCTCTGTATTGAGATATTTTATAATGCACAATTAAATTTGTTTTTTCTTGGGAAAATATTTTGTACATTGTGTTCGAAGATTGATTGCAGCAATAATGAATTATGTTTACAATATTACGAAATTTGAGTGAAAATCTTTTAACACCTGTTCTCACAGGGTAGAATTTATTTTGTGAAAAAGTTATAATCACTTCAATGACCAACATTGATTTGAATCAAAATTATCATATTGAGGCTTAAAAATGCTTTCACAATGAAAATTATATTAGGAAATTTTTAATGGTTTTCAAGAGATGCATCCTATGTGGATGCACTCTGGTCGTGCATCAGTTGTTAGGATCGAACTAATTGTTAGATTGACAAACTAATTACTGTGGAAATTAGTCTTTCTTTTCATTATTTTTGTAGCCTTTTATATAACAGAAGTTATTTTTATTGAGTTTTTAATTTTAAATTAGAATATTTCATTTTAGATTACCTGTTTTTATTTATGTTATGGACTAATAACTATTATGTATTACTAACTATTTTAACATTTTTTGGTCATAAATATACTTTTATTATGGGTGATTCTTATGTTTTCATTCCTGAGTATCTTTCAAAGTTTTTAATAATCACAAACTCTTCTAATGTTCTCTTGGACTCTTCAAATTGATTTCTAGTTATGGAATATGTCATCGATAAAGATGATTTATATGGAAGAGTTGACTTTTCAGTGTCAATCTTCTTCGGTAAAAAAATAGGTACTGGTATTTGGTAAAATGTTTCAATGAATCAGGAAGAGGGTTGAAATGAAATCGGTTCCCATCAGCAGAATATAACACTATTCGCTAGCAGAGGGCCTCACCTATAAGAGACTTTAAAAAGAGGTTTGGTCGTTTTTTAGTGTGAATAACCTTTTGGTGGGGCCTCAAAATAGTCCTTACGCCTGTGATCGCTAAATTCGCCCCTGACCATCAGCTATTTCACGGTACTGCAAATTCTGACACGCGCGCTCAATCTGCACGGTAGTGGACGGGGAAGAGAAGAAATTTGCCGCAGTGCATTTCGTGACTGGAGTTGATATAATGCCTTCTCTTAAAGCGAAAGAATCATGCTTCGAATAACGGTGGAGCTTGTTTCGTGGGATGCGATCCGATCGCACTCTTCAATAGCCTTCAGTTGACTCTTCCATTGCTCTCCACTTGGGACATTGAATGCGGGGTCAACTCCACCCACTTTTATGCACATTCTTCTTCTGCTGCCCTTCAGACAAAAGTCGTTTGTCGCAGAAATCTCTTCGACGATATTTCTCCCTTTCCTCTTTCAGAGTAAAATTGTTTCCTTCTCACCCTCTCCTCACCATCACACGACCACCTCCATCGACTATTTACACCTATGTTTTCCAAACAATTTTATACGGTACGAATATCTTTGGAACTGAAAGATGCATCTTAGATAGGCTAAACGATCGTGGATACAAAGTAAGCACTTGCACTGAAAGCAAAATCGGGAAATATTCGCTTATAAATATATCCATCTGGGATTGGAAAGGATTACCTGAAGAAGTATCTACTCCTCCAGTTAGTGTAACGTAGAACTACAGAAGGGATGTGATGAATAATGCAGTAGTAATTGATTATGTGGATGAAAATTTTCACTAAAGCTTGTCTTTGTTTTTGAATCCATATACCAATTTATTTGTATAAACAACTCAAATATATTTGGATTCATGATTCTCACTTTTTTAAATTAACAATCTTCTTTTTCACATGCTAGAAATTTCACGATATATTATAAATCTTGGTTTGCATAGTAATAAAGTAGGAAATATTTTCCAGTGAAGTTTTTCCTTTATTTCTATTTATTTATTTCTATTTATCATGGACTACCACTGAGTCGCTCGCCATTCCGTTGAATTTAAGTGATATATCATCATTTAATTTTGATTTTGCTCTAAACTATGTTCAATACATGCTAACAATGGTAGATCGAAGTTTTAGGTGAGATATTATTATTTATGATAACTATGCTTGTTTTTGGCAATGCTTCAATAATCAGGTACTATTTTGATTATATATAACTCATTGTAATTATTACCTTTATCCAAAATGTTTGTATTACTGAGGAAGCATATGATGACATGCTGGTGGTTCATCTCTGCAGCATAAAATATATTCATGATAATAATAATACAAACCCCCTTTGTTACACATCCATGTCTCTTAATCGCTATCTAAAAGATTACTATCTGCGCGATAAAATTAAGAGTAAAATGGAAAGAAAAATTAAAGATGCATTTTTAATAACTTCCAGTTTCCCATGTTTTCTTAGTGTCTAGAATGCAGTGTGATTCTATCAAGGAAAGATGATCGACAAAGGGAGGGACTGAAAGAGTCCCAAGAAAATCCGAGGGGATTGCACTCATAGTTACGTCTAATGTAGTCAGGGACATATTATACCATTATATCCTTTGGTCAAGATCCTCCTTAGGTTAGTCGAACGCACCTGGCCACTTTGAGTTACATTAATTTGCACCTCTTTAGGGGTGGATTTGCAGTTAGTCGCTGGCTGAAGGCATCGTTATCACAGTGGCCTATTCCAGAGGATTGCCTCGGTTGAGGTTGTGCAGAGGGTTTTTGTTAAATATTCTCAGGGTTCCAAAAGCGTCTGCTCAGATTGCCAATCTCAGGAGTATATTACATTTTACAATCAACTTAGGCCTAACGAACAAAACTTACTGTTTTGTGCTCCTAAGTTGTCTTCTTCAAAATGCAGGCATGCATCCATGTAATATTTTTCTTGGATAAATTATTATTTGTGATTTGTGAAAACGGTACGAAGAATGATGGTGAAATTAATTAGATTCCAATGTGGACCTGAACAATACATCGGAAGAGAGCTTTCGTGTGTGGATGTGAACCCTAGAATGCATTTATATACTACTACATTTAACAACCACTGCTTCCGGTAAATAAACAGCTACTATTCAAATGTATTTCTCTATCTGAAAAAATGGTGGGATGATTCGTACATACAACCAGTATGGAATTTTGTGGACGTTGGATGGCTGATTAACCAATTGGATGTTCGGTTTTCTCCGATTTGCTTAACCCTCTTAGAATATTAAATTCGCTCGCCTGTGTCTTAAATCTTTAGTTGGAAGATTTCTAACTTGGTTATTCATTTTCATGAAAATATATCCTTCTTTCTATCAGGATATGTCCACATCGTCTAATTTCATAGAGAAGTGTGTTATTCTTGGTTTATAATTTTTTCTGATCTTTAATCAAAAGGCCCGCCCCGCCCTGAAATTGCTGCAATAGAAGCTAAAAACCCTTTGGAGCGGAAACATTAAAAAGAGTATCTCCTGCTTGGCATATGTATTAGTTTCTTGTGTGTAAGCTCTATGCGATCCCTTCCCCTTTCTCCTCACCCACTCACCTCCCAATCCGGATTGCTCACCCTTTGGGCCACCTCTTCCGCATTCCTATGCATCTTCTCTCCTTTCCCTCTCGCAGCTGCACTCTGCAGCTTTCTTCGCAGAGATAAGTGAAGGAAATTTCTCGAGTGCTCACGTTGGCTGCGTGCGGAACAACTTTTGACCTCACACAGAACAATCTTAGTTACAGGACAGATAAGGGTTTCTATCAGGGACGAATTGAAATGCGGTTTCTTGTTTTAATACGCTAAGTCGTTGATCGAAAACTCGTCGTCGTGAAATAAAGCTGCCATAGAATTGACATTGAAGTGAAGCGGCCAATGAAATCTGCATACTTCATTTTTTTCTGGGAATACAAAATTTTTCTGAACGATTGCCAAAATGGGAAAGATCCATAGAATCTGATTTAACCAACGTTCGAAGTTTGAGATCAGGGGAAAATCTAATCTAATCTACTTTTAATGTGCCTGCCGTCGTGGTTGTAATTAGTCGTTTGCTTCTACCTCAGGGTACCGGGATCGAGTCCCGGCTAATCGATTTTCTGGTTAAGGTATGGTTGTGTGTTCGATTTTTCCGATAAGGGTTGGCGGCATCCGACTGTAAAAATAAGCGCCAAAATCAAATTCTTCATGATTACCAATCATTAAAAATCATCAGCCTACTCCATGTGTTGGAAATAGTAAGGCTAAGAAGCGGAAGGACATAAGCTCTAATTTAGTCTAATTTACTCTAATTTTACTCTAATTCAGACTGCAAGAGAATCGCCTTTCGATTTGAGGGCTTTCCTCTTAAATTAGCAAATACGATGGCAGAATCGAATACTCGAACTTAGGACTCTCTCTATCATCTCTTAAAACGCTCTCTTGACTTGCCCGTTTAGGGTCATTTATTTTTCCTGTTTTACTAAATGGCTGCCATAGAAAATATATTCATTGAATTCTGAAGTGATCAGAATCAAGAATCATTATCTGTAGCTCAAGAAAAAGTTATTATACAGAGAAAATGGAAAACGCTGAACCAAAATCCATTAGTTGAGAAATGGGCTTATCTATAAAAATCAGTTCACTTTAGGTACGTTTTCCTTTTTGAAGACGGAATTTTCATTTTTCTTTCATGCTCATAGCTGTTAGCTTTCTTAAGCTGTTGAAAAATCTTTTATTTACACTATGTTTTCCTATTTTCCAGGCATGCTCTGAAATGGCAGCTGTAAGGACCAGCTCTTGAGGTAAGCTTTTAAACATTTCTCACAAGAAGCCTTGGGTTCATTTTTTTGGATTATCTTGTTTCTCTGACCTCTTGATCACCTATAATCTTATTACTCAGTCATTCTTCTCAAAAGATTTTCGATTCTCCAAAAATGAAACAAGTTTTAGTTGCTGAGCTTACTTTAGTCAGTGGTTTCCTTGCCACTGAAAGCTCTTTCCGAAATTGGTAGTTTCAATTATTTGTGGTCCACCGTATTCATGGTTTAAGACAATACCCTACGGGCAAATGGAATGACATTGCACTCTTACTTTCTCGTATTATGATTCATATTATTTATTTATATTTACTTTCTCGTATTATTATGTTCAATCAGATGAGCGAACGAAATATTAAACACGAAGAACAAGGCGGAATTGAAGGTGTAGATCAACCAATGTGTATAAAGTCCCATTTTCTTTACTAATATTCCATTTACAGATAAACATAAAATGAAGTCAATTCCAAACTCGCCGTATGAATCAATTCCGTACTAACCTAGAGAATTCCACTTCGATATGTCGCAGTTCTAAAAGGACAAATTTTTGAGTAATTAGTGATAAAAGAGCATTAATTGACACAGTATAATCATGTGAATTTACGAATCTGTACATGCAGAATTAACAAGATATCAATGTCAAGACATCAATGTCAATTGAGGATATCGGTATACTTTATAGGGTTAAAAGTTGAGTTCTAAGGATCAGTTTTTCTATGGACGGAAAAGACGCTGTGCTATATACTAGAATTATCACTTTCACATGATTTTTGAGAATCGTTCGCACAAAAATAAACACCTTCATGCATGTATTGTTCAACTCATGTTGATTTCTTCCATGCTGTATGTATACTATCCCTTGATATGCGTTTAAGCTCGCGTGAGGTCCGAATAGTTAGCTGAGAGAAGGGGATATAAAGAGAGCAGAAATGGACGTTGAAACTTGTTTCATTTGATCTCGTATGGCCACTTGCTTCTACCGTTTCTTTTTGTCTCCCTCCTTATCCCGTGAACTTATCACCATAGCGAAAATCTCTAATATATGAGTAAATAACGGTCTACAAGGATTTTAACTTTCGATTGGAGGAGAGGTTTTAAATACATTTGCATTCTCTTTTTTTGTTTTCTTGGAAGGTTAGGATTGGGCTGAAAATTTTGATTTTTAAGTTTTAATTTTAGGTATTTCTGTTTTATTTGACTTCGCTCTAGCCTTTCTGATTCTCTCTTGGTACGTTAGCTCAATTGAACTGACTAATAATTATTATTACCATATTAGATTATTTCCATGTCTGAGAAGTATGCCAAAAAACTTTGACGTATTTTTTTATGCTGTAAAAACGTTTAAAATTAGCTCTTCGATAACTAAATACATGTAGAAACTATCTTTTTTGACAACCCCTATTGAAGGTATATTAGGTAGAATTTTTCCGCCGGGATATTGCCTGAAGAAATATTTGATTAAAACGAAACAAAAATTAGTCACATCTTATGAATATTTAGATCGAATAGTTTTCATATTTGTCAATCTTTAAAGCGTTAACATTAACTTACATTTCAAATAATGATGTTCATTAATTTAAAGCAAATCAAGCGCATAGGTGAAGATTGCTTGCTTGTGGTGAAGTTAAAATTAAGATATTCGTTGGTAGCCGTTTATAATATTCAGGAATGAAAATCTGGGATTAATTTTTACATAAAGAAAGAAAGTTAGAGAGATATCGGAACTTAATTCAGCTTTTATAGTAGAAATAATCATAGAGAGATACTCTGATATATCAAACAGTTTCCAAATTTTTCTATAAATATTAATGTTTTAGGGCTTAGAGCAACAAAAGATATTCGAGTCCAGACGACAATCCAGAATGTTTGCTAGTATGGGAAATCAACTAAAAGATTGTCACTGATAATATATTGAACATGGTACAATGTCAGTTAACAGACAAACTTAATAAAAATTACGATAAAAAAGAAGAAAACTTTGTGGGCGATTTTATTGTACTCGTATGGTGTACTTGTACAATATTTGAGGGGGCTCGTCATACACCCTCCCCTTGATCCGTGCTCGATCACCCTCATCAATCACAGCATCGCTACATGAGAGAGTTATTTAGTTTTTATAGGGTAATCAATTTGTTGAGAGATTAGCTGTCAGTCTTTTCGACCTATCTTATGTAATGGGACTGAACGAGGAATTGTATTTACCAAAATTGTTGATCATTCTTGCAAATTTGTTGTTTTTATCTTCAATATACCAAGGGAAATCAATACCTTTTCACTTTGGTCATGAGTTAACAATCCGATGATCGGTTTGTTACACCTCTGCAAACCGTCCTACCTAAGGCTCACCGCTTCATTCCATCATAGTTCTTAATCTCAAACTAACTAATACAAAATTCATAAAGCTAACATTAATCTACACAAGTTTCTCATAATAATATCTTGGTCTATCTTTGTGTAATTCTTCCCCATTCTCATTACTTCCAATGCTACTTCAGAAGACAGTCTTGCCTTGCTATGTGCATAAATAAGTTCACTATTCTTAGTGTCTGTTTTTAGAGCCTTTTTTAAATTTATTTTTCCAAAGACCATTATTTAGCCGGTCTGGCTACTACTTTCTAAGATTTGGAATGATCCGCAGTAATGACTATAAATTTGGGAAATGATGTAGTTGTAGTTAGTGAGATGTATTATAATGATATATTATCGTCGCGGAATGAATGCACTGTCCTTCGTACATCGTTAACATTTTTTTCTCATAATGCTCGCTGAAATCCTTTTCTGAAGTCAGCAATATCTAAGGAGGTGACATCATTGTACATTTTCCTTGTACAAACGTACATTCACTCATTGCAAGGGAAATCCCAAGGGATTAATATTTTCCTATACTCGAAAGAAATTACTCAAAAAATATTACGAAAATTTAGGATCAGAAAAAACTTGATTTATGTTTTGAAGATATTATTTGTCTGCTATTTTCATGATCGTTTTAACTTCAATCGGAAATGAAAGTATATGTTAAGGAATCAAAGAGGATTAAGAATCTGATTGTAGAAAGGTAAGTTTTAATTGGAGCAAGCATTGCAGGAGATGCAACGCGTGAACGCTTCTACAATTTGAGTTTAGTAATACATCCTTATGAGATTAATGCTAATATTGCAGTCATGTTTTCTATTATTACCCTATCTTTACACGTGTAAACTAACCTAAACCGTTCAAATTATGAACCATGTGTATTTGATGGAGTGTTTTTATGTATTAACATCATGGTATGTTTTTAGACAAATGAAAATTTGAAAAATCCTAAAACTAAACTAATGTTGGATCAGAAAGATATCTAGATGGCCAAAGTTAATATTATTAAAAATTGTTTAGATCAAAATAATTATCTATCTGATGTCTCTAAGGAAAGATTTCGAAACATCGTTAGGAGAATTTCCTAACTATTTATATTAAATTATTTAAAACTGAATTTTGTCAAAATTTCCAAATGCTGGGTAAAGAGATCGAAAAATCTTAGAATATATCTCGTCTAAATCTTGAATAAAATGTTTCAAATCGATAGATGATCTGTAGCCGATGACAACCACCTGGCGTCGTTGCTTATTAATAGTGACAAAATATAAAAAAATCATAAGTGTAGAAATAAAAATTATAGTCAAAATCCAGCAATACCTACAGAAGTGTTAAAAAAACTGCTTATTCGAGTAGTAGATAAGTTTTCATGGAGCTAAATGTTGTGCCAAAAATTCTTATCTTATGTTGTAGAAAAATTATTTGATTATTATGTAGTCCGTGCTACTTAATCTACATATGGCAAGACAGTAGTCAATTTAACTCACGCAGTTTTAAAAATAAACAAAGCAGGGAAATAACTTTTGGTGCGTTACTGTGCGTACAGTTAAGATTTTAGATTTAATATTTTTCTAAAGGAAACAAAACTTTTGTTTTAGCCCGTGAGATTGTATAAAATAATTTCAAGCCAAATAAGATTCATCCCAAAGTTACTAATTCCTTCTATAGAAATTTTTAAATCGTTTTCGACGTTAAGGTCAGCCGTAAATTATTTCAAGAGCATATTTAGTTTGAAGCAGTTTTCTCCTCACGAAATCATTTCATGCTTTTCCATCTGCTCATTTCCTGAATCCCACATCCTCTTTGCTCTATGACTTGCATTCATCTATATTCTATGCATCATAAATCTGTTTTCCCCAATAGTATTGCTCTCATATATTTTCACTATCTGTAATTTTATATATCCTTTCATATCCTTCAATTAGACTTAAGGGTTTGGACTCAGAAGTCTTCTTACACAGCCATGCATTTCTCTTTCTACTGCTACACCTGAGCGCCGCCTTTCGGCTTGTGGCGGGTCGATTAATTGGACAGAAAAATGATTCAGTTGTATACTTATGTCCCTTTCATAAAAATTATCAGAAATTGTTTTACTCATGACGTAACCGTCAAAGAAGATCAGTACGACGTATGATTAAATAAAGGTTTCTTGCTATTATGATATGGATAATTTTTCTCTTCGTTCCTACATTGCGACGGTAGCTACGCGAATCATACTCTTAAAAGTAAGATTTAGGAAACTAATTTTCCATCGCAGAAACTACGTAGATATGTTTTTATCGAACTCGAACTTTTCTTCCACTTCATAATCAGTTGCCTCATATATACCGTCTGAATAGATTGGAGAGTACGGTGGAGTTGTACATCGTCGATGGACTGGTAATCCGCTCGCTTGGACTTCCATTGTGATTCTTTTAAAAGGTCAAGAGTCGTAAGACCAGAAGTCTGACATACATTAACTCCACGTGGCTTTAGTTATGGAGCATTTTCTTACTACCCCTTCCAGACGCTTTCATTTATACTTTTTAAGTAATTACTTCATCTTGCTTATGTAACTTTTCTGCAAAAGTTTACTTAAAAACGTTCTATTAAATATCAAGCTGGCTCAAATTATACACAAAGGTATATTAATTCACTATGCTGCATTAATTTTCGATTTTATTGGCCTACATATTTCCTACATATTTCGAGGAAGCTGCAATACCCTCAAAATCGTAAAGATTGGCTTATATATTTATAACTCATCATTATTCGACATGGGATGTAGGCCTCTCTAAGCGTTTTTCAATTGTTTCTGAGCTTTCCGTTACCATGTTACCAATGTATGAAGATTAAGATACGTACCTCCCTAGCCTCCAGTGGCGTATGGCATCGGATGTTTTATCACTTGTGATTATATATAAACATACATCATTCCATACCTCTTGATTGTCGCAGGTTTGTTACTGCTCTGTAAGATTTTCCTAAATTTCTCTCTCACATATCGAGACTGGTACAGTGCATTGACTGAAAGGACTCAAGAAAGCTCCTCAAGACCTTTCACATGTTTTACTTCGGAATATTCACGCTTTTCCAAATGCGCTCCAGCCAAGTTGAATTCTTTTTTAAACTTCATTCATCATTTTAACTTAATTCATGTTTTAGTCTTAAGTGTTTGTATCCTGAACAGACACATAGAGGGATCTCTTAAATTGTATTAGTATTGGAGCTCCTCTAGAATTATGCACCTTTGTTTTAGGCATAGTTTATCTTTAGTGCTATTTTTCTACTGTATCTTCTAATAACTCCGTGCTGGACACTTGATATCAGCGTTAGTTCTCCGCCCATTTTAGGGCTTTCGAACCATATTCTAGAAATCCTGTATACAGAATTAATGATAGACAGTAGCTTTGAGAAAATCCCTTCTCAAGCTTGAAGTCATCAGTTTTTTCGTGTACCGTTACGGACAATTTGGCTCAGGCACTATAAGTGAATACTGCGTAATGGAAGGATATTCTCTGATCCCCCGATTCTCAAGATCTTCTAGTGTATCTAGAAGAGTTACTTAGCGTGTGGAAGGCTTGAACACGGTCCATAAAGCATAGTGCGGGCGACATTTCATACTCGTGGTTCTGCTGATGTATTCTATCTGTGTGTAGATGTGATGAACCCTTACGAAAGCGCTCTGAACATATATTTTGAGATAAGGGGATAAGGGTGGTAACAATTCTCCAGAGCTCCCACGATGACTAGATCAAGGAAACCGATCTTTGGAAAAAGTGCCACTTTGAAGATCTTAATACATAGTTCAATAGCTAAGCTATTATCTTCAGGGGCTAGAAGAATAACATTGGAGAGTATCCCCATTTTTAACGCGGGAGACCCAGGTTCAATTTCCTGTGGGGTAAGACGTTTCTTCTACGCCTTGACGTTAATTGCAGTATTCTTCCTGCTTTTGAAGACAGTAATTTAGTTACGTATTGAGATCACCTTAGAACGGTGTCCAAAGATTTTGGTTTTCTTGATTTGACCACTGCAGGAGCTCTGAAGTTTCACCTAGCAGCCTGAGAAGCGTTTTTTATCTATTTAAATAACAGCCGTGTGCTATTTTTCCATTATAGCATCTGCGTATCAAAGTAAGTCATTGGATAGGATAAATTGGTCAGTTCATCAATTGAAAAATAAAGCCACATCAACAACAGCATTTTCCTAGTAGCTTATTCAAATTCGTGTACCGCAATTAAAATATACTTTTCTTTCTATTTCCTTCGTTTCGATAAAATTGTGCGTCGTTTTATTGTCTCTAATTTAGACTTCTTTGATTTATAATATTTTTATGTTCTTAATGTAAGCAGATGATATTCATGCAAAATTGTTTCAGACCAAAGACGAGTAAGTTTAAAATTTTCAACTGGTAGTAGTAGTGTATTTTCCCATGTATCCCAATTAATTTATGGTTGTATCATGTTATATTATTCCTTAGGTTTGTATTTTCTCAGTTTTTATCTTTCCTATATGCTTCTGCTCCCGTTCTTAGAAGTACGCAGGTAAGAGCAAAAACAAAATTGCGGAGATAACATTTATATGCCAATAAACTACTAAGGGAACTTAGGCTATGAAATCTATAATATAATTATAATTGTTAAATTTTATTGGCGATGATGGTTTTATTATTACAAAATATGATACATTTATTGTCAATGTAAATTCCACACTTCCATCCAAACTAAGAGAATAGTAACAGCATATATACTACTGAAGTTAGATATTTTAGAAGTAAAAGTTACATGTGCATCTAAGAAATAAAAATAGGAAGCCGCAACCTTAACTCTGTCAAAATATGAACGACACGAATTCAAATAGTCTCGTCTGGTTCAGATTTAGAGCAAATGTTATTAATATCCAAGAATTGCATCACCTGGTTTTGATCTTCAGATTAGTACAATATACTTGTTTCCATGATTGGAAAGATTTAGTACAAATGCATCTACTAAATATATTGCTTATTTTACAAGTGAAGTATATAAGGTTCGTAAATGGATATGTTGTTAGCGGATTGAGTACTACTTTACTGAAGAACAGTGTTCTAGATTCGCATTTTCGCTGATTTGTTTGTAAATGGAAATATTTATAAACCCTCGAAGGAATTTTACACATAACAATTCTTACAGATATGAAAAATTTTATGAATGACATTCGTTGGAGCTATACTAAACTGGGTTTCATGATATATCAGCAAAGTTGAGAGATTTCATTGTAGAAATGACAATTTATTATCCAATATTTTATTATTTTAAAATTTAAAAAAGATGTTCAACAAAATTCAAAACAATATTCAGATGTAAGGTTTTGCGGAAGAGGTTAATAGTTCACCAATTTTTCCAATTTGCTATGATCTCTTCCATTTATCATTTTGATTGGTTTATCTATGACCTAAATAGGCATTCACCAAGATTTAAAAATTGTCACCAGTTTTCCAATTAATCAAAATTTTCGATTTTAGTCGAGCAAACTTGGGTTTCTTATCCCAGACGGGTTCGATCTTTCCATCTATCCCACTGATGAAGTAGCCGTGCCTCGTGCCGCACAAGAATTTCATTTATCGTCGGCGGTAAAAATATTTATTCATGTGCAAAGTGTACTTCATCTGGGAGGGGGTAACAGACTCCCGCAAACAGGGCTGGTAACAGAGAACGCGTCTTATCCTATTTTTTCCTCACTGTCTGACATCGCTCGTAAAGTCAACAGCAACAGAAAAACTGGCCTCTTAGCCTATCTTTATCCAGCCATTGTAGCTTCTTTCTCTTCCAGTATCTTAGCGGAGGTCTCATCTATTCGTGCACCGCTCTCTTTTTTAGACTTTTGCTGGAATTCGCCAGGGTAAATCTCAGTGATCAAATCTTCCCGGAGGATTCTTTGGCGTGATAAAAGAAGCAAGCGCTCGCACCTTCAATCTTATTTTTACGGCCATCGTTTCATGTGGAAGGCCTGAACAATTCCAGAATTACATTAGATCGTAGTTGGAGGTAACAGGAGCATAAATATAGCTATTGCCTCCCTATAGGTTTGACGAGGATATTAGTAGTAGAAGCATTGTTATTTAATATTATCATAAATATATTATTCCTACGCAATCGTAGATATTTAACGCCACCTTCAGATAATTACAAATTAGCCCAAAGTTTACATTTCGAGATAGATTGTGTCCAGTTCAAAAACTTGTTTGCAAGTTTAACTAACGGACTGTTATTAGGTTTTTCAATCTTATTAGTATTTTCTTTGTTATAAATAAAACGTGCTGTATACTCATTGACGGTTAAATTGAATGGATTAGTTAAAGATAATGTATTCAAAGTATCTCACGCAACTTACTACAAGTAGACTTGTATTAGGCTATCATAATTTACAAACATGTCTCCTCTAAAACTCCTTAGTTCCTGATTTTTAGACTCTATATATCTCTTTCACCTTGATAAGCTTACTAAGTTTCTCTTACTGAATAATTTGATATGTTTCCAAAATTTTCTAAATATTTCTTACTGAATAGATTCTTTACAGAATGCAATATATTTAACTGTAAAATAAGGGGAACGTAATCAGTTGCTAAAAAAGGCATTTAAAAACAAAAAAATACGTAAGCATATGGACTAAGTTAATGAAATAGGGTAAACATTTGACAGAATGTTTGTTTGGAATGCGATGGTGCACGGAAGCTAGAGTTGCTCTTATCGGTGAAAGGGGAGAAAGAAACTGGAATTGGTAGAGATGTGGATATGAAAATGCACAATTACAATGAAGACTGATAGCAAAAGGAGTAATGAAGTGCTACAGAAGTAGGTTGAAGAAAAGAAGAGAACATGTGAAATAATCGTTATAGGGAAGATTACTCGTTTGGGTCAGATTATAAGACAACCCGTTTTTGACAAACATTTTAGAAGGGAAAATTTTAGGCAAGAATGGATGAGAAAGACCAAGGAAGAATCATATAGCAGATCTAAAGAGCAAAATCGGTTTCCAGAATCACCATAGAATCCAACGGGCAGCAAAAAGCTTCAGTGACAACTGCATAACCTTTAGAGATGGAAAGATTATTTCTATTTTTACTGTTCTGCATTAATGTCTGCCAAGAGAAGCTTTGATAATGCGAAGTACGACTTCTATTGTACTACTACCTTAGGGAAATGCAACAGTGTTATTTTAATTAATGTTGAAAAATATTTGTGTACATTCATAATTGTTTGTAATAATACTTTGCAATAATTCACGATTATTTTTTTATTTTTATTGGATGATACCTCGTTTGACTCCCTGTGCCATACATCTCAAAAATACACTCTATAAAGTGTTTGAACCGTTTGTAGCTATTCCTACTATGATTACGAAAGTTCACTCTACTCATCCGGATCTAATACCGTCAAAATCAACGATTTTAATGTAGCTGCAAAATACACAAGTCTAGTCTAGGAACGAGCAAGCATGAACAGGACAGGACGTTTAAGAATGTAAATTGTGTAATAACTGCATCAACGTCTTAAGAAGTAATTCATAAGAATGTCTGCAATTCTGTTCTCAAACGTATTCATCGATACCAAAAGTGGTGTTCATTGCATTATGGATAGTTTCCTGTGTCTTGATTAAATTTCGGTTCATCAGTTATGTTTGTTTTAAAATAATCCTTTACTTTCCTCTTTTTGCACGTATCCTTAATTTCAAACACATCCATACTTTTTTCCGTTAATACCCTACAACATTTGACCTGCTTATTTGAGGTCTTTTCCCCTTAACTCTTTCTTTTCTCATCATAGTCACCTTTGTCATTGTTTTTGGCCGTCTTTTCTATGCGTCCAACCAATACAAAAAACCACTTTCATACTGAGCTTTCTTCTCAGCCAGTCTAGATTTCTTAACATTTTCACATATTCATTAACCATGTGAATTTTTCAACATTTACTACAATCATTCTTTAATTCAATATTTCATCCCTCATCGACTCTATCTGGAATCTCTCCATATCTCTTTGAAGCTTTCCTTCAAAAATTCATTCACTTCCAAAATAATTGGTCCTCTCTGTGAAAGTCATACTGTATCTTTTCATCCTCTGTTACTCGCGCTTTCTTTTAATTTACCTTCACAACTATTTCGCTGACGCATTCTTTTACCTATACTTCTCACCCAAGCCTTTCCCCAGTTATTTTGCATCAGTTACCCTATGTGCTTCATTTCTCATCTTCTTATTGTTTCACAGTTTATTCCTCTGCGCGTCTATCTTCATAAATTCCACTGAAGTTGCTCTTGGCACTTCAAAATCCGATTCATTTGTAACGACCGTCAATCTATCCTAGGCTCTTTCTACATATTCGTTCCTCATATCATTACTCCATTTATCGTGTTTGTGTACTTACTTTCCAACGCATCCATCAAGTCCATTATCGCTTCAATTTCCTACAACTGCTCCACTTTGTATAACAGTTTTTTCGATCCTCCAATTCTTACTCGGTTAATTAGTAGTAATGTTAAAAGTGCCTTGACAGTTGAGGTTTTTTCTCTGATATGGGCTTCCTCTGGGAATTTATGAACCTAATATTGCTTAGCTCCTCGTTCATGTTCTCTCGCCATTATTCGATCATTCACTAAATTCTTTATTTTCCTGCATCTTTATGTATTCAAATATACCTCTCTATATTTCTATCTACAAACATTCTCTTTTCCACATCGGTATCAATTCACTTCCACCTTTATAATTCACTCTGGGGGTTCGAAAGAGCTCAACACATTTACAGAGTTGTCTGTCGTTTCTGCCTACTAAATCTTATCAATATACGCTGAATTCTTATCAGAAAATACTAAATATCTACCAACTTGTCATCTGCACCTCAATTATTCAACCTGCAAAATATTCTTTTATTGTTTCTCCCGCTCTCATAATATTAGTTATACATGCAGCCTACTTGGTCGGTCTACGAATTCCCGTTTTCTTACATTAATATAGAAGCAAAAATTCATACTTCCTTATATGCATGTTATTCCTTATAATCTAATATAAACCAACTTCCATCTCTTCCTCTGCCTTACGTATTTACATACACCGCAGACCAGTGATGGGGAGCCTTTTTTCATCAGGAGGCCGCATTTACCACTCGGCTGCATCAGTTCAACACAAAAGAAACTCTGTTGAGTCGCGAATTGTTTACGTTCGAATTGTTTAACATTGAAATCTAAATGATGAAATGAACTTGCTGAGTGAACTAAGGGAGATTATTTTCTACTTCTTTCCATTAGGGGCATTAGCAAGATTAGAAATCGAAATTATTTCAATATGGGAATTTGATTCAGAAAGTGATTAAAAGGCCTTGGTGAACGACCAGAAAGGTCACATTTGTCCTGAAGGTTCCCCACCTCTGCTCCAGACCATAGAGCCAAATCACTCATCTCCACAGCATCCGTGTCTTCGTTTTCGTCTCGCATGTATATACACAACATGTGCATTCCTCTCACATTCGTCTCAGTCATAAACTCTTTACTTTTCCCCTTTCTTACATTTCAAGAGACAGCTTTTCCATTTCATGGAGAGTGACCAGATATGCGGCCAAGGACATGTCCTCCTTAATACTTACTTTGTCCTCCAAGAATTAGAAATTCTAATGCTTTTGTCTAGCTTTTTCCCTCTTGTGGTCAATCAACCTTAAGGAAATTAAGGAAAATGATTTTAAACGATGGATATTGATTTTAAATTGATGAACAGGTTACAAGAATAATTATTATTTTTAATTCGTGTTTCAAATATTAAAAGCTATAACTGCATAGCCGAGTTCTTATTTTAATCGATTTCCGAAAAAAATATAATGTTTGCGAAATATTAAAGTTGCAGTTTATAGGAGACATTCAATTTAGAAGAAAATAAGGACAATCAGTAAACACATTTTAAATGAACTTTTGCTTTAGTGTCTTTAATTGTACTGTTATAATGAGAAATGACAACAGAGCACTCATATCTCTACCACCGATAGATGGTATACGTATGTACATACTCTCGTATCATTTTTCATCATAATGGAGACCTACCACAAAGTCAAGGACAAATTAACAGATTTTATTATGTACTGTTACATTATATCATATCGTTTGTCCACATGGATATGTAGCTTTTTTACGGATTTGGGATAATTGGTTAGAGGATGCAGCATTCAAATTTTCTAACAAACGATATTCAAAATGACAACACAAGCATTTAACCTGGTATTTTTCTTTCTTTATTCATTCCTTCTTTTGATGACATTTTAGTATAAGACCTACAACATTCGTCCAGCTTTGTATGGCACTTTACCACTCCATGTCCTCCTTAGTGATTAAATGCATCTGCATGGACGCATTCCTTATTTATATGACGGGCAAGCCACGTCTTTGTCGCCCATCGAATCTTTGGGGTACTCTTAGTAGCTTCCGTGGAAAGTGAAGATAGATCAGGTTACCATCTTCCTACTTACCGCCCCTTATGCATCGTTTCCCGATTATGATATCGCTATATCAATCATTTTAGCTCATTTTGGTAAGATAATTTCAACCTCAACTGTTTCTCAGTATAATCGAGAGCAGATCTTATAAAGTGCTGCGAGAATAAGATTATCTGCAAGATCTCTAGTTTACCATTCGATTCTTAATTACATTATCCTGATTATATTTTCACAGTTTTCGAGATATTTTATGCATACATATATACCTGCTTTCTCATTCCGGGCAAAAGTTAGACTTAATGGTCCTCTTATTAAGCAATCAAAACAAATCCTGTAATCTCCACTAAATTTTATTAACCGATCTGATGCTTGCAGATGATCGATTGTGATGATCGAAACTCAATGGAAAATACTAGATTTGTTTGATTGCTTATGATGAAATTCCACAAAGTTTGGCTAGAACACTTTGATTTTATGGTTTTTTTTATATTTAGTATGCCAAATAATAATGGAGAGAAATGCGACAGTTAACAAAGAAGAATAATAACGAAATATAAATAAGGCACAAAAAATTATAAAAATGTAAAATATATGAAGATTGAATGAGGAAGAAAAAGAAGTTTGTTTGACTAAAATAACTGAGACACTTTGCGTAGAGAAGGAAAAATACTTCATAGCAGAGGATCAATCGTGAAGGACAAATGGATGCATAATAAGTGGATAAAATTCAAATATGCCTAAAATGAAAAAAGAATGCACCGATGAAAAGATTTTTCGAATCTTATATAAAATTAGCTAGTTCAATGTGCCTAAAAACAAAATATTAATCGCTTTGACAGATTATGTATAGTCGAACAGATCATAACAGAAATAAAAGTTGAACGAAATCAATTTTGTAAAGGGATGTGGAAAGATAAAAATATTTTATTATAGACATTGCGTTCTCTTTCTTGTTGATTTCACTTAAGACTATAAACGCAAAATTCATTGTGCCACATACTTTGAATTAATATGTAAAGAAGCGGTGAAGGGACAAAAGTTGGAAGCCCTGATCTAGAGTACGATCACGCAATTCTCTACCAGCTAGACATATCTCCTGATCAGACAACCTTGCGGGTTAACAATCCGTTGCCCTTATCTTACCACTAGAATGCTGTGTACTGAGACACTTAAGATGCAAGTACACCTGAACCTTTATCCGTAATACATGTACCCAAGTTGAGTTATTAATAATAGTGTGTGACATAGCACTTCTCCGTATGTTGTTGAAGATTTTCATGCCTTTACTTTATGAGTAAAGCAATGAAAGGATTGGCCTCCTCCATAGATGCAATTGATTTGTTTATTCAGTATCCAATTACGCAGCCATCAACATTTAATAACGAAAAATGTTTATAAAAGCTGAAAAATCGGAGAGTCATCGGGTATTCAACAGAGTATATGCCTAACGCGTTAATAATTGAAGGGAGTATTGCACTACAGTTTAGTGATATTGCAGATACAGGAAGTCCTTGTCTAATGTATTAAAACCATTTGTATTCCTCAGAGTTTCGATGTTACAAAAAAATATTGTTCAGCATTATTTAGTGATAGAATCTCTTGCCTATTAGTCTTAATTTTTCAACAATAATGTTGCCAATGAAGTATCTCTTTACATATACGGTGTATGTGTTATTTAGAGGGAGTGATAATCTTATGGCGAAGCTTCTGCGTTCTGACATTGCTCGTGAGGAAAATCATTGCAATTTTAAAATATATAATTTATGTGATAGAGCTCCCGAATAGCCGTGTGGGCAGCGCGTTCGACTGTAGTGAAAGCGGTCCCGGGCTCGATTCCCGGTGGGAGCACACGTGCGAAATTACCTCAGCTGTCGAAGCACTTTTCACAATACTACAACTACTGTAAGTGATAACATTTGAGATGGACTGCAGCCGATAACTTTATCTTTGGTATGCATTCGCGGAAACACATTGTATTGTCTGTTTTCTATGATGGAGGAAATCAGTTTTATTCATTTATTAAATATTTTGTTTCACTCTTGCTTTCACATTTATAGTTCCTTCTCCTCCACTAGATAGAAAATTTTCTAGAAAATATTCTGTATCTCATTCCGTCTCTGCATACTTTGTATAAACTTAATTCGTTATATTGCTTCTTTAACAAATTAAACTACAAGAATTTTTTTCATTTTCCAAAGCCCACAATCTCTTACTAACAAGGAGTTTTACTGTGAAATTATTGGCTTTTAAATTCTTACCTTGAATTGCTATTCTAACTTTACTTCTATAATATATAGGATAGTTTAGAAACTGAATATAGATATTAAGCATTTCTTTGCACATTATCCTCATCTTGTTCTAGTGCCTCTTCTCTTACGTACATCAGTACATCAGTATTCTCAAAATTCCCTATTCTTTCTCAAATACTTGAGATTACTTGAGTTGTTTTGGATAATGTCTCATGGTCGTAAAATTAATTACTCTGGGATATTTATCTAGAATAGAAAAGAAGTGAATTAATAGCGCATTTAAGTTATTTAGAATTATTATTTTATTGCCAATCTGTTGATACCCATCGCCTGTTAATTTACTTTGACATACTCGCGGAAGCGTTGCATTTCAATCTTACTATACGTCAAGTATTATGATTTGAGTGCCATATTGCAGCCACTCCTAAAATTTCCATTTTCATTTACGTCTTAGAATTGGATGTTCGTAATTAGTATAGCATATTTTCACACGAATCTAAGGAAGCTCCCCTATGCTTTCTGTTTAACTCTCTCAGCACCGGCCCTGGTTCTTTCTTCCTCTTTCATCGGTAGCTTCTTTGCCACTTCTCGTTTTATAAGAGTATTTCTCCTTCTGCAGACAAGTAAACTACGGTTAATTGGCCCAGCCCTGAATTCTGCGAAAATTTGCCTTCTAAGTTAATGTTTATTACTTGTTCCTCGTTTTTGCTTGAAAGTATCGCATTATTCTTTTATCTAGAATCAGCTCTACTCTATTTATATCACTTGAAACATTGTAAATGACTTCAGTTATGTCTCGGACTTTAACATGTTTATATATAAAAATAAGGACAGGAATAAAACAATTTGTGCTTTTTGATCGCAAAATTGTATTATTTGTTCGAAATCAGTCAATTTAGGTCCTTTGATTCTCTTAATTTTCAATTTGAATTATTTATAAGTCTTGTGATTCTGATTATAATCTTTAGCAAACACAAATCATAAAAATTTATGAAATTTAATTATCTAAAGTAAATTTGGAAAGTCATGTAACTTTGGGCGAACATATGAGCTAAAACTCAAACCGCCAAGTCTCTTTTATGCTATAGATTTGATCTAAGAGAAACAGTAGCATCGATTAGATCCTCTTTCATTTATGCTTTTGTCAGAGGGAGTCAGTAAACTTTATCCCACTAAATCGGTTCCGACTCTTACCCTCCGAGCACCAGTCAACCTCAACCACGTTGTTCTCTAACAAAGAAGCCATTTTCTGTGACGCCTTGCGCTTGAATGACCCAAAACCACTGTTACGACCCAAAGATTCGTTTGGTTCTCTGTAAAGAAGGGTATCGAAAATGAAATTGACGCAATTTTTGGAAAATCCAGAATTAATGTTAGCGAATGTTGAACCAAAATTTTCGATAAAACGATTTCCGCAAAAGTGGGGAAAATTGGACGAGGAGCTCTGTGAGTGAGGCACATTGATTATATGAAAAACAGCCTTCGCATACACCGTATGATTCGATTCGGTCGAAACTTAAAATGAGATTACATTTACTTCGTGATGGAAAAGCACTGTTTGAATAACGGCAGAAAAGGTAAAAGGAAACTAATATCATGGCGTCCTTCTTGAAATTCTAAAGACGACACGAAAAACGAAGAAAAAGGTGAAAGTGAA
This sequence comes from Pachydiplax longipennis, assembly GCA_036926295.1. Taxonomy (NCBI): domain Eukaryota; kingdom Metazoa; phylum Arthropoda; class Insecta; order Odonata; family Libellulidae; genus Pachydiplax; species Pachydiplax longipennis. The sequence goes on along the minus strand of JAVFKF010000007.1, from coordinate 10,346,934 downwards.
ATTCACGCGTCGTATTAAATTTAAACGCATTCAAAACCTGCACTTTCTTATATTTTTCCACACAAATTTCATTCGTTTAAATTGTTGAAATGAGAGTAATTTAATATCGTAATGTAACATTATTCTCCACTTGTAGTCTCCGAATTTTCGCTTCTCTACCATTGAGTACCAACTTCTGCCACTTGGCGGCGTGGCAACGCCTCTTTTTACTCCTCTCGATTTACTGATGTATTCGATCAAGTTTGAATCTGTCGAATACATAAAATATATCCGTCCTTTTTTCGAAAGAAGAATATATTTTTAGTTTAGTTTGCATTTTCTATTTATGTTAAGAATCAAGGATAAATATGATTATCTTCTCTAATAGTTTTGCTTCTTGCTAAGGTATGCAGTTTCTTTTTTGATTAGTTGATTTATTTCTCTAAATCTAGGGTTTTTAAAATATTTTCTATCTTATTAAATTAAGATGTAATCAAATTTGGTGGACGTTGATCAGCGTTAATCTAAGTTTTCGCAAATTCGGAGATATTTCAATACGCCACTTATTTTTTGTATTCGCACCATTACCATTTATGCTTATTTTCAATGAAAGTTTATTTAATTTGTATATTGTTGAATCATCACACAAGATTAAAATTGCATAGGTGCTATACATCAGGAAGTGATTATAGATTTGAGAAAAGTCAATATGTCATGAGGTTGTATGTGCAACTTACAAATCCCGCAATCCGCATATCCCGCGTTGGATTGCTCGAACACGTGGAATTCATGCTCCTATTAGGTCATCAGAGTATCAGTGATTCGTACCGGAAAGAATTACACGCCACAAGAGATACGCTTATCGCAATGGGAAACTAAACATCGTTTCTGCTGTACAATTTGTGATAACTGTTAAAGATTTCTGCCTTAAAAGAAACATTTATGTGAACTCCATTCCCATTCTTTTTACTATTCCCAGTTGCGCATTCAAGTTTGTTTTTGAATTCCGGATTCATATATCTGGATGTATGCATATAGACTGCAGTAAATGTGGTTGGTAAATGAAGTAAGAAATCATATCTTGCAATTAACCGAATATATTCTCCGCTCCTTACGATTTTATTTAATTGAAATAGCAATACTGTTATTCAATAACGTTTAAAATTTTCATGCATTATACTGAAAATTCCGAAATTATCAAATGCCTTTTAGGATATACTGTTATATAAAAGACAAATTTCATAATTAATAATCATTTGATAATGGCATGATGTAATATTTTTATTTACATTCTAGCTCAATAAAAATATTATATTACACACAATTAAAGTTTTAGGCCTACAGAAAGTACAGATGAAGATGTAAGACTACGGTAAAAAGATTTGGATGCCAAGTACTGGTTCATTGGTAGATGAACAATATGTTATAATATGCATATATATATTGATAAAAATCTAAAATCCTTAAATAAAAATCTTCCGTTCATTTAAGTGTTTAAACCTTTTATTCTAGGAATAAAGTAATAGGATGAGATTGTAACATAAAGTTACATTATTTTTCGGAAATATTTTATTTTTTTTATTGATCCAACATTATGTAATTTTCTCAAATGAGTTTTCCCAAACAGTTTTTCAATGAGCATGTTACATCATGAGCGCAAGGAGCGGTAAATCCTTTAATTCAATATTATGCCTTAAGATGATTAAGGAAGAAACTTCAACAATTTTATTTATAAAAGCAATACTTTTATATCCTTTACTTAAAGGAATCTCCTTAGTAACTGACAAATATCATCTGTTATATAATCTGGATAAGCACATATTTATTGACAAAGCATTTGTATTGGCACGTTTTTTGTAAGAGTCTGTAGAGATAAAAATGGCAAAGTAATTATATAGATCAATCAATCACCAGATTTCACCCCTTTTTCAGAAAAGATGCAATTAAAAAAATCGATGCACTAATTTCATATTTTTAGTACAAGATATATATTTTAACTATGTTCGCCTTTCTTTATAACTGATTATTTTTTATTCATTTTCAGAGATGCAGTCAAAAAAGGATTACCTCTTGGGAATTTGTATTTGGTTCTCCTCAGGTAAGGTTATATTCTCCTAATAACTCACAGCAGCAGTCATTTATAATTTTTTCGCTTTTAGACAGTCCTTAATTGTTTACTGTTACCATAATGTTGTTCATATTTACCGTTATTAGCAAATAATTTACTATAAAAATAATCTCCTAAATTAAATTAGCCCATACGGCTTTAAATAGTTTATGTCTTTTAGATTTCAAACTCGAATATTTTCCTAAAGAATGAAATCAGTGTAAAAGCCGACACTGTGTTTGATATTCTACAGATTGTTGCTCGGCTTATGCGACCTGCTATATCTTATGTAACCTTAATTTTTCATGAATACATACTCTTTTTTTCTGGTAGTGCTTATGTGGAAAAATATAATAATAAGAGTATCATATACGTCGTGGACAAAATATATATTTATTTCATAGCTACATATCCTTACAAAATACAGAAACGTTTAGGAACACTTAATTTAAGATTTTATGGAGAAAATTATCTCCGTCTAGATTTGTTACATGAGTTATCGTTTATGAGAATTGAAAATTGGCCTTGTCTTACCTCTTCTGAATACTATCATGAAACGTACAAGGATTATAAAGGCCTTCTTAAGAGTTGGTGTCATTAATAAAATTTCTACCTTTTGCTAAATGAGCACAGGAACAATCCATAAACATCATAATGGAGAGATGGGAGATGGACTAAAAAATTTCAAGAAATAACAGCAAATTAACATTAAAAGCAAACTTGATCGATATGATTCTTTGCCTGTCTGAATTAATTTTTCCTTGGTTCTACTACAAAATCTCTAATAAAATATTTCAACATTAAAACCTTACTTTAGGATCAATTATATTATCAGCCATATGCATTCTTTTGCCGCTTTCTATCATTAATTTAGAGCGATATAGAATATTTTTACGACAGTGTTCCATTAGTTATTATTAATTAACTCTCCCAATTATTTATATAAATATATCGAATTTTATTACTGGACAAGATATCACGGAATTTTCTTTATCACTCTACAGTTGGTATTGAAAAGTCATGCAAGGAAATTGTGGCTTCAGTTTATTGAGTATTGCCAGCTTATAATATTATTACTGCAAAGAGAAATTTAGTATCTTCAAATCGTGATTATGTTTTGATTTCTGCTTCAATATTTTCATTTATTAAAATAGTTTATTCGTGAATTAAGTTCTTGAGTTATTTTATCATTTGAAATGGAATATATTTATATAAATACACTCAACCGTTTTACTTTAAATTCTAGATTCTGGGCCAATCGAAAAATTTTTAACTGAATTAATGATATTATGATGATTATTCCTCCAAATTCTTTATTATAAATCCATTCATTAATAATATGCAGTTGCCTGAGTTCTAATTATTTATTGAGACAGTGGACATAAAAAAAAATTAAAATAATAAGCTTAGGCCATTTTAGTAATTCTTCCTTAATCGTCATTAAAATTATTTTTAAGAAGAACCCTCTTCCTTGAGAACAATGCGAAGGAACTGGATTGTATCGATAGAAATACACCCCCAATATAGTTCTGATTAAATTAATTGTATTCCTCACATATTCTTCCTTTGTCAAATTATTCGATTCCATCAAAGATTGAGATATGTCTCGTTATTTAATATTAAGGGGCTAATTGAAAGATATAGATTAAAAAATTATTCCATCGCCCAGAGCTAAGAGCAAGATTTTAGAATGTTCAGGTAATATCGTATGAAACAGTATTGAAGATAGTCATTAATCATGGCTAGTAATTTCTGAACGACTAGGATATCGATTATATCGAATTTCGTTTTCAAATAATAATTATAGCCATGCCCCGAATATCCTATTTTTTCTAAATTCATGTCACGAATCAGATTGAGCATTCGGTTCTAAAAGTTGAATGGGAACCGGTGCAATGCAATCCTTCATGAATCGTTCAAGTTCAAAGTCATTCCAAAGATGCCTTCTCACAATAGAGGATTTTCTCATTCCTTGTCACGCCACAAACACTCGAGAATCGACTTCCAAGAAGACAATCCTCGTTTAGTTGCCGAAACCCGCTATGGATCGACAAGTAGATCATTCATGAGGCCGAGATCATCATAGTGGTTTCCGCTCTCTCCGCCGGTGATACTCTGGCGCTCCGACGCGCCCGCAGTCCGCCCTGGCGGAGGGAATCGGAATCAAAATGACCACCAAGTCGCATAGTGCAACACATAAAGGCTTGATTTCGCTCTAACGCCAACGCCGACTTTTTCGTCCCATTTTCGCTCGTCTCGTCGAAATCCTTTCGTCGGCCGCCGCCGCCGCATTCGCCCTCGGATCCCTCTTCCGTCCGCCGCAGCGCCGATTCCCCGCTCTTCCAGTTGCGCATTTTGCATTTCGCTCCTTCCGACCCCGCCCACCCCACTCCATCGACTCCGCCCCCTCCGGACCACGCCCCCGAGCAGACGCCGCCCCCCTCCGGGGCGGAGTCAACCTTCGAGGGCGTTGATCGAGTGGCTTTGGCGGGAGTCGCGTCTCTCGTGGCGAGTGGAGGGGTCGCAGGGGAGGGGAGGCCCCCGGAGTGGGGATCCGAAGGGGACGGAAAGGGCCAGGGGGCGGGGGGCGATCCCCGCGGGGAGTCGTTCGATCGACCTCCGCTAGGGCGGCGTCAGCGGCAGCGTCGGCGTCGCGCAACTCGGGATCGTACGTTTAGTCCGTTAGTGTTGGCGGGATGCGGAGGACGTGGGTCGATAAGAGGGCCCCGTGGCGATCGCGAGGGGGAGCGGCCCTTGAACACCACCGTCCGCCCAGTGCCGCCGTGGAAAAGTGCCACTGTGATTTCGCCGTACTCGCGCCCGGAGGAAGTGGATGTGTTTTTTGTGCCTCCGAAGCCGCGCGCACGATTCCGGGAACGCCGCCGTGTTCGTGCCACGATTTGGTCGTCTCATCGTCGCTTGGGTGGGGTGTCCGTGGATGACGCGAAGAAAATTGAGCGAGGGGAAGGGGCGAGTGGGGGCGAGCGGATGGAAGGGGGTGGCCAGTTCGAGTATTTGAACTTGAGAGAGAAGCCGTTGAGAAATGGGCGGAGGAGGAGGCCATTGGCCAGTCAGAGGTCCACCGGATGTTATCCCGTGCGTGCCACGGATCGTTGTGACAGTGATTGGTGTCTCCTTGTGCTTTCTCTTGTCCCCCATCAGGTGCCGCGGTTAAGGTGTGCGCCCCCGGCGGATTCCCGAACACGGGAAAGTTTTTAGGAGTGGCGGAAGAGAGGTGAGTGTCGAAAAAGCATTTTGTGTGCCCGAGGGCCTTCCACGGTCGCGGAAGGTCGAGTTTCGCGTCGCCGGAGTGCGTCTGCAAAAGTTGGCGTGGTCCAAGAGTCCAGAGGGTTCTTGTCGACGACGACGCAGCGACCGTTGATTCCCGATAAAGATGGCGGACGGAGAGCGCGGGCGGAAAGAGGGAGAGAGAGAGAGAGAGGGAGGGAGTGAGAGAGAGGGAGAGAGAGAGAGCGGACGTCGCAAGGGCATGTGCTAGGACGGACCATTCGTTACAGACCGTTCTTATTAAAGCACGTTGGTGCTTCGGTCGAGTGGAGCACAAGAAGCCATCGGACCTCCTGGTGATGGTGGTGGGGATGTCCGAAAGGACGCTCCGTGAGCTCCTTGGGCGAGATTCGCGAATTTGGCGTGTTCTGGGAGACGAGTCCGTGTACGAATGCGGACGACGCCGAAACCCGGAGAACCTGCGCTGGCCCCCTCCCCTCCGCCGCAGGAGGGTTCGGTATTGATCTCTCTTCACACCCCTCCCCGGCCTCGCCCCTCCCGATTTCCGTGGGGATTTCCTTCGCCTCCCTTAATCCTCGCCCTTTAATATACCTTCTTCCTTCTTTGTCTCCATTCCGTCATTAAGGTCCCCGCTCCATCTGCCCCATTTTTCGATCCTTCGCCGCCGCGCCACCGCTCGTTTTTAGCCTCGTGCCATTGTTTTTCCTCCGCCCTTCCCTCCGACAAGATATTTCGCCCCGATTTTTTTAACTCTTGGTTACGTAGTAATCGCGGCATAGCGGATGAGCGCCTCGATTTGACTTACCATTCACGACGTCCCTCGCCGATTAGCGCGCTCGGCTACCTGCGCTATTGTTCCGGGTTCGAATCCCGGTCGTGACACGGATAGGTCGATCCTCGTCGGGTGAAATAGTTACCAGTTGTTGGAAGTCGAGAGGAATCTGTGAAATGAAGCCATAGTGCATCTGATTGTCTGGATGTGTCTTCGCTCGGCCTCTCCCTTTTGACCCACATTACCTTTGAACTTTCTCGCATCTTCCGTTGCCAAGTGGTCGTTGGATGTTTCTCTGCGGCGATTCAGTCACCGTGGAAGAGATGTGGGCCGAAAGTGGGGGATTTATTTTCCGCCGTCCGATCGCATTAATTATCTCCCAATTAAGGTATTGCGAAAAGTGAAGAAGAGCGTCCTGGCGTGGCCAAGCGATGATTCAATCGGCGGGACGATGGCCGCGGGCCGCCGCGAGGGTCGCAACCGGGGCCCTCTCTTCCCCTCCGCGTTTTTCGCGCATGCGCCCACGTCTCTCTTCCGCTCCGTCTTTCGCCGTTCGGCGGCCCTTTCGTTCCTCCGCAAAAGCCTTCGCTTCGCCCGCCGATTCCGAGACTCCCCGATCCTTTAACGCTCCGGCGGCGTGGGAAATGTTAGCTATTATTTCTGCGATGGGGTGCTCACGTCCTCTCTGAGGGTTTCGGATCGCGTGGTCGATAGCTCGGGGGGTGAACACCGGAAACGGCAATGCTGGATGTTGGAACTTCTCCCTCTTTCACCTTATTCGCACACGTCTTTTCGCACTCGTCCTTTGAAATGCCCAGAGAATTGCGTCAGTGGTCAAAGTTTCTATTCTTCACGTAGGCAATCATGTTCGTTCGGCAGTATTGAATCTTTACCAGCCACCCCGACGTTTATTCCTCTACTCTTCATGTATGAAGTAGAACATGTTAAAATCCCGATAATATGATTCTCGATCAAGAGCCACGTTCCCATCGATGTTTCATTCGTAAATTTGAAAATCGATAGGAAGGAAATGCGAATTGAAGGGAGGGGAGGAAAGATCAATGAATCATCGATCTGCAATTCAAACGTTGGACCGTTTTATGAGTGACGCTTTATTTCCTGGTGTCGCCCGCAGCTAAGATCGCGACTTGGTCACGCGCCTCCCGCGGCACTCCGCTCCTTCTCCGCGCTTCATTATTTTAGCGGACTCGTAGTAATTGAAATAAGGCCGTGTGTGTCGCGTGAATGCGTGTGGGCGTATGCAAATACCTGGTGTGCGCGCGCACCTTCTCTACTATGAGGATCCTTTTTCGCCGTAATACAACTCTCGTTCAGCTTACAACGGATCGATGGGATGGAATTTTGCGATTTGCCGCCACATGAATATTTCGTACGAACCTCGATGAAATGGATTTTCACGCGAATGCGGTGACTATTTAGACGCGGATTTTCCGGTCAAATCGCGGATTCTAGCTGCCTTTACTCTGAGCTTTGTCCCTGCTGTTCTCCGGAGACTTAACATGGCGTAACCGAAGGCATATTTTCTCGGAAATTCCATACCTTTCCTTCAACCACGAACTTTTTCACGAGGATGTTTAACATCGTGAGAATTCATGTTCTGCGGGAATCCACCGTTTTTATTATTCGAGTTTTATTAGTTCGCAGTTTTACCTTATGTCGAATGCCTCATCATTACTCTAATTGAAAGACCACGTGCATTATTTATCTGTACTTATTGGAATGTAAGCGGATATGATCGACGAAAAATGACGTAGTCGGGGTATTTATTTACTTAGGCGAATTGCAGAAATTTATTGTCGAACTTTAAAATCTTACAGAACTTAATGTTGGTAAAATTCACTCGATCGGGGTTAATTCTGCTGCATTGCTTCAGGACGAAAAAATGCAGTTAAATATTCGAAGTTAATTTATTAACTATTCTGGCGATAATTTTATTCAATCTGCAGTTTGGTAAATGATACTCTTAACCTTTCGTCTTTCGCGTATGTTTTTGATGAAGATGGTTTTCCCATACAATGCTATACGAATCCTCTAAAATGGAACAATTGGGAGCAGTTTTATGCAAGAACGTGTCATGGCTTCAAACATAAAATACACGAAAGAGTCCAAATGATGAAAAATGGGAGGTAATAGGAAGTCCCGGAAATAATCAGGCAGTGAGGAAATTTCTCACGGCACCACCTCCACGATTTCGAGGGAAAACGGGACGGGAATTTTTTTCCGGGGATACTGAAGCAAGTGCGAGAAATTATTTAGTTGGCCTCGAAAGGGGCGTTCGCCTTTAGCGGCTCGCATACCCGTGAGTGTACGGCCTATTTATAGGCAAGCGATAAAAGACATTCGATCTGAGCTTTCCTTCCATCCCGCACTTGAGATAAACATTTTCAAATCACCACGGTTGTTATAGTCGCCATTCAGTATGCGCCAATAACGTGGATCACGCTTTGAGGAAGTTTAGAGGGCAATCCCCGCGTCGTCGATCACAGCAGAACGTATCTTCGAAGAAAATCGCAGTTTCCGCATCTGGAAATGCCATCGAGTTGTGTTTGAAGTTTGCGTTTACATACTGACATTGCAAGTCGCTAAAGGCATGTTGCATTTGTAAAAGCACTGGTATCCTATTTTACTTCCGTAAAAGTTCGCGGTCGTTGTTTAATGGAGTCAAAACTCTAAAATCAAATATCAACTATCTCGTCTGCAAGATCTGTGCTGATAATTTTTCGAATAACTTCCTTCGTAAAGTCACCTTCAACGAATCCCACCCGACGGACTATAGCCACTGCGGTCGAATCTGAAATCTCCTTTGTTAAACCTTGCTGCTTTACGTTGGATTCGAGCATTGAAGTTGTTGGTGATAATGAAATATAACGATTCTGCTCGAAATAAATCGAGTTACGGTTATTTAGTTTGAATGCTGCACTCGAAAAACATAATCTATAGCAATAATATAATCTTACGGAAATGATATAAGAACGTGTTTTTGCGATTTCTGTGTTCGCCTTCTGTAGGCCAAATGGCTTCTGAAAGAGGAAAAGAGGTGCTCTTTCCTCCAGGTTTTCCCTTATAGCGAATCTATCATCTCCCGCCCACTTTGATTCCTTCATCAACTCAGCAAACGAAATGTCTTCAGTGGACGAATTCCTGCGCACTCGTCCATTTCTGTCCCTCTATTCGCGTACACACATCATTGGCAACCTTCCGAGCATTCATCGCGGAAGTATCGGAAATATCCTCTATGCGAGTGCCAATATTACGCACTGTTCATTCACTAGTACCAGAGCGAGCTTTCGAAATACCTTTTTCATATTAATCCGTACGAGTGGGAAATGTGCTTCCTCGTCGTTGTGCTTTCAAAGTGGGGCCGAGTCGGGTAATTCATGTGTGCCCCCTCTGGTCTATCCCGAAGGGGGGTCGCTTGGGTCTGCCGCATTGTGAATGTTTATTTGTCGAAGGGTCCCTTTTCCCCCTTGGTCATCCCAAGGTATGGTCCTATCGCTAAGCCTATTCCCATGCATTTAGTATAATTTGGTACATTCCAGCATTATATTTTCGTTTGCTCTAAATCACCGATTTGTATTTAAATAGGGGTATCAGAATAGGATAAGATTGCATGTTTCGAGATCCTAAGAAAGTACGTCAAAAGAGAGAATTTCTCGCGGTTTCGTTTGCAGAAGAGTAACCCTATTACGAAAGCAATTTTATTTTTTGTATGTCAAATGTGACTCCGTTTATCATTTTTGTGGGCCTATTTCTCCGCCGTCCGAAAGTGCTCGTGGTGTTTTGCAATCCGAAATAAAAATAGTGTAGTTCTGACTGAGAACTCGGAAATTCTTTCGGAGTTTCTCATTCCTGCGATATCCGAAAATGACGAAATTTTTTCTACGATATTGCTGCAAATGGTTCTAACGATTATGATATGGACTTAGAGTGGATGTCTGCTTATGCTCTCTTATGCCAAGGTAAATCTTTGGCATCCTCGGAAGGAATATATTTTGGGAGTGAGAAAATTTTGCATCAAAACCAACTTATTAACGTAAACCATTTTCCTCACCAAAGTAATTATTCAAACGGTTGGTGAAATTGGTGGAAGTTTCATTCAAAGAGGTGTATAGCATTTCCTTACGATTTGCTGAAAATATTTATTAGAGTACTTCTCAAGTATTTGGTAAGAGTGGGGTTAAGTGTGGTAGTATATTAAATGCGTGTTATTAATAGCTGAAAATTAGACTCGATTATAATTTTTTTCCTGTTTTTTTCAATTTTACTTCCTGATCACTAGGTTTAGTATATTTGTTACTTACCGGTCCTTTTACTATCCAATCAATTGAACGGAAATTCTTAACGTATTTCAATGTTATTTCATGTTTCCAACGTATTTCAATTTACAATTTTTTGAAGATCTGAAGTCAAAGATTACTGATGATATCTGTCAAAAATTGGGAATGTACAGAGGGCAATGGAAGATGATGCCGCTTACAGCTTATCTGTTTGAGTTAAATTCATATTGAGATTCACGAAGAAAATCTACTTACAACTTATTAGTTCTTGTTAGTACCACTTACCTCATTTATGTCGTGTTGAACCGTAGTAACATTTGGTAGTTTGCCCCATTTTGGAAAATCGCTTCTTGGGAGCTTGGTTTTACCGAAAACATTCATGTTAATGTGTATTACTTTGGTATATTGACAGTCTATTATAATGAACCATCAGGTTTACATATCAGAGTGAATTTTTGTTCTTTTTGCACTCACTGAATTCGTCTAATCGAAGGAAAATTGTAGCAATATCATACTTGGGGAGGAGACGGCGGTAGTCAGTCATGTTCAACACGAGGTACTTACCGATTTTCGTTATCGCAGCGACTTGAAAATGTCACCCCACAGAGTGTTTTGTACACGTTTCTACACTGCCTTCCTGACTAATTAAGCGATTATTTAATCAATATTTCACCTATTTTTATCACTCGTAAATTATAGTTTCTTTTTTAAATTTAATTAATTTAACTTAATTACTGTAGATATCTTTAGGGCTGTCTGATAAACCTGTACGTGTATAAAGTTTTCTTTCTGGTATAAAAGATCACTTTATTTTTTTGATCAGCTGTATTCGTTTTTCATTGCAAAATTTCCTTATTATTGTTACAGAAGACGAACAAATTAAAGCTCTGGCTTATACCCCTGTCATTCTCAAGTTGTTATTGTTGCTACCTCGTAGAAAGAACGTATGTTAGCATTATTATACATACACCGAAATTACTCAGATAATTATTGCTATCATTTTTATCTTATGGGGAAACTTTTTTACTGTTTACTTATGAGGATTACTTTATGGATCTTCACGAATGCTACGAACATCTTCGATCGACCAGTGTCCTCTAGTTTGTCTCCGAATGCTATCTTGTCGTACATTTTCCTTTCCTCCCGCCAAAAATATTCTTTATTGCACGATAATTGCTTCATATATGATATCAAGTGACGTAATCTACTTAGCATCCCTCAGTTGCTGCATTTTTTATTTCCAGTAATGTCTAAAAGTAGTTTTTCGCGAGCGATATTGAGCTTTTCTGTACTAATGTCTTAATCAAGGAAGCACGTCTTATTTCTCGAACTACATTTTTTGCTATATCTATGGAAAGTTCTTAGTGCAATATTACCCCATACAGATCGTTACAGAGCTTTTTGGAATTTTATTTCATTGCTTGGTATTTGATGTAATTATCTTTCTCTATTGTTTTGGCAAAAGATTATAGAGAAATGAGAGACTTATATAATTTATAAATATTTTATACTATTTCTGTTAAATCATGTATTAATATTATCTTATCGAGTACATAGTGCTGTAATGTACATGTTTCACAATCTTCATGGTTAGCTTGTGAAATTTAGTTCATTTTTATATTGAATGGAAATTCATTATATGCTGTGCTAACCGTTTATATTATCGTTATGCATCTCTGAGTTAATTTTCCCATAAACTCTTCTAAAAGCTTGCCTTACGTGGTTATGTTTACAAAGGTTCTGTTTTGTTGTCTGCTAGGCGCAATGTGTGGTAGTGCTTTCATTATTTCCTAAGCGTAAGTTAAATGAGTGAGGCTGCAATTTTCGTATCAACAAAATAAAAAGATAGGTTTTTCCTGCTTCTGCCATGCCAAGCAGTCTTTGAGCATTACTCATTAACGGTTAACCTTATAGGATACTGAAATTAAAATTCTTGTGTTTGCATTTTTCATAAATATGATTTATTTTTAGCCAAATTTATTTATATTTTAGCTATAGTTCACTTATAGTTTTATAAATCATAATATTCATTATAATTTATCCAATATTCAAACATCCAATCTTTTCATCTATGATTCTGCGAGGTAGTTCCCGAGAAACATTCACTTTTTAATGTAGTTTTCGCTCAACTCCCCTTTCTGTACTTCATTTTTATATAGGATAGGCCATTTATTTCTTGTTTTCAGCCATGCGATCCTTTTCTCCATTATATTCAAATATTTTAATTAATATATTTCATCTAAATTTACTGATAATCTAGTCCATGCTAACAATTGAAAGACTACTTTTGAATTTATTTTCTGTGCTTGAATCTTTCATACCATTTAAAGAAAGATTTCTTAGAATCTTTTCTCCTTTTGGAGGAATTCTACAGGTCATCAAAATATTTTATAACATACGTTAGAGCACGTTATTTTAACCAAAGGTTTATAAGAGGAGTATTAATAATTCTTTTCGTAGTGTTCAATATGCAATGAACAGGATTAATGTCATAATACATCATAATTAATACTTCATTAGCTTATTTCAGCTACGAGCTAGAATGAAACAAAAGTAAATGAAAGGTACTTTTTCTCTATCTTGTGCGAAAAGGCAAATTAAAAATATTTCATACATCAAGATATAGTTATTCAAATAGGATTTATTATGCTATTAAAAGTAATATTTGTTCAGGAAAATGCGAATGATCTTATAGAATCAATTGGGAGAGTTGATTTGTTTCATATAGCTTTTATGTTTATATTTCACGATAAGATTGCTGGGCTCGAAAACACTTAGCGTCCTTTGCATCCTCTAAGGCTGATCATTTCGTACCTGTATGTTATGTTGAGGTCTCCGTAATTTTTTGTTTAAGTTCATCATATACTTTGAAACTATGGGATTCCCTATGAGTTGGAGTAATACCATTCAGATCTATTCCCAACTATATAGTTAGAATTTTGTTGAAGCTGTATCTCGAACTATAATAACTGATCCGTCAAATTTATATCCTCAGTTGTATTATTTTTGACATCACATTTGCCCTATACACAATATGCTCTCTTTCTTATCTGAGAATATCAATTTCATTTTTCGCCAATAATTAAGCCATTATTTCCATTATCTTATTAACAGTATCCCCAGTCTCCATCGAGTCTCTATCCTCAATTTCCTGTCTATCAGAAAGTGAGAAATTATTGAGATTCCACACACCACGGCTTATCAACACAACCGACTTTTTAGCAGGAAAATCGCTTGTTTTTAATAAAAATTAGTTATTATCAGTCTTATTTGTGTGGTCTTCCTTGTAAATATTTTCGTGAAGCTGCTTGGTTGCATCCTGATTATTGAAATTGATGCAAAACATCTCTTTTTTGTGTCCGCAACAAATCTTAGTCATTCTCTCGTGTGAACATTTCCTCCTCTAAAAATACCGAATAATTTCACCAAGGTCTTTATTCATGTTAAGTGTTTCCCGCTCAAAGTAAATAAATTTTGATTATTAATTAGATATTATATACTTGAGCTAAAACTATCATTGAATTCAAATAAAAGTTCAACTCCTCCCTTAAATTGAAAAATTTTAGCAGCAATGGCGAACGGTTGGTAAGGATCTCTCACTCATCTTTCACACCTTATTTCTTTAAATAATGAAATGTTTCTCCTCCAATTACCTCAAAGTCGAATTTCTACCGTGCCAACCTTATAGAAAGTATTCATGAACACATCCGATCAATTGCAGTTATTTCCTACTTTCGTTGACTTTGCAAATATTGAGAATTTCAAGCTAACAGAAGTAGTCGCGATTGAGTTAACTCACGGGAAAGGAATCTCCGTGATTCGGATGAATAATGAAATTCAACAGAGAGGCGTTTGTTTAGTTGCGTGCGATATGACAAGGAGAGCAATAAACGTTTCGAAAGAATGGAATGAACTAGTTACGTGCCATCAGCGTTTGAAGTCTTCTCAAGGACATTAATCACCGGAACCTTTGTTATGTTTGGGAGATGCGAAAGGCAGGTTTAAGCAGTATTTTTAATCACAAATATCAAAGGATTACTTTACTTCCACGCTTCCGAATGTTTGGGTACAAAGGAAACCTCTCTCCAATATTTGTTGACCTACTATCTAAAGCGGAAGTAATGAACATTCGAGATTGAGTACGTCTATTTGTTAAAAAAAACTAGGTTTTGAATTGAAACGTATGCCCTAACCACGTCCCAATGCGTCTCAAACAGGACATGTTCCAACAGTGTATTTTCATCGCATTATTTTCGAGAAATGTTATCATTATTTAAATGCGGAAGCCATCAGAAGGAATCTGGGTCTTTTGAAAAATGATGATTTTTATCTTAACCAAAAGAAATTAGCTTTAATTTTGATTCCTAGCTTTGTTCGAATGCTTCTGTATACATACATGAATTACTGTTACAAAGATGTATATGATGTATGATTTATGTATCCGGGTCACTGAAAGATGTTCCAAAAGGTTCGGTCATTTCGTTTTCGCCAAGGTATCCACGTATTACTCCTTTCTTAGACTAAGAAAGTAATAATGCAAAATTTAATATCATACACATTTTAATAAAAATGGGAAATCTGAATTTGAGTTTCAAATTATTAGAAACGGTGCTAAATTAAGTTTTAGTGCTCTAAATGGAAGCGTCACACCAACGTGTCTGAGCTGAAATAACCTTAAAAAAATGAGCAATTTTTGAGAGCACTAAATTACATGCAAATATTCAGTTTTAGATAACTGTACCAGTAAAACGATCAAATTAATTTTCTCGCTAGAATTACAAAATGTTGAAAAATATCGTATTCATCTAAAAGAGGAAACGTGAAATATTATGGTTCTATAGTAAATGCACTCTTTCTTTAGGCATCAGATATTTTGTTACAAAGTTCTTCATAGTTTCTAAGCTAAATTTTTTAGTACTTCTTTAGCATTGCTTTGAGTAATTTAGCCAATTTATGGGAAGAATTGCCCTTATTTTGTACGTTAACTGTCATTGTTTCACGTTTAATGTCCCATATTGAATAGCAATTCGTTTTCTTTCATTAAAATGACTTTTTGGGACTCATTGAGTTACTGTGTGATTATTAATCTCTGTCAATTACATTTCTAAAATAAAAAATCACGTTTTCAGTTGATCGTTAATGCCCTAAGATTATCCAAACTGAATGACTGCCTTCATGTCATAAAAGTATAAGTACCCATATAATAGATATTAGAAATTACGAATAGTGATGGTAGTGAATCTTTAAGTTCATTTTATTGTTACTAAGAGTACACCCGTCTTTTCACTCATCAAAACTTTATTAAAATCTTTATAGAAATAGAGGTTTACCTTATATAGTTGATGCTTTCAGACGATATTTGGTGGAACATTTCCATAATCAATATGAAAGAAACAATTTGTCTTCGTCCACAAATTTTCAAACAAATTTGTGGACGAAGACAAATTGTTTCTTTCATATTGATGATGAGAGGTTTACCTTGTAAATAGTCTGAATCTTAGCTCCCTACAAGAAAAATATATCATATTTATATTTACCATTATATTATGTCACATGAAGTTATATTTTAGACCAGTGGTAGGGGAACTTGCTGCCTTCAGGCCGCTAGTGGCCTTTTTTGACCTTCATTGCGGTCTTTTAGTCACTTCCTGGAAATAATTTCTATTTTTATCATTTTTTGTAATCTTCCTTATGATGTCAAGTGAAAAATTAAGTGGAAAATTTTCTCTCTCTGCGAAAAAATTTATTTTCTTATCTAAAATTTCGATTCTTTTATTATTTGAATGTAAACAACGCGTAACATAAAAGTAGCTGACGATTTCACATACTGCCATTCCTACCGAATTCTAGATATTGCCTTCCTGATAATACCTGATCTAGATTATAGGATAGCTATGCGAAAACCTTTAGTTTTCTAGGCAGATCTCGTTGCATTTTATTCAATGTAACAGAAGTTTTAATAAATATGGAGGTTTTGAAATAGTCATAGAATGTCAAAATGAAATGTAAGGCATTATTGGTGATCCAAGAAAGTCTAGATTAAAATTTTTAGTTTGGGGAAAAATAGACGAATATGCTTTTCCTGTTGTGCTAGTTGATTAGTTTCACCTCAATTAACATTTCTCATGGAAAACGGAAGGAAAAATTGTTTTGTGCGAGAATGGTTGCGATCATTCAAACATCTATCGCGTAAGAATTTTCAATATTTTCAAATGTAAGCTTTTGAGATAAATTCATCCAAATATGAATAAGTATCCAAATATATCCAAATTTAAACCAGACTTCGAATATGATTATATTATTATCGTAACGAATTATAAAGGATCTTTATATAATTATAAAAGGTCTTTAATTTTTCTCCTTCTGTTCTGCTAAATGTGAGATGACCAATTATGATGATATGTTATATGTAATCTACAAATATATTTGATATTATCATTGTTATGAGATGGACCTTGGTGAATGGAAAAGTTTATTTTGGGCTCATTGTTTCTTTCTGTGTTCCTTTATTCTTGCCATTGCGTTTTATACAGAGAGATGATGATTCATTTACAATCCTTTCAATTTATGTGACGTATAATAGCTAGATTTAGCGACTTTTTTATTCTTTTAGGGAGATTTTTTTGTAATAGCGACTTCTTCCATTCATTGGAGTGATCTTTTACATCGACCATTCACTAGTGAACGTTATAATTAAGGTGAGACTTATTTTTAAAATGATGCAGCCTTATCTTCACTTGATATTTGATATAAGCCATAATATTCATATTATACATTTATTTTCTGTAAAGTGATATTCTCTTCATAGAAGGGAGTTTAAGCTTTTTTACTTCTACTACTACTTTGAAGCGATATTTTTTCGAGTTTGGAGGTTTTGAGATACTTTTCGGTTAAACAACGTTTTCAAAATTAAATTGACAACTCTGTCTGCTTGTTTGTCAGCATGTTCTTAGAGTTTGAATAGAAAATATTCAACAGACTGAAAAGGAACCTTCATAAGAAATGGATAGATATAAAATTATATCTGTATTTTTCTTTGGACTTAGGCCATTGGTATTCATTTGCAATAATTCTTATTCGTTAAAACGATGTTTGAGTGTAATTTAGCTGTTTGAAATCGCTCTGTAATTCACCTATAAAATTAACAAACATTCTAAGAGAACTATAATAATGGCTGGAGATATCCCTGTATTCTCCGTGTCTTATTAATCATTTGAATTAAAATTCCTTTTATGGTAACCAAAAGCATTAAGAAAAACTAGTTCCTCTACAAGCTTCTCCCTGTAATATGTGTTGAATTTTGTTGTTGGAGTCTAATAGCATTTGCAAATACGAGAATGGCTATCAAATATAAATATGCAATGTATTTTGCACACGTGAAGGAAAGCTATGAAAATAATATTCTGTAGTTGTTTTTTTAAGCTAATCATGTTCTTATCTATTCCACATATCTTTTTATCTTCTTTTGTTAGATGAATGCTATATTTTAACTAATTTTTGTTACATTATTTAAAAAAAACTTTCATAATGAAATAATAACTCATAGTTTTGATTCATTTCTAATGTAAATATATCGTGAATCTTAGGTGTATATTATTATGTAATTTTATATTTGTATTCCCCTTATTCTAAGTCCTTATTACGAGTCGATTTTATAATATCTTACCTGCTTTAGGTAAGATATTAAATTGTATTGTCAAATTTCTAATTAATTAAGGGCATAAAAACAAAACTTGACTATATCTCTGATTTTTAACTTCAAGAGTTTCACAAATTCGTTTGTTTTAATCTAAAAGAAGCAGTAGGTATTTTTCATAAATTCAGGTATGTTCTCTATTCATATTTTGAATATCGAGCTTTCTCATTTGAAAAATTGGATAATCACCTTCTCTAATTATTACTCTCCACTTAGGTAACGTAATTTCATGAGCTCATCTCCCGCGCTTTTCAAGTATGTATTAATAATTCTAAATGCATCATCAGGTTAGTGTCTCTGCGTACAACTAGAAAAAACTTATAAGAAATTACTCAGTCTTTGGTCTTAACGCTTTATCTGGTGTGAAATGTATTGACAAGTATGAAAAAGATGTATTTGATGTAATGATGAACTGGCCAAGGGTCAATTTTAAACGTGAGAATTATTGCATCTTTTCGAAATTCGTTTAATATTATTCCAAGATGTTTTGATTACCAAAACATTCTATCGTTTAGCTTTTGTAACTGTTACATTCCTTCTACAACGATTAGGTATATTTGTTGAGGTCCATAAAATTCGACGACTCCTTTTGGAGACGTTAAATGTATTCTTTTTATTGCGAAGCTACTTTGTACTCACTTTTTTATTGAACTGAGATTCCTATCATAAGATATCCTAAAAATTTTTGTGTTGAAATTACCACTATTTCTTCCCGCTCTTGCCATTTTCCCGGTGTAAAAGTGTGTTTCATCATCCGCTCACCGATCATCAAAGGAATATTTAAATAACAATTCTCTGGTATCTAGAAATTTAGACCATAAGAACGATAATTTACTTGCGGGTCATCAGGTTTACGATGTACCTTCTCAGTGAATCTCAAGGCAGGAAATCGCTAATTTCCTTAACTGAATGAAATAATCTTGCGAAAATATGAGTGCTGTAAGTTGAAATAGAATATAAAAGTCAAATATGTAAGCTTTTTTCGAGTGAAGACAGAAAAAGAATCGTCTCAAAAATCAATTTTGTACGTCTCCGTAAAATATCAAGGAATGGTTGATTCGTGAAAACAGTAACTCTAATTTGCAAATTCATGTAGTTGCGATGGTAATAATATATATAAAATAATAACTATAAAATAGTGCTCCGAAATTCTTCTTTTTCTTGCCAAACAAATGTGTTTCGGGTGGAACTCAATCAGTTTGAAAGTTAGATAAGAATTAAACAAATCGGGGGATTTCGTGCTCATGTAGTTTCTCAATTTTAACGAAGTATTTTTAACAATTTAGAAAATGATTTTGTCAAAAATTCCAATTTGTTCAGAAGTTCAATTAAATTTTCGGCCATAGGCAAGGTTATCGATATGTTATGTATTATGCGAATATAATCTTATCATTCGTAAAGGTTTTTTTTACCCTTTTTAAGAGTATTTCTGTCAGGTTGAATTATTACTGTTATTCTATCGCTAAAAATGGAATTTCATTACGCTTTCATCGTTCTTTTCTCCAGTTATGTCCACATCTGTGAATCGGATGAGTGAGACGTTTCAATCCTTTGATCTTGTACTAAGCGGCTCACACAAGTATGAGCTGCTTGACATTTGAAGAGCCCTCCCAAAATATAGAGTATTTCCGTTTCTTTGTTTTCTCCCAAATGAAGCGGAATTTCGCTCATAAATTCTTTGTCATGTCAAGATCCTCATTAAGATTTTGAGATCGACTTTGATACTTCGGAAATATTGCGATATGATTTGAATTCATTGCTGTGTAGAATAACAGGAAGAAGATCATAGATTTTCGGAATCTTCCAAAAATTGCGTCCGTTGATGTCGGTGACGTAGCTGAATCCATAGAGTTCATCTCTGTAAGTACATGCCTCTGTTGGGCCCCCATGGAGATTCACTTTTGGGCCCCCGTCTGACTTGTTTCCTCCACCATGAGTTTAACCACAACCACAGGGAAGTCCATAGTGATTTATTGAAATGCTGTGGAATGCCTTTTCGAAGTTATGCGTTAGTGGAACATGCGTATGAACTGATAACTGTTTATCATCTATTTATTTTTTTTAAATAACGCTATTTCTTAGCAGATTTATCATCATTGTTAGCTCTGACTTAAAGATGTTTCGGTGAAAGTGCTCGAGCACTCTTTTTATTCAGTGAAGTGCTTAAGATGTTATATAAGAAATTATGATGCTTAAACTCGCTTCAGAGTGTAATGCATTTAACTTAGATCCTATGCGGAAATAAAGGTATCGGATAAATGCAAGCGCTATCATATTTCATAAGTCAAAAGTTTCGCGGGAGATAAGGTTTACGTAGCGATTGATGATGATTCGCAAACTGGATGGATATCCTTATCACCTTCTGGGTCGTACAAAGAATCGAACTATTAAATCTTTGATTCGTATTTTCCCGAAGTGAAATGCAATATTGAAGGGAAGGACAAAAAGGAGATATGTTCTATTGTAAACGGAAGTGGTTTGTGTGGAAGCGGAAGTTTCTCCCGATTCGCGAAATGACGCCACGCGAGCAAACTGGTTTGATATTTGCGAATGAACATCATCTCCTCCAAGGCAATGTGCAGAAATAAAATCGAAAGAAAAGAGAACTCGAGAAAGGAAAGAACATCTTCGGCGTCATTTGGTTTTATGATTTCGAAGAAGTGACATATTAGAAATTATTTTATGAAAAAATGAAAATCGTGCTTTTATTCAATGAATATTCAAGTGATTACTCTCCGAAGCTTATGCGTTATGATTTGGCAACATTAGGTGTTGAACTGCGATCGCCATTTGGGAGAATGTTACGGCGCGATTTATCTTAACAATAAAAAATCACATTCCCGTGGAAGAATTAGGGAATGATGTAATTTAGGAATTCTCCTTTGATTCGGTAGCCAACTGATTTCAGAATTTTTGGCAAGACTCTAATGTAAAAAATTAGAAAAAAAATCTTAACAAACTCGTGCCGTTTCAGTTCTCTCCTGTATTTCTCAAACAATCCGAAGTTAGTTACATTCTACTCCGGAAACGGAATCATATTTCCTTTTGCAATAAATATCCGAAGAAGTATTGCCCAATCAAATTTTATGGGCACAATAAATTCGTGTCTTTTTTGCCGTAATGATGTCAGGTAATACGTTATTCATGCGATTATACAAGCGAGAATGATTATGCGAATCGGCGTGAGATAATCCTTCGCAGCCATTCTTTTCCGTTATGATTTTATGGGCATTGCTAAATCTTATTCGTGTTAAGGAAAATCTGTACAGAAAATTTATGACGCAATGTCGATGCAGTATTTGGAAATTAAGGAAAATCCTCTTTGAAAGAGTTTATTACTCAATGCCAGTGGAATATTTGCGTAGTCTCAACAAATTATTCTCACCTATTCCATGCCTTCTCGTTTAAGGAAATTAATTAACTATTGAAACAAAAATGCGTTGCTGATTGAGAATCCCTATTTTCGTACGTTAGTGACTGTTTCGCCTTTCTTATTAGATTAATGGGATCAAGAAATGAGTTCGCGCAGAGGTAAGCGCTCCGCAGGTCATCGGAAAAAACTCGTGAACCCTCACGTACCACCGTGCGAATACTACGGTATTTGACAAATAATTCGCATTATTTTTATCATTTATTCTTGCGAAACTCCTTCCTTGATACTGATTCTGAAGTTCGAATAGCGAAGTATTGGCGGCAAATTCCCTCCGATGTAATTGCAGCCTTACGTTGCATTTTCCCCGACTTCTCTCTTTTGGCTGTTGAGTGGAAGCAACTGTAGAGGGCGGAGCCTCGGCAGGTGGCAGCACCAGCCGGTGCGGTCGCAGCCGCTTTCTCCGGCCGCTCTTGCGGCGTGAAATGTATTCGTGAGGCCGATGAAAGCTGTTCTTTCGGAAGCTGAGGCTCCTTGGACCAAAGGATTCGCTCTTCCTTCCAACGCTTCGCCAATGTTTGCAATTCTCACATAGAAAATCATTCCATCAATGCTTACATATTTTTGGATCGTCCTGAAGTATGGTTAGTCAAAAAATCGTTCCGGAGCCTAATTTCGCATATTTGAGCTCATTTTCCGTAATTAATCCATGCGAATTCTTTTAATTACCTTTGAATGTATTTAAGCTGAGAACTATTTTATTCTTACAATTAATATTATTTTGTAAATTCTTAATTGCCATCAAGTTTTCACTTGACTTCTCTAATTGCCTAAAATGTGTTTGTTGATTTTACATGTGGAGTGGAGAGAGATGGGATAGAATAATCTTTTTATTTGATCAAACATTTTCAAAATTGGGCTTTTAATGAAATCGGAATAGTATGTTTATTTTCAAGGGAAGTTCGTAAGAAAATTGTTTAATTTAATTTCGTCTCAATGTGTACATTTGTAAACATAAATTATCCACTAATGTTTCTCTAATTACGTGTTATTCTCGAGTATTCACGATATCATAATTTGCTTCACTTTTAATCTATAAAACATATCTTTCGGAATAAATGCTTTCTTTTGATCGTGTCTGTGATCCAAGAGCCGTTTATTTATAAGACCAGGGATGGATTTCTATATTCATTAATTATCCTAGAAAGTAGGCTTTAGTGAATTTTATGTTCAACAACAGAGTTTCCTATAGTTTTCGAATCTTCCTTGTTTTATATTTAATAGGAAAGTTATGAATGTAGAAAATGCTCGTCGAAGGTGATGATTTAAGGACCTATATTAATCGTTAAAGGATGAAATATCTATTTGATCATAAGGGGTAACTTAGAGTTAATTTCCTTGATTTAGTATGTAAATAGAAAGAGCCTTTCGGTAATAATGCTTGAATTCCAATCTCAGTTCATGTTACTAATCATATGAGTTAAAATAAAGAAAAAAATGTATGTATCTATTACTTTACTGTTACACTTTCCGGTAATCCTATTAAAAATATGATATTACGCTTTAGAAAACGTTTCCTATCTCTTCGAGATACACTGCCAACTGCGTCGTATTGTACGTACGCAAAACAGTTTCTTTCTAGTAGATTATTAATAGATGAAATACATAGCGCTGCATCTATGGCCTTGGCTGAGACACGTACTCGACATTCCTGTCTAGTTCAAATTCGTCTCCATTTATTTTCCTGCCTCTTAAAGAGGTGCTCTGTATGACATTTCGCTCGCATGCTTAATTACTTCTTTCAATATCTACATAAAGGAAAAATAAGTATACGTTTTCATCTATTTACTTTGTTTCTCATTAAATGTTTACTTTAGAAAGTCAAGGAAAATTTATCCTTTAGAATTTTGCAGTAGCTGTCTAGCTTTCGCTTCACCCTCCCTAGGTTTTGCAAGTTAATTTAAAGTTAAGAGTAATTTGATTAACATATCAGCCATTACAAAATACTGTTATTAAGTTAAGAGATTCCAGATCACTTAGCTAGATTTTGTTTTTCCTTTTTGTAAAGAATGCAACAACTACGAACGTAGTCAAGAAATATATTTTAAATCGTTATCAAATTGAATTACGATATGTATTGAAATGAAACATGCTTTTCGATGTACATTTTGCGGATCATAATACTTTTTATGACTATGAAGATGAATATTTCACTATGCACAATATTTGTTTATTGTTTGGATTACGGTATAGTTCGACTTCTCTTACATACATTAGCTCGTGACATAAGTTAGATTTCATCTGTGATTCTTTCCTTACATTTTAGATCATCTACATTTTCTAACGAATTTTTTAATCTAGATGTTTGTTTTTTTTACCACCAATCACATGATTGGTATATTTCTGGTTTCTGTTAAGAAAATTATCTTTATTCCACTAAAATTTTTCGCGAGCCCTAATTCCGAAACTGCTGTTACCGTCTAGTTTTCAACTCTCCTTTTGTTTCTACACTAAAAATTTCAAATTAAGTGTTCCAATTTTTGATACAATCGTTGACATCTTCTTGACTATTCCGATTTTATTTTCTTCCGTGAATCAAAAGCTTGAAAGGGCAAGAAAATAATTACTGTAACATTCCTTGATCAAAACTGTCTCCATAATAAATGTAAATAATTCGCTAGATAATTTGTGTGATACTAACCATGGTTTCGCATGCCTATCCAAGGAAATTCTTATCTCTTCAAAAGATCCTGTTGTATTTCCATGCTTTTGATTGGTCTGTTGTTTGTTGCATTGCTCCAGGGAACAAAAATGTTATTAACCTTGCTCGTACAGGTTGACGTGCTTACGGAGTAGCTTATATTTGTAACTAAATAAATTTTAAATATTGAGATTGTAAACATGTTAGTTTAGCTGTAATATATCTCATAAAAAATACTCTTTTAGTATAAAGTATTTATTGTAATTAAGTATTATTCTTTCTTCATTGAATCTTTATATATTATTGAGGACCGCATACAGCCTTCAGACCGCATGAATATCCTAATCAGCCTCGGATAGCCAATTGAAATAGGTCACCGGGTTCGATTCCTGATGGGGCTCCATATCTGCACAATCCCTCAGCTGTCGAAGCATCTTCATTAAAAATAATAAATAGCCTAATAATCTGTTGCCTTGATATTGCTCCGTTACTCCTATCGATCTCTGTGAACTGTGGAAGTCATTCAGTGCGGGCATTGCCCCATCAGAAATTGCTGCAGTTTACCGCCAATTGCACCGCCACTCTCTATTTCTACTTCCTGCATTTGCACCCCACTCTTGCGTAAGGCATACATCGACCCTCGTGGTGCACTCTGCCTTCACGTCCCGCCTTCGTCTCCCCAAATGTCTTTGAGCTGTGGTTGGTGACGTGTTGGAAGACTATAAGTGGGCCGAAAAGCAACTATTGAGGAGTGCGATTTTTTGCGTTTACTTTCTGATAGCTCTTCGTAGATTCGGATTTTGAATCACGTGGATGTTCACCGACGCTGAGCAAGTTTATTACGAAAGTCTTCACTACAGAGATTAGTCCACCAATCATTTGAGTAAAATAATACCCCGAGAGTATTCCCGAGTCAATTCCGTCGTGCACGTTGTCTTTACGTTTACTGGTCGGATATGAAATACTATACGCCCATTCTGTATTTGGAATTTGCACGTCTGATAACAGTTCCTTTCAGTCTTTATTCTTCCATTATGCACATACGTACCTAGTCCAAGTTTGCTGCGCAATGCACGTGTTTTCTGCATTAATCGATTTGATGACGAATATAACGATGAATATTAAATAAGAGAGGACTTGAGCGGTTCTTCTTGTGACTGAGGCTATTTTCTCCCAATTTCGAATACTCCCTTCCCCTTACCTTGTACCTACCTTATGACATAATGTGTAAGAATAGCCAATGTTAGCTTCATAAATATTATAAACTTGACTTAATTTTACTATTTTCGAAAGTTCATCACTCAAATCAAGAAGCATGAGGCAACCTTGAATATCATGCTGTCATTCCATGGCAAGCACTGTTGTTGAAGACTGTACTCGTATCTACAGGTAGGACTCTTAATTTACAATTAGCTGGAAATTATGGTTGGTGTAAAATTATTACCATTACAGATATTTGTGAATTTGAGTGCCCAAAAAATGCTAAAGTTGTATGCAGCTGATTAGTTCATCAGGAGGTTCATACATCAGAATGAATCTGATGTATGATCTCTATTAGATAATTGAATAAGAGAACATTCTTTCCTTAGGTAGAGCGAGGAAAAAAGGTCCACTGCCGCCGGTCTAGGTTATTTGCTTGATTGCTCTTCTAATACACACGTATCAATTTCTTGATTTGCCTTCGTTTTGCGTATCTAATTCTTTCGGCTCTTAAATCATTATTTAATGCATCTTCTATGTCTACATGTTTGATGATTCGCTACCTGCATTCATAGGCCAGGGGGGGAAATATTTGCAAAGGAGGACGATTTAAGATAATTTTCTTATGAATTTATCTCCAATTATCCCTTGTAATTATTTGTGGAAATGTAATATATGAATAATGATCTTGGTAAAACTCTGTAATAAGATTTTAATTCGAGCTCCTCGTCAGATCCTAGGCCAATTGCTACTACCACTACATCATTATAAAGGTACGATGGGATAAAAACGATCACAGATCCACTGTGATGATTATTTCATTGTCTGATGTTAAATTTGTTTCATCAAAATTACGTAGAACATGTTAACTTCCGTTGAAAAATTCCCGATCTCTAGAGAAGTATTGCGGTGGACAGTACTGCTAATGTTGGCGTTAAGAATTATTTCTTATTTCATAAATATTCATATTAGTAATGAATGAATCCTCCTTTTTCACTTCAAAATGGATTAATTCCATTATTCGAATTTCTAATTTAACAAATATTCGATTCGATGCACGAAACTTTGCCCATTTGTTTCTCGTAAATTTCCTTGGAAAAGAAACTTTATCACACATTAATTTCGTCTTCTGCTCATCGTCGTCATCCGCTGAAATACCATTGTAAATTTATAATAAATAATTCTTTTTTACATATTTCCATGGTTTTAATCATTTTCATTAGTAAATTATGTTTGGCTAGAAGCGTACTTATGAAATGTGCCTTACAAATTTCATCTAGAAAATTGAAAAACGAAAAAAAAACTAGAGTAGCGAGTGCATGATTTACCGCCATTTAAATTTGTATTCAATCTTTGACTCTATTTTGCAGATTTCGGCTCGGTACGAAATTTTTGCCGAAAGAAAAATAATTTGATTCGAAATATCGAGTATTCGCATATATTCTAATCAATAAATTCTAATATTAGCAGCTGTAACCAATATTTATAAATATATGTGATAGTGGAATTGATTTTCTGAAATGCATTGCATCCTTTGTTTTCATTGCTGCTGTCTTTCTCTTATGCTTTTCTAGGGATTTTCTCTCAACAAAATCACTGATCATTTGCGAGGAGAACTAACTATAACGACGAATAAAGGTTTGTTTCCATTGTCTGTATACTTTGATACAAAGGTATACATTCGGCGACTAATGCCCGTTCGAATTTTGCTGTAAAGCAAGGCGTCCACGTGTCTGACAATGAGAGATTTTATTTTTCGGCCAGTTTCAGATGAGATGTGCAATTGTCGTGACAAATTTATCTTGGGAAAGTAATTTATTATATATATTTCATCAGTAAATGGCCTGCAAAATAGATGTAAACTTAAGGATGCAGTAAAAGTTGTTGAAAATGGGTTAATTATTAAATCAATTTTTTTTTTGTATTTCTCGATGACATGGGATAAATATGAACCGGGTGAATAGTGAAAAAATTCGCGGACACTGCTGCCAGCTGGCGAGTCGTGTGAGTACTTGTGGTAGTGAATGCAAGCACGAGCAGTGGCCGAGTGTCAGAGGTCCGCTAAAGGTCTTGTCATCCGTTGAGAGAGATTACTTGCAGTTGCAATTTCCCGCTTACGTCACTCCATGAGTACGTGCAAAATATTTTGCCACTGGATAACATTCTTAACACCAGGAGTTGTCACTTCTATGGAAATATTTACCATTCAGGTTCGATTTTCATTTCATAAAGAGATGTTAGCGGTTAAACTCTTTATCCAACGTTGTTAATTTTGGCGATATAATTTCGATTCAAGGGACTGAATCTAAATGAGACTGATCGTGTTCGCGCATTTTCTGATCAATGTGTCAGTTAAGTTTATTATGGAAAGAATCCTTATTCTTCAAGTGTTTTGTGTTTTTAAGGTCATTCAATTCTCTCGAGGTCTTTGACCGATTTCATAAACGAGAGTTTATACTGATTATCATGTAAACGCAGTCCCCATTCGGAGGCTAAATTGTCATCAAAATTGGTGTTTCTTCAATGCAGAATTCCTCAATCCGTATTCTTGAGATTGTGTGTTAATATATTGATAATTTGTTATTGTCTTACACTGAAATAAGGTGAAAAATGAACTATCATTCAAGGAATCTTGATTTACAGTCCATTATTGTTAAGAAAAAATAATCATTGAGACGATAGTTGAAGCATAATTTTCCACAAATCTATAAATTATATTTGTGATATAAGATGAAGTTTATGTATTCAGTTGTTTAAATCAACTTTCTCTGCCTTTATCAACAATTCTAGACTACTTCCTGTCACTCCCTCTGTGGATTTCATTATTAAAGCTACGTTTCCATCTACCTTTAGAATATTTTACGATAGTAC
Source organism: Pachydiplax longipennis (assembly GCA_036926295.1). Taxonomy (NCBI): domain Eukaryota; kingdom Metazoa; phylum Arthropoda; class Insecta; order Odonata; family Libellulidae; genus Pachydiplax; species Pachydiplax longipennis. The sequence continues at coordinate 10,318,691 of JAVFKF010000007.1, read as the reverse complement.
TACTGAGTGCCAAACCTAAGTAAGCTTGAGCGGAGATAGCGACTTTCAATAAATTAAGAATTTGGTAATTGTAAACATAGAATTTTGTCATATTTACTTTAAAGTTAATGACGAACCTACGGTAAACATATTTCTAGAACTAAGTGAAAAATCAAAGCAAGGGAATGAGTGGTGGTGTACATATTGTATTAAAAATACAAATGACGTAGTCCTCAAGGGAAAAATAATCATGATCGTGTGCAGCATTTTGTCTTATGGAGAAAAACCTACGTTGCTGGAGAAAGCTCACACAAGAAGGGGAGCGATAAAGCATGGATAGTAAAAAACTATTACTAATGAGAGATACGTAGGAAATTATCAAAATATTTTTATGGTCTGATAATGCAGTGGTACTTACGACCCTCGTGTGTATCGAAGTAGCGAATTGAATGTCTCCTCTTGAGAGGAAAAATACCTGTGATGTGTTGCCTCCATTTTCCTAAGTCGTTAATACGTCACCCAGAAGTGATAAGAATGAGCTAATATGGTTGTTTAGTTTCCTATTCGCGACCATAGAATAATAAGAGGACGAGGATAGAACCAAATACTTCCTTTCCTTTGTGTATTTTGTGATTTTCTTGATCTTAACAGCGGATTCCCCATATCGTATGCCTTAGATCGTTTGATTCTGGATTTCCCACTTCGTTTCGTTTTTGGTCGTGTGATGATGAATTGTACAGAGAGGAAGAATTACTGTCTAATCTCAAAGTAATAAGGAACGTATGGATTTTTATATGAAGATAATATTTGTGTTGTGCCTTTAATTACTATTGAGAAGTGTTTTAAATAAACACACATGTATTGGCGGAGTGATTTTGAACATTCGCAGATAGAAAGAACATAAAACACCCTGGTTATTTTTGCCGACAAATCGAAAAAAGAATGTTTTTTGGTTAACGGGCGGGAAAATTATGTTCCATGTTAGATCCTTATCTACTGTCTCTTTATCTAAGAGACTCTTTAGACTAGAGAGATTAATCAGTCATCGGATTACGTGGAAGTACTTCTCAGTAGGTAGAGACATTTTCTGAAATGAATTTTTTTATTTCAATCTTTTCCTCTTTCATTTTATAACTTTCGTTGAGTAACCGTTGTTTCTTACCGCATCATTGACAACTTTCGATAGTTTGAAAGTAAATATTACTCGGTGTAATAGCAAAAGCAGCCAGCTCGTTGTTAGAGTCATAATCGGTCATCCATCTCATTTAAGGGCGAAGTATATTTAACTGAATTATGGTTCTGTAAAGTGAATTAGATTCTCCGAGTAACGATTTCAGTCTAAATGGTGTGAACTTCTTATGTCCTCTATTGTCTAATCATACGTGCTTTAACTTTCGGTTGGATAATTTGCCATTCAATTCTATCTACTTTTTGCTCTTTCTTTGGTTTCTTAGTAACGAATCCCGCCTTTTGCATTATTTAACATCTTCTGTTTTTCTCTTGGCCTTTTCCACTGAATTCCACCTGCAATTACCTTCTTTAGCAGCACCTCTCCTCTTAATATATTGCTAAACCATTTCTTCTGCCACCGCTTAGTAACGAACTTACCGACTGTAGACCGAGCGATTCCTTAAATTCAGGGAAATTCCATTGCTGAAAATAGGATATTCCTATCCTTTCTCCCTTAATTATCTGTTTATCTGAATGAAAGTTGCCAAACATCCATTGAAAGAATTTGTTAAGAGTTAACTACAGAGATGCAACAATATATCTTATCTTTTAAATATCTGCCTTACTGTGGAATCTTATGCACAGCCTTCTTTATATATCATACAACTTTATTAGTATTTTTATAGTAAACCATTTTATATTTTTAATGGATAGTATACTGTCTTTTTTGATACTAATCTGGCTTTATATTTTAAGTCTTGGAAGAGAAACATCAATTGTATTAAATTTCGTATAGTTAGTCTTCATTAATTTTAAATCACTCTTTATTCTCCTTATCAGTGTGATATCTTTTATATTAACAATGGATCCAGTGGTAGAGGAGACTTTATAGTATCAATTTCATCCGAAATAAAGATGCCATATATTTATTTTACGAAGTGTAAAAGGACGATAGAATTACCGGTTATCAATAAATTTTGTATTGAGTCATGATTGAGCGGTAAGCAGGTGAATGGAAGTTCTAGATTTCACTACAAAAATGTAATGTTTGAATCAATTTCAAATTAGTATCCGAAGCAGCTTCCAAACATAGGAAAAGTATCTCCGGAGATTTCTTCGGAAGTGTACATTTAGTCATTTTCACAGAAATATCCTATTTGAAAATGCTTGTCATATATGCAACTCAAGCCCCTTTGGAGATATGGTGCACATTATGTTAATATTTCATGGATCAGCCATAATGATTTTATCTAATAGACTGTTTCATCGTAATTCCTCCATTAGAAAAATTGAAGGTTAAATTACGTTGCCCCGAGGGCATGTTGTAAGGCCGCCCCCGCTCGGAACATCTTCACTGGTCCCGTTGCTTCCCCTCCACCAGCTGCCCTTTTCAGCCCCTGGACCGTTATTCGCGACACATCTTTCACGATCACTTCTTATCCGCACTTTTTTCTTCTCTCTCGCTAAATACTAAAGAGATGCATTCGAACCTATCATAACTGAAATTGAAAGGGATCAGAAGTGTCTTATCGTCAATAGTCATATCATGTGCTGCTGTGCGATCCTCACACTTAGATAATTGCACATTGGTATTTTTCTTTAGAAAAAAGTCCGATTGCCAAAACAGAACATGAACGTTCCTCATTTTAGCTTCATCTGAAGCGGCGATGCGAGAAAGAGAAATTTAAGTGATTTTTATTTCTCAGGTTGTCTGTAAAAGGTTTTGAAAATTTTTCTTGAAGAAAATGTTTCCCGTCACTTGATAAAACTCATATCCTGTAATTACTTATCTATCAATACTATATAAACCTCTCTATTTGCATCTTTTTTTCTATTATCATAGTTTTCATTTCGAAGGATTACTAACCTGTTATTCTCTTATCTCTAGACGTTTGTTTTCCAGTAACATCAGTGGTAACACCGATTTAGTGAAATTTCAGTACAAAAGGATAAAGTGATTATGATAAAAAATTTGAGTTATCTACTTAGTAGTATGTCATTCGAGTATCCATTTGGGTGCGTAAAATCTATCATATACATGTAGATATCATACATATGTAGTGATCGGGCTTGATTAGTGACAGTTTCTTTGTAAGTTATCGAAATTGTCTTCTCTCTTCAGTTCGCAGTTAAACTAACCATTATAAATTAACATTGTTGGGATATTTAGTGAATTTTGGGATAAACTCGACATTTACGACTGCGATATTTTGTTCGACATTTTATAACTGTAGATTTTTGTTCTCCAATTTATTTGCAAACCTAGTTCCTTAAAATAGACTTGATTTATTATATATTCTGCATGCTTATGCAAATGAAGAAAGAAAGAAACTTTTAAGCTAAAGGTAGAGTTGTTGGAAATAGAATAAAAATTAAATTTCCCGTACAACATTCATGAAATATACCTGTTAGAAGTAATGCGTTTGATCAACAAATTCGATCTACGAAGGAAACTAATTCTTGATAATACATTGAAGAACAACGAAGAAAAATCTTAATCTTGAAGAAGGAAAACTTATTAATCTTGGAAGTAGCATTATAAAATACTTGGCTATTTTAAGTAATTACAAACAAACTTGAAATTTTATGAAACGGATCATCTTTTTCAGTTTCTAAAAAATAAATTAGTACTTTTCTCTGTTGGGAAATTTATATATAAAAATTGCCTACAAAATAATTCACTTGGGATGCTTATTTCCATTACCTCTTGGTGCTTTCTTTGGTTTTTCGATCCAATTTCTATCCTATAAACTGATATTTGACAAAAAATATATCATGTAGTATTTTCCTTTTGCTATAGGAAATATGAATAGAAATAAAATATAAAACGGACCTCACGATTATAACTTAATCATTACAGTTGAAAGAAAACATAATCTCCGCTAAGATTGTCCATTCTGTCATCTTCGTTCGAAGGAGCGATTTCTTATCCAAATCATCTATTTAAAAAGGGATGTGGAATCATTTTCATACCACTTCCGTGAAGAGTCATTAGTTCTCCGCGAACGCTTTACTATACACTCCTTTTCATTTCAAGCACGATCTGCTCTCTTACATATTCCTCAGCAAAGAATAGTTTATTACCTATGCTCTATTACTTAATCTGTGTAGGGTAATTTGTACACTATCCCCTTTTGCCATGAAATTTCTTTGATCTTGAAGCATACGCCGTTTAATCGATCTGTCATTTCGCGCAACTTGTGTCACTTCCATATGTCTTAGAATTTCTCAGAAAATTATTATTTTTTGGAGATTAATTTTACTGGATGCTGAACGGTATCACGTTTCTACCCGAGACGGAGTTCTTTGAAATGCTGTGAAGACATGCTTTGTTTTGTACTTGGTGAATGAACTATTTTTCCTTAAGAAACTTGTAAGGAGCTGATATTTGAAGAAAACCCCTCTAAAAATAAATGACTACTGTCCACTATTCTTTTTTATACTTTATAAATGCTGTAAATTCAATCATTAAGACCCAAAATACCCCTAAACTAATAAAACCACCTGTCAGGTCACTTGAATTGAAGAATCATTTAAATGAATGTATTAATTAAAGGATTTTATTTCCCGAAAGCTGTCGAAATGTATGTCTTACCTTGTCATATTACTCCTCCGGTTGAAGCTCTTCTACTTTTCTCCGCTGTCCTTGTGAACAAATATTAATATATGAGTTTACTCTATGGGAATTTTCGTTAAATAAAATACTCTGTGGGTATCTTATTTACTCTTTATTTGTGTTCATTAAAATTTGACGGCGCACCTCTGTTTTAATATTATTATATTATGGAAATAAGCTAGGTAATTTTTTCGTATTTTGTGTATGAGAATCGCAAACTTCTCAATTGACTTCTTTTATTCTTAAGTTACAATATTGACTGTGGTTTTCTTCCCCTAAGCAATTTGAAAATTAAGTTACTGATAATCCTTACAGTATGCTAAGTATTTTCAGCATACATTTCACCGGGAAAGCGTCAAGAATTGTTCTTACAGTAGTATGCAATTTAACCGAAAATTATATCACAATAGGCTGTAATACAGGAATCATTGTCTTAAAGTAATCTGTAGCTAGGAACACACGAATGGGAATGAAAATTTCCATAATAATTCATATATGAAATATTTCTGGGTTCAAATGCATTTGAATGAGGTGTTCATGAAAGCTAATAGACCTTGAAAAGGAGATGTTGGATAATTCATATTTTACATCTCGTATTTGTATCGCTAAGGAAAATAATGTATTTTCTCATGATTAAGATATGAATTTGACAAATCTGCAATTTTTTCTAACATTTCTCAATAAAAAATTACCTAAGTCCTGTTAAATTAATATGGTCGTGTGAACGTTGTTTTAGTTACGCTGTAATTCGAAGGAATCTTAGGCTCAGGATTTTCTATAGCCTTGAATCAGTCGAGGTTTCAGTCATAAAGAAGGCATTGGTCAGAATTCATCTTTGAATGAAATGGTTATTCTTTTTCGCGGAAACTTCGCCAAATTGCGAAATGAATTGGTCTGCGTTAGTCATCTCGCCGTACGCTGACGCATTTGCTGCTGCCTAGCGGTGGAAACGAGAACTACATGCGTCGCCGATTCTTTCTTTCCGAAAAAAATTTGCTGTAATTCTTTTGTTTCTTACCGTAAACCGTTGAGGATATGAATGTTACGTCTTTGGCGTTCGAAATTTACACTCGGAATAAATAGTTATTTTACGTTAAGTTTTGTTCATGTGATGGATATCGGAGCATTAATTATCCGAAGCCACGAATTCAACTGGAGAAGATGGCAATTTCCAACAGGTAACTAATTTTCACCGTATTTCTGTAAGAATAATACGTAATTTTCACGCATATTTTGTTATTTATGTACTATTTTATTTAATTAACGAGGAATTTCGCTTATTATCGTTTGGCTTTTGACCACATTATTCGTTGTTCATCTCTGTTGTTTTAAAACAGTGTGGAGTTTGGCTTCGTCTTTAAAATTGCCTGCAATTTAGATAACGAATCCCTTCGAATAGGTGCTGTTAATGAGTTACTTTTAAGTTAGTCTTTCTTATCAGAGGCAACAAACTGAGTATAACTGAATTCTTTTCTTTGCTCCAAAAATACTCGTTGAAGAATGACTTCAAGCTTTGAGCAGTGTACAGAGAGAACAGAGCGCTAAGCAGTGTCTGCCTACTTTACCTAACGAAACACTTGGAATAGAGTGATTCTTTTGCGGCTCACCAAATCCAAATATCTTTTATTAGTATGAAGTAAAATTTATACATATGTTCACAGATCTTTGCTCTAAATTAGATGTACTAGTTACTCTTCATTCACTATCTGCGGTCGTTCGCGTCATTTATTAGCATGATTGCTAAAAAACTTAATTCGCAAAGATAGGAGTGAACATACGGCTATAATGATGTCATTGCATAAGTATCTGATTGAGGACAGTAATTTCAGGTTCTAGTTCGAAAAGCAATATAATCAATATTGGTTTAGAATTGTTGAAATTGTCAATTATAAATAGGTATTTGTGAACTTTTTCACAACTACGCCAACATATGGCAAAGAAATATTTACAGAGGCTTAGCAAACACTCAAAGTTTAGCATCGACACCACTATCAGATTTTCCGCGGCTACACGTACACACAGGAATACACCGAATTAAAACAATAAATAAAGGAAATGATATTCCCTTAGGGCATACTTTAAGAGAGCAGATGCTTATGAAAGTACTGTTGTAATGACATATAATAATAGCTGATTCCAATACTCAGAGAAAAATATCTAGGTTGTCATATTCTTCTGTATGTACAAAACTATTGCTTATTGGCACGTGAAAACGTTTTCCTTATACTCGCGATATGGTCATGATATTGGGATATAAAATAAAGCATTAAATTATTAAGTAGAATAATTTTCGTGCCTTCTCTTCGTTGTGACAGTACATACTTCTCTTGAGATAATGGATAGAACTTGGTGTGTTAAAAATATATCCATTACCGAATGAAAATGTTGTCAGTCTTTTCGCGAAGTGGTAACGTGATTTTACTTCGGAAAAAATTCTACCTGCTGAGGCAATTAGTTTTCAAGGATGTCTCTTGGATAGAATCTCCTTGAGAACACAACAGGTGAATGGATTTATCAGTAGGACTATCTTACACCTTCTTTGACCTAATTTCAAGCAATTAATGAGCAAATCTTCCTTTCAACAACAAAATATTGCTTCAATGCTTGTATTTCTTGGAAGAAGCTTCCTATTCGATCGTAATCTGCAGCAGAATGAGTCGGGAGGCTTATGTTTATATGAAACTAATATTAGATTAGGAAGAAGCCGAGTTTGTTAGTTGTTTTGACTCCTTTCAGGATTTTTCTTTTATAAGGAAATCATTAAATTTTCAGAGTTCAGTTTAGTAAAATTTAGGACTAAGTGTGTGATTACCAACTTCCATTTGATTTCTTTGTATAATTGTTCAGTATCTATAAATGAAATTAGCAAATGGAATTTTTTTATCTCGGAATACAATATTGGAACACATATTGCATAGTGATAGATGAAATATTTAAATACTAAATTGATTAATTTTACAGACATTACTCTGTAAGACTCTACAATATGGAAATCTTTTCGTCGATATGAGAATCCTCAGGCAATTTACCGTTAAAATATAGCGAGAGTATACAATTTAATATATTTTCACGGTTTTGAAGGGGAAACACTATTTTTATTGTGATAAAATTGTTTTTACTTCACTGGAAAGTAAAAATAGCACGGAAATATTGAATTAGACGCCTCATCTCTTTTCCTCCTCTTTTATTTTCATCATAGGTGTTTCCCGCGCGAACAGACAAATTTTATTTGTAAAAAATAGAACATATCTGTCCAATTTTAAATAATCTCTGAAATTATTCTTCAGTCACTGAAAGTTGCAAAGTTGACTCTGTGCCTTATTTATATTAATCGATTTTCTGTTGTAGTGAAGAACTGATAGTTAACCAAATGGAAAAAATTGTACCTGAAAGAACAAAGTATTTTTTTACAAATTATAGGTTTTACGATCTCTATAATAATATAGAGAGTGATAATTTCCATTTCTAACGTATCTAGATCTATGTCTCGAATAGAATACATAGAAATATTTAAGGACGTTCCGCTAAAATCGCTCATTTCCTCTATATGAAGCTTTTGAAAATTTCTTTGTTTATAAACGTGAGAAAGTCGGTGTTTTCGGGTTATGAATAATTTCCTAGCATGACCAGAATGTATGATGGAAAGAGCGATTCCGATCCAATTGATACTTAAATAACACTGATATGTGTCATTATTATAATAATAAGTTAGTTTCATTCCATGGTATGCCTGACACCTTATATATATATACCGGTAAAGTGGAGATTGTAAAGCGTATAGACCTGGGAAGGGAAAAAACAGGGCTTGAATTGAGTCCTTGTAAATATTTCGATGGAAATAGTTTTAATTCGTTCCATTCGGATGAGTTTTTCACAAACCTCCAAAATTTCTGCTTTGTTAGATGACTTGTCAAAACATTTTTGGACTCTGTTTTTGAAACATGGACATTGTTATCGGTGTCTTATACGCCGAATACTAATTTATGTATTTACCTGATACGAAGTCCTCGTTTTTAATGAAACTTAATGCATTGATAATAATTACATTTATTTTTCTGACCACCCACACCGTACGTACCTGGAGTCATTGAGACCTTAAAATGCTTTTTTTCATCTCTTTATGCAAAGTAAAGTTATCATTAGCATTTCCACCAAGTTTTCAGGTAACATGCAACATCTACAATGAAAATATTTTATCTAATTCAGTCGCATAAACAGAGTTTCCAGCCTTTATGAACAATATTTTCTGTCCCTGTTAACGTATTTAATTCCGTTATCAATCTGTTTTAGAGATCAGGAGCATCATTCAAGTAAGGTAACAAAACTTTTATTTACCAAAAATATTTTCAATTGTTTCTTGTATTTTCCTAGTCGTGGCTCCCGGTTGCTTAAGTTTCTGTCAAAGAAAATGTCAGAACCCATGTTTGCCTTTAACATTTTATTTTGTTTGTCCACCTCATCCGTCTCCATTCTTTTCTTTCTGCGTTTGAGGTTAGAGAGACACTTAGTGCATAATTATCTCGGAACTGACATAAACTAGAAATATATGAAAATGAATGTCGAATCGTATTATTCATTCATTGCATGTAAAATGTGGCAGTCTATTTGAAAAGCTGGTTCTTATTTACCCAGGTTTGGATTTCCCTAATTTTATGAATATTCTTTTCTTACTCAAAACCGGAAAGACAAATGGCGTTTTCCCTGAACCTGCAATTGCTAACAGCAATTCATTGTACTCTGTCCAGATCCTAATTCGTAATGTCTGCAAGCAGGTCTTTTTTATTCCAAGACTTCCATCTCAAGAGAGATGATAAAACTATTCAGCCATTGATCACATGCTAAGATAAAAAAGGAACGATATGAATGAAAAACATTTTCCATTTCCATATCAGATATTTACATATCCGTATTCGTCAACAATACAGTGAATCCATCATCATCTATGGTCATCTTTATGAGTGCTGCGATGTATTTAAAATTTTTTAGCGTTCCAGCTCACACATTTGTCGAATGATAAAATTTTTATATTGTGATACTTCTTCCTCTATATATTCCATGGATATTGAAAAGTAAAAGAGTAATTTTTGCGCCATATATTATAATATATCGCCACATCCATATAATCGACTTCGTTATTAGACATACGTTATAACATCGCTCTCACGTGTTATTGGCTTTGATTATCATGTACGTAAAACAATATGTATACCTTGCCAATATTTGGCGAATTTTAAGTCTACTGAGACTATTACAATTAATCCTTTCTCAAAGTTTACAAACGGCTATCATCCAGGATGTGAACTCTGTATTTGCAGGCAAATTCGCTGACCAAAACGCCACAGATATCGTGGCTCATACTATGCAGTATATTGACATTATCACATCTTAAAATTTTTATTCCTTGTTTTCATGTGTGTAATTTACGATTTAGAGGCAGTTATAACTCTGGCATTTGTATACGTTTTGCTCTAGACTCGACTGATGATGATAATAATTTCTCAATACAAGGGCATACACAAGCCTGTATGAGAGAAGACATATCGATCTGCTTATTGATATACATAGTTAACTCACTGTATCGATTTGAATTCATCATTATTTTTGAAGAGATTGTGCGTGCGATATAAGTTTAACATGTGTCTATGAATATGAAATCAGCACCACCATATGAATATCAGTCACCACTGGACCATAAAGTGAATTCGCGGAGTGGAAGATGATAATTATTGGCTCAGATCGCATTTCTAGTCTCGAAAATCCTCATTTCGCAAATATAACTCGCGAAAGGCATTGTTTCTCTCGAAAAGCACGTTAATTTCCATTGGCATAGTCACTTGTTTAGAGCGAGAAAAGATGATTTGCATCCGCGAATCGAGCGTTGTTCCACATCTTCCCGAGTGCCCTTTTTCCTATCGCGCGAGTCCTCTCTCCCGTCGAGGCCACGTTGCCAAGTCTCCGCCAGCCAGCCCTTTTATATCGATACTTGCTCGCCCTTCCTAGATTCGCGCACCATCTCCCCCGTACATTTCCTTTGCAAAACCATCCGCAAACACGGCCCGCTGACTTTACACTCCGCAGATTCTGCCTCTTCCGTGCCGCTCGTTTTGTCGGCCTCCACCTCGACACTTGCTCGCAATCCGACAAGTTTACGTTCGTGTAACCGCGATGGACTTCTTCTCCGAGTACTTAGCAATTTGCGTGTTTTTTCATCATTGTTTGGTTCCACTATCCTTTTGCTTTGTCCTCGGACTTCTCCGTGGGATTATCTGCCAGTGGAGCCCTGGAGGCGACCGGGTGATGATCACGCAGAATAAATTGATCTCAGATGCTGGCCTAGATGCGTCTCTTAGATGAATGAGTTACTTAAAAGCAACGGCAGTTAATTCGTTCCTTTTGTTAGGTTGCTCGTCCTTGATCGTCGTGTTAGACGTGTACATTCGTCACTCTATAGTAGGGATTTTTCCTCAAGAATCGCCTCGAAATGAATTCCAGTTCAGTTCGGGAGAGACTGAAATTTCCTCCTTAATTCAAAATGCAAACACGGGGCTGTTTTGCAACACGAGGAAAAAAAACTCTACACCTGGCTCATAATGAGGGCTCGTCACGTGCGTGAATAGAAACACTTTCTCTACTACCTCAGCATATGTTGCCTTAGCCCAGTCCTCTCACTTTTCTTTCGCATTACCGTTCTATGCAAACGAAAAGACGACAAAATGTTGGAAGCTAGGCAGTTCACATTTTCGTAACTGATAAAATATGCCACGATTTTTATTGTTGTTTTAGATGTTGAATAAACGCGGTTCCATTTTTATGTTTTCAGAGATGGCTATCAGTTTTTCATAGCGAAGGCGAATTTCAGACCATTCTTTCCATTTATAATATTAATCGAAATAAAAACAAACATCCATTTCAGTACTCGAATCCATATCTCCGTCTTCAGTATTCTAATCCAAATGTGTCGTCACGAAATCCGTTTTTCTTCTACAATATTTAGACAAAGGATGGAATGCCTCTTGAAATATTTTGGGAAACAGTATTAGATGTATCATATTCATGCAGCATACGTGCATCAACAGTGGTACAGTAGTGTCTTCGAAATTTGATGACTCCCTTTCGCATGGTAGATTCACTATCGGGAAAAAGTTTGTACATCTTTTATTTCGAAGAAGCTCCTCCTTTTTAAAATACTTAGCTTAATACTAAAACCTTTCCTGAGAAGATTGTGTCCCTAGCCCAATATTTTTTGGTAGGCATCCTCTGAAAAATATCACATTTTCCAAAGTGGTCGAAATTTATACTAGCATGAAAAACTGAATATTCAGCAAATTAGTGTGAGCAAATTACTCTGAGCAAAGTCTCTTCAAAATTTCAAATATGGCAAGGGTGAAATTCCATTCTCTTTGCCAGGTAAAGAATCATACCCGGTACTTCCATTAGTAATTTTTAATCATCTCTTCTTTTCGATTAAGTAGGTAACAGTCGACTGAAATTGCGGAGCTAATACAAAATAGTAATTGCTAGAGTGTTTTTATATTGTTTTTTCTCTATTAATAAGGCAAACAGGGTCCGAATAATTATTCTGATGGTACGGATATATTTGAAGAGCAGTTCATTTGCACAGTGTAGCACATTTATTCGTGAAGGCAATGGTCTTTATCAGTGTAAGAGTATGAAAAGAGCTCCGCTTGTTCCGAAGAGTTATAGAATGTCGCTAACGACTGCAAACACTTAGCTCAAAGAGATCATTCTTTAGAGAATGGATTCTGAGCTTAGCTCTATGAATGGGCTCACCAAGTGTCCCGTTTTTACCGGGACTGTCCCGCTTTGGATATAATATTTTTCTGGCTCGATATGATGAAAAAACTCGGAAAATATATAAGATACAGATATTTCAGCGATAGAAATAATTTATGCGGACATTTTCATAAAGTAGTATCGCTGCCTACGCTAACAATGTCTTAACAGCAAATGAATTTATCTCAAATGTTTAAGGCAGTGTCCCCGCTTCTTGTCATCAGAATATATTTACTTTATCTATATGACTATATTATTACTATTTTCAATGACACCAACGAGTTAATCCAGTGGTGAATTTGCTAGTATTTTTAGTTGCTATATATGTTATACTTCACAAAAAATAATTGTTATGCTACCAAAATTGAAGAATTCCAATGTTTTAAAAATTATAATTCTATTTCGGAAGCATTATATGTCGTAATAGATTTAGTTCATCAATATGCATCCATAAAATTGTAGTTTGAGATGGAATGTGAAAATATTTCATTTGCCATACGTTTTCTGTTCTAATAGTAAATTATGATCGTATACCCATTCTATTCGTGACTAATCCTTAATAATACTTGTAATCTAGTAATCTTTTATAATTATAGTAGTTTACACTACTTTATCCAGGAAAAGTGTTAAAATATATAATTAATGTTTCTGCACTTTAACAGAGCTTTGTTATCAGTACATTTTGCCTTAGACTTGATCGGAGTATTGATCCATCCGTAATTCATTACAGTTCTAATCATGACCCCTATTAACCCTTGAAATAACAACAAGCATATCTTGCTCGGGATTCGAATGGAGAACCTGAGTGTTACTACGCAAACCCCTAAGCCAGGGGTGGGCAACCCTTGGCACGCGTGCCAAACGGGTCAGGCAGACAACTTGTTTCTGGCACGCGAAACAAGTCCTTGCCAAATTTATTTTCAATTTTTAGGAGACATATTTTCTGTAGACCGGTCATAATTTTTTTCATTCGGTCAACTTTACAGGATTTACTTTATCATTTAAAAATCAAATATCAAGATATCGGATAATCTGTTCTCAAAATATTTTGGTCGGCATGTGGCAAAAATTTGCGTCAGAAATTTGGCCAATTATGGCACTCATTTTCAAAAGAGTTACCCACCTTCTTCACGCCATCGAAGTCTCTTTAATAATTTTTGTCTTAAACATCATCAATATGCTGTCTATAGCCGTGGTAATAGTTCTGTATCCCAGTCCAACGAATGAACTAGAGATATTTACATACCAGTGTCGTAGCTGAGAGGGGGGTCCACCTCCCCTCTCCCATTCTCTTGGGTCCAGCTCCCAATAGAATGAGCGATGAGTGGTGAGAAATTGCGAACGAAAAAGGACATCTATCCAAGACTTTTATAAAGGTAATTATGCAGGAGTTATTCAATAATACATATAGATATATAAATCTCAATAGTGTATACAAATAGATAAGGCGAATGCTATGTCTTCAATTTAATTTAATTACGATTCGTAACTCAGGAAAAAAAGTAGGAATTCATATGAACGATGAGCTAGTATAAAAGCAATTATATATGTGTATGGTAAATAATATGATATTATGATAAAAACATTATTCAGTAGATTGATGGAAAATGCGATGGTTCTTTTAATATGGACATTTAACGACAAAAGAAGCATGAGATCCTACGGTGTGCACAAATGCTAAAGTTCTGCTGCAACGAAACAAAAGTCCAGTCCCATAAAATTGTTTTAAGCGAGTTTTTGCCGTATATATTATAATACACTAATAATTATTATTGTACTCTTTCGGCGAGGTTAGGCCAGAATGGCATCTCATCTACCAAACATTTACAAATATTACACAAAAACATACCAAATTAATTCAAAACCATTGTCTTCAGTTAAAGAATTATTAGAAAAAAAAGAAACTAATGATATAAAAAGTATGCGGTTGATAAAATTTAATTAATATATACAAACCAAATGTAGAGAAATATAAATCCCACACATACATTCAAGCTTGATCTAATAGGTGTCCATTGGTGCACTTATATGAGGCACGGAATGAGTATATTGGCGAATGACGAAATGGCGGGAATCTTCTTCCCCACTCCACGCATTCCGCGCAATTTCAGCCGTGCGCTAACCCCGTCCGCCGCACTTTCCCTTCGTGGCCCCGTTTCGCGTCTATTTCTGTGCGATTTGGCTAGGGATCGATGAGATAAGTGTTCTCGCGGGAGGCTGCGGCTCCCCTTCGCGCCACCTTGTGTGACCCGGATTCCTCCGCACTCTTCCCCTCCATCAGCTGTTCCTCGACGCGACTATTTTTTTTATCCCTCCGCGACTTTTTTCTCCTCTCTATTAAATGTTATCTTCTTTACCTCCTTTTTCGCGGCACACCTGCTGCGCTCTTTCGGAGATAAATATGGATCCCACCTGGACTCCGCTATTGCGCTTAGCCATTTGTTTTGAAACCTTTTTTCGTTTGCTTCGCCACCGCATGGCGCCTTCGTCAGTATTCCCGCCTCATTCGAACGCTGTGCTTTGTCTCGAGTGGACGTGCGTCGACGGATGAGCGCTATTGGACTCGCACTGGAACTCGAACCCGGTATCCTTGTTAGAATTCGCAGAGATGCATCGATGTAGTGGTTGGAAATGTGTAGCCAGGGACAGTATTAACTATTTAAGGACCGTGGAAGGAACATATGTCGATGCGGTTTAACAACTTAAACAACAAGAATCCTTTGGTACTGTCATCGTGCACGTCCACAACGTTGAATATGCACATTTATGACACTAGATGTGATATGCGGTCGTAGGCGAATACACTATTTGATTAAACTCTTTCCTACTTCTACCTAACAGACAATCGTACTGCATTATAACTTATATTATTATTTATTAACGAACAAATGTTTTTCGGCTAATTACCAACAAATTAACAGCCATAAGGGCCTAACTTCTCCTAGTAAAAGGTTCAAATATGATAATAAATTAACATCCTTTCCGGGAATCTATTACTTTGTAAGTTCTCTCGAGCCCTATCAGTGAAGAATTTATTATCCGCGTAGAAATTGCGATTGCTATTGGTGATTGGGACATTAACAAGGTATATAGGGCTTTCCTTTTGTCCTCAGGAACAGTATCTGCCAAACTATTTTACCCCACGGTACACAGAGGATATGAATTTTATCGCTTATTAACTAAGAAATATAATTATAGATTTCCCATTTTTAAACATTAAGCTATTACGTAAAATGCTACGCTTTGAAAACGCTGAATCTCTGAATATCGACATCCGAGAGCTTATTGGGTACATGTCCCTTCTAGAATAGCTAACATAGCCAAAACGACTCGTATTGATTCGTAGAGAATCTAAAGATATCTCGATGCGAATCGTCTGCGTTGGCTTTAGACGAGGGATTTACACGTATCGACCCTTCTCGTAGTTTTTGTGAAGCTAGGGTCAGCTCTTGAGGGGGGACTATCATACTCCGGATCCGGTTGGTGAAGGATCCGAACCCTAAGCTGCCGAAAATGCGGTTCTTGTTTACATTTCATCACTGCTTTGCATTGCCCCTCCGTGGCCTAGACGTCCAAATGTTATTTATCCGTTAATTTCGCATAAATGACCATTTTCCATCCATTTCAATTACGTCACTCTCAAGAACCAATCGTGAGTTCCTTTCTATGGAATTTCAAATTTTGCAAAGCCACGGGAAGACGAGATAATCAGGAGTAAAAAAATCTTCAAATTATAGAACGTTTTACTAAAATACATTGTCATAGGGTTTAAGAACAATCGCTTATTCGTCGCGAATAAAATTCATCATTCTTTCTTATGTTTTGATCGTGTCTATTCCGTATCGTTCTTGCGGAATTTATAAACCTGATAGATCTGAAATTGTTATTGCTTCTTGATCGTTTTGCATTAACTAAAAGATTTGCTTCTAAATTTGAGAGAAGCAATAAATTTTTACGATCTCTGTGCAGCTGCCACGAGGCTAAATGCTCCATCGCGCAATGCAGTAGTGTTTCTAATGGTTCGATATTTAACAGCGGAACATCCGAAGAGTTGCTCCTTCACTTTGGGAAGTCCCGCTGTGTCTGACAACATCAGCCATCCGAAGTTTATCAAGCGTTATCATATTAAATTATCGAGCGAAAATCATTGCGTCGGGAAACAATGATCCGCGCCGAAATTGTCGAAGCGGAAGTGAGCAATTGACATTCATTGAGCGAGTTAATATCGCCTCAGGGCGGTCGACCGCTCCATGTCGTTTTTAAAAGGAGCCACCTACGATCATTTCCTTTTAAAGTTTGACCCATTTCCTGTCGCAACACCTTCTCTAAGACAGTCCTCATCTCGCCGCAAATGTGCTCCGATCCGATTCGCGGCGGCCGAATGTTTGCAGCGGCTGAGAGAAGGCAGCTGATGACGGTAGGTCTAGACGGCCAGACACCGGTTCACCTTGCCTCTTCCCCCTCCCCCCTCAGATCCTTCCCCCCGAGCGGTCCTCGCTCGCATCCCCGTCTTTCCCGCCTTTTTTCCCTCGCCCACTTCCGCTGCACTTTTTCCCGCCCGTTGTCTGCTCGCCTCGCGCCAATGCTTTTTTGCCGTCGTCCGCGGAATTCCTTTCTGCAGAGGGGACGCACGCAAAGATGGCGTCTCAGCTGGCCGGCCGACCCTCGATCACGTTGGGGCAGTCCTCGCGTGTCTTCAAACCACTTTTGCTCCTTTTCCACTATTGACCTGCTGCTGTTGCGCCATTCGTATGCCAGGGCCGCTTGTTGGTACTTTTAGTGCCATGATGCAAAATCATGCGAAGGTGCCCTCTAGTCCCTAATGCCACACAAATTGAAGTGAAGGAAATCACAGGGATGCTTGGCTTACCGCCGGAGGAGGCCCGGCCCTGGTGGAAGCTTTGCAATAATAATCCTAATGGATAATTTTAAAAGTGACATTCTCTATTCCCGAATGGTTTGACGTAGAAATATGGTAACCATAAATATATTACCTTAGTAAGCCTCGGCCTCAAAAGCTGAAACTATTAACATCACTGAGAAGGCTCGGTTTTCGAACCCAGGAGCCCATATTACGTTTGCTTGAGATAACACACACTTTCATTTTCCAGACAGTATAGTTTTATTCCTTCATTCATTTTTTTTAATTTGTAAATGTGAACGAATTTCCATCACACTTCCTCTATTCGACGACTGAAACTGTAATGCATCTCATTTTGCTAATTTTCTGCGTTTTTCGGTCGATTGAATCATAAATTTGCTATTTAATAATTTTTAACATACTAAAATCTTATTTTTCTCTTCTTGGTCATTACCGAGGTCATTTTTGCCTCGGTTTCAGTTGGTAATAAACTCTGGAAAAAGTGTGAGGTATTAGCGCTCCTTTCCAGCGATGTTGTTTAAGCTTCCATTAAGAATTTCATTAATGAAAACAAGTAGACCCCAATGACATCGATTTCAAAAATAGTTCTTATTGACGAGCTCGCAATTCAATCCTTAACGAGGAATATCAGCTTCGCCGGGAGTCGAAACCGGGACCACAGAGTTGGAGCGCTCCTCCACAACCAGTGGAGTGGGGCATGGCTTCGCTTACCTATTTGCAATATATCTTACATATCCGTCCCGCTCTTAATTAAGATATGCAAGTAGCGTGAAATTCGATGCTAAGCTTAATCGTTTAGAAATACAAAGAAAGATTGTTTTTTTTAAGGATTGCGGGAGATTTCTATCCGAGAGACTAAGCGAGGTAGTTTCTCGAGCCTAAAACTTTAAGTGAAGTATTAGCAGTAATAAATAAATTTACGGATATAAAATGCTGTGGTAAACTAAATTATGAATGCCTTCATCCCTTATCTTCAGGTTTTCATCTTAAAATCATACTGCGATACATTCTTTGCACGGTTTCCGAAATAATCGTTAAATCGACGGGACATATGTTTCTGACTTCGCAGACTCCGGAAATTCCCTGATTACAGGTCATTCCCTCGTAGGAAGAATAGAGAACACAATAGAGGGGAGATTAGCCTCTTGTTAGGGAAAATTTGGTTTAGAACACCACCTGCCACTACGCGCTCACTATTATGTTTAAGCAGGTCTACGCCCTTTCAACAGACCCGCCCAATTTGTTGCTGCCTTCTTCGATTCTTTCATACCTCTCATAACCTTTGTTGAATAGCTGCAATGACCTCTCGAATTAATGCCTAGAAAAGATGCCTTGCCTTTTTATGAATCTACTGCTATTAGAAATTACAACGAATTAGTGAGAGTTAGGATTTCTTTCACCCTTTCCTTGCTTCGTTGCCTCGTTCGTCGTCGAAAATTTCCTCCCATATCTTGCTAACTCCACAGTTTCGTTTATACTCTTATTACGGATTCTACTTAATAAATGATTTGTTCTCACGGTCCAGATTACTGTGTCCGTAGCTTGCGACTCGTCCATCCTTTTCTATATTTTCTTCTAGTATTTTTTAAGATACGTAAATTTAGTTCTCCTCTAAAGTCTAATTTACCTAGGATCTTACCACGCCTGATTAGTTTCAATAAGTTAATCAATAATTGGTATTAATAAACACAAACTCAATAATTTAAATTACTTTTATCACTTCCATTATCATTGCCATCCGTAGAATAGGGAAGTTGTTACCATAACCTTATAAAGTATGAGTTTCATCTAAATGTGCCGCCTATTGGCATGTGGAAGGGTTTCTTGCCCTGCCATTAAATATCAAAAGATTTATCGTGCCACATAGCGTTTTGGGGTAAAGATTTTTGCGAATTTTCTCTTTTTCTCGAATAATTAATTAGCTACTTTAATTATTTGGAGAATAGCTTCGAAATGTTAAATTTCGATGTTCATTCTTCACTACCATCAGATGGCATCTTTTCAGTATTTTGAGGGCTTAGAATAAATTCTATTTCTTCATATAAATGCTTAATTGTTCCCTTTATTTTAATTAAATTGATGAGGAATTGTATTTGACAAATCTGCCTCTCCATCTCGACGTCAATGACCTCATCAGTAACACCTTATTTCTCGCGTGTGTCGGAAGATCCATTTTACTCATTGATTAAATGGAAACCTTTGCTTAATTTTTGCCTCTGGAAAGACTAGAATTCCTCAGCGTAGAGGAAATAGCAGACTCGTGTTTAAGTCTTTCACAGTTCAGCAGAGCAGAGCATGACACTTGACTGCCTTCGGTGGACCCCAGACGTCTGCATAAAATAAATCCGACGCGAGCCTCATGAAATGTGTCACTCCTTACTTGCAGATATAGATCTACTTCGTAAAATTCTTCGAAGGCTCCGCAATCGCTACATTTCCACTATGGCAGGCAAAAAGTTGCTGCAAAATAATTGTTCTCTAACCTGTTTTCACTTCTTGAGGGGAAAATTATTTAGAGAAAATGTTTTTCCAGACCATTAGCGTATAAAAGGGTCAGGTTGCGTTGGCTCATGACCCCTTCTATTCGTGAGCTCGTCTGTATTTTCTTCTTATTACATATTTCGCTTCAAGAGCATACATACACCGTTTCAACAATTCATACATTATATTTCTCTCTTCGAATTTCAAATGTTTCTTCTGGTCGCGCAGAGTAATAATTCATTAACAACGGCGTTTTTTTTAATAAATGACCTCTCAAAAAATAAAAGGATAAATCATATTTAACCCCACATGTCCGTTTCCTTCGTTTTATTGCTCAAATAATTGTCTATAACTTTCACATTATACGTACGGAGCTATTTTTATCACTGTATTCTCTGAAGGAAATTATTATTATAATTGCTAATAATACATTCTAGGCATATAGGCTGAAAATACGTTATAATGCAATATGTTATACGTGGGATGTTTCACTATTTGTAATGTAATATAATATTAATACTGGAAATTTTATCTAGAATTTAGCCTGCAGCAGATCTAGGAACGTCCCCAACAAATCGGGGATATTATTCCTATAAATTAGGTGATCTATTCCGAGCAGTGTAAAATATTAGAAAATAATGTAAGCAGTGACTACGTAGGATCAAAAATATTGGGATCAAATTCGTCCCCAAAAATACAGGGTTGCCTATTTAAATGCTAAGTAATGTGTAAACTATTTTAACAATGTATGTACTTATGCGGTTACTGGATTTGGCGAGCTATGTATAGATAATATTTACGAAAAGATTCGTATCAATATTATCAATTAAATATATTTACAAGACTATACGGTTGAGGGTCGTGGTTTTACTTCAAACATATTTACTCGATATCTTTGTTGTTGAGTTAATGCCTATTCCCAGTTATACTTAGGGAAATTTGTTTAACCGTACTATGACATCTGGCAGAATAAACTGAAGAATGTATTCAAGAGTGGTGGTTTGGCCGGGATTGGCATTGATATGTCTGCAAGAAGGGTGGTTACCCCACCTGAGGCAGACGGCCCACCTGTTACCCCGACAGACCTCTTTTGTGAAGCATTTCTTGCCTCGTGAAAAGAAAAGAGCAAAAAGGATGGAATGACCGGTAATCGAACCCGGATCTTCCAAGGTGGGCTAAGCAACCATGGCGGAACTCTCCTCCGTCCGCTCTCGGTTCTTTTTTTATTTCTTCAACGGTTTGTTTCCACGAGTCTATTTGTTTCCAAAATAAAACATGACTACTCTATTAATGATAATCCGGAATCATCTTAGTTCCTTTAGCCTTTAGCCGAAATGTGAATTCCCCCAGGATTCCGAATTCTCAAATATAACCAATAATATTATTTATTATAGTCTGGAGACTTCCTATAAGGCGATTCAATTTCAAAGTTTATCGTTGAGCTAGACTAGAAAAAGCCCCAAAATTCAAGATAATTTTGATATTTTTGTTCACGCGTGCATTCGGAGGCATCAACCGAATAGGTATAGCAATTTAATTCTGAAATTATCGTCAGATGCTTTATGAAAAGTGGCCAAACTCGGCAAAAAATTCGAAAACGTAGTTCAAACATAAAATAGCTCAATTTTACTTCTACAATAAGAATATCTGTTCCGAAATTGCGTAAATGAAATGCGGAATATGAATTATCTTTTATCTACTGAACGTAAATCTATATGGATTTTCATTAGTCAATTGCGTTAAGTTACGAGAACTGAAATAGAAAAAGGTAGATAAAAGAAGGAAAAGTAGCTAAAACCAACGAAAAGATCGCTCGATTGGCAACTTTGCAAGCAAGACATTCGTTCTCCGATTCCAAGTAGCATCGGCAAAATCTACGTTAGACGAGAATTTATTTTCTTATTCGCGTTGATTAAATACTACGTATATTTTATACAGTTTTCATAACGAAATATGCGCACACGCCGTTTCCCGGACAAGTCGTGCTCATTCGCTCTATTACATTTGGCGGTGCTCGAACCCGCGACCTCTAACTCCCCATCTTGCCATCGTCTCGTCCCTTTTCGCACTGATTGGCAAGGTTTTTAAGTTGTACAATACATATATTGGAGAGCAAGAGGTCACAGAGGTCAGATGAGGTCGCAGACTGGCAGCGGCCTTCTTATTGTTTGGTTTTCACGCCTCTCTCCCTTTCATACCACGGTCGACGCCCTCTCCCCCTCACTTTTTACCCCTTGGACTCTTTTTACCCCCTTCGATGACTCACGATTATTTTGCAAGTATGAATAATACAGATTTAACACAGACTTGGTTAGCTAACAAACATCGTAAAAATTGATACTGAACCAATATTACGTGAGTTTGATAGACAATCTAACTACGAAACTCCATTCCGACGACCTCTGTTGACCGTCGAATCCTCCAGGGATTCAACAATTAATTATAATCTATAGGAGTAGTCAACATATCCTCAGTGCAAGGGAGGAAACAGCTATAAGAACAATGCTAGATAAATCATTTATGTTTTCAAGTTAGACTCAATTTTGGCAAAAAAGTTTTTCAAGGCTACATCTTGTACCAAGTCTCCTTGATATCCTTAATACTAAAAATTGCTTTATTTTTGCTTTGAATTTACTAATGACTTCATGTTGAAGAATTACACGTTGCAGTTATGTGTTACATACTGTGGATAATTTGTAAATTGTAATTTTTTTTCCTGTAGCTTTCGTGATCAATGGCCATTTAGCTATACCCTTTTCTTCCTTCATTCGTTTAATTAATCGATTAATTTTCGTTCTTGATCTCCTTTTACTTTATAATTCGGTCTTTCTATCCTGCTATGTGATTTCCGTCAAGAATAGCTCTTAATAGCATTGTACCGGTAAAAATTACATGCCTTTGTTTCTTCCCCGTCCTTCGTTTCTGTTTGATAAAGCGAAACAATTCATAGGTTCGATTCCGCTCCACCGACCTTAGAAAAGGCAGCGGTTTGGTGTGAGAGATCACTTTCCGCTGAGGAATCTTTCACTTGAAATGCTATCCTTTCCTCCTGGCGCCGCTCTGCAACTTAATAGGAGATGACGTAGTTGTACTTCGGCTCCCGTTAAGGATATCCTTTTAGCAGTTCACATTTTCACCCGCTGTCATTCTAGAAAGCGCTGTTTACATTTTCCAAGAAAAAATATATCGCTCTCATTTCATTGTTTTGTTATCGTAAACTTACGGGTGTTATGGAAACGAGAACAAAATACGAAGAAAATGATTTTGCACGTGTTATATATCAGTTCGGTGATCACAGAAAGAAAGAAGGATCGTATGTTGCTAGAAAATAACAGTAATTCCTCCTTCTAGCAATGCATCGCAACTCCGATTGCATCAGCATATATCATCCACCATAAATATTGGATTCGTTATATCATTCATAACTGTTGTAACACTTCTTATGAATGAGCTTCAACAGCAATTTTACACCTTTTTAATGCAACATGAATTTAAACCCGAAACCACTTTCACCACAAGCGAACGCGTTACCCACGTGGCTATCCGGGGCATCTATATAAACATTTCAAAATATTCTTAGGAAAATTACCTAAAGAATCTTTTATGCGAATACGATTGTTTCCGAAAGTTAATTAGCACTGTTTGTATCCCTGAACTATTATGTTTTCATAATGTTTTAATAATGTTTTCATCCAGTGACATATGTTCAAAAATGATACCTGACGAAGATAATATCTTATTAAGCATTAACATTTCGATAATATTTTTACTCTAATCTTCGGTGTATGAAATTCATCTATCGATTTAAATAACACTCAGAGTTGATTTCCCAGCCTTCTGTTCATAAAATTACTAATCACATAATTCCCTAATCTCTATCATAATACGTAGAAAGCTCTATGATTGGGACTTGAATCATTCCCTTTTTACGACGTTTGTGTTTTGAATTTGAGATGTATTCTTAATTTCCGATATTCGAAGCGAATAATTTGGAAGGCGCGAGCCCATGGACCTATGGCACGCGTGTCCAAGGTGGCACGCCAAGGAATTTTGTCGGCACGCGCAACTCTTTTTAATGTCTTAACATTACGCTTGCTTAGCCTATGATTTACCGGCTAAGTGGAAATGGAATTATGATGCGAAATCATGTTAAATTTTATTTAACTTCATCAGTTACAACTTAAGTCAATCACAGATGCAATAATAATAATAAATTTATCCATCCAAAGACATACACAAAATTGTATAGGATGACTCACTAATCCGCATCTTGTTATATATACAGCTCTTTTAATAAATTTTTATTAATTTATTTATTCGTTCTTATCACCCTGTAATACGTTGCGGTCAGTCAGTCAGTGGTTTAGGATTGGTAATAATATTGTCTAATGGAAGCATGTAAGGCTATTGTTTGGCATTGTATTGGCATAAATGCCCTTTATTTTGTCAAATATGGCTCTGACGTGCCCTAGGCGGTCCCAATTCTGCCAGTGATATCTTTGGCGTATTGGCTCTCATCTCTTACTTCGCATTCTTTCATCTCAGGTTAATTTTGGGAGACGTTTCGACGTCATCCAGAGAACTCGTATTTTCCCTAATGAAAAGCTCATGACGAATTAAACAGAGGAGCATGCTGATTCATAATTCGGAGCGGATGCTTCAAGTATTGTTGAAGATTGCGCGAATGACCCCACGAGAACATGCGGGGGTTAAATGGAGATCCACCTTTGAAGTCGATCACCCGTTTGAATCTACCGCAAAAGTTTTTCGAGCCCGTCATTTGGCGCGAATCGCCCCCTCCTCGCAGTTACCCTCGCAAAATACCCTTTCATACCCTCTCCCCCTTCGATCTCTTTCCCCTCCACTTCCGCTGTCATCCCTCCCCCTCCCGTTTCCGCTCCTTCCAAACGGAGAATCGGCAACAGCGCGTCTGGGTTTTTACCTCCTTGAGATTGAAGGGCGAAGGGTAAAAAAAACGAAGGATGTGGAGGGGGGCGACGCAGTTGTGCTCTATCGAGGTTCGGAGCCGATGGAAATGGGTTGTGACTGGGCCGCACAATGTTCTGCCTCTTACGTCACCAGCATTCGGAAGAACAATTCTTAAATGTTTTTTTAATGGTCGCCGATATGAGTGAGCTCTTGGCCTTGGCGTGACACTAGACTTCTCACAGCCGCTCTTCTATCGACGACCACCTGTACATTTTTTTGTCTGGTAATCGTCCTCTCCCAGACGCTGCCTGCCCACCCACACTTCTCCCGAGTAGACGTTCCAACAGCCGGACGCCCACTCCGCCTTGTTGCCAAGTGTGCTATTGTAATCTTCGCGAGGTTCTTGGCGTGGGTTTTTCGCCGCGCGGACTCAGCCGTTTTGTGCGGATCTTTATGCCACTCGACGACTTTTTCCGCCGATTTCGATATCCGTCGTTCCGGGTGGCGGCGTCGCCTTCGAAGCAGACGCGTGAACTCGGGGAAAATTCCTCTCGTCTGCGAATATTGTTATCTCTCCCCGTTTACGATGCCTTTGATTCCGCCCTTTGGATGCGGTTTGCTGGAATTGCTCGTCTCGAGGATGTGACGGGGTTCGCCGTGGATTTTATTTCAGTTTACCGAGCCAAGATCTCGGAGTAATTGTTCCTTATCGCCGATGTGAATGTTTCTGCAAAAATATATTTCGGGTGTTTTGTGATGCTGATGCCTTTTGGTGTCTCTCTATCCCTGGAGAATTTTTGAAGAACCACTTGATGAATGAGGTAATTCTTGGTGACTGGTGGTCACGATTTTGGTTCGGTGAAAAGTGACGTTTAATGATAGTGGACGGTAATAAAGTCGCAATTTTGGCTAGAAAATGTCAGCAGAGTGTTAAGTTAACGTTCGAAAAGCGACATTATAAGATCATTTGTGCTTTGATAGAATCGCAGTATAAGTAAAAATACCAGTAACACAAAATATAGAAGGAAACAATAAGTAAGATAGTTTGAAAATGCTTGAATAAAATTGAGGTATTAAAAATCATCTGTACAGTTGTTACTACATATATTTGTTAGACATCCATATTACTCGAAATCTAATCATTTTTAAAAATTCAACAAACTTTTAAAAACTATGGACTATAACTTGAAAGCGTGACCAATAATAACCAAAGCTATATAAAAACAGATGCACGTCTCTATAAGACTATTGCAATCATGGGTTTTGTGAATAAAATTGATTAAGTAGCTACGGAGTAGAGACATTATTTACGTACAATACCATATCTTTTTTTCTATTTTTCTTACTTTCCGCGAATTTTCACAGATGACCTTTTTACTTCGATTCAAATTCTTCCTTGCAGCAAAAACCAGGAATTGACCAACAATCATAACAATAATGATCGAGAAAGTTAATAGTAGATATATATTGCAAGGATTTTGTGGAAGGGCAATGACAGGCATGAAAGAACTCATTCGTAATTCCTCTTTAGTAAATATTATTATATTTACAAAAGCACTGTATACTCTATTGCTACATTCTAATTATCTTTACTCTCTTTGAATAAGTTTATCACAAATGCATTGCTTGTGTTTTTCAGTTGCTCATAACGATTTATGTCACAAATTTTTGTTTCCTTTATGTCGTTTGAACTATAATATTAAAAAAATGCGCGTGAATTGGAGATTGACTGAAATTGAACTACAAAAATAAAAAGACCCAATATCGCTCTAAAAACCTTTGGAAAAAATTAGCAAATCGGACGAGACTGCGAATACCCGCCAGTGGCGTTAGGCAGGGTGCGTAGTGACACAATCATCAATACCTAATCTACCTTATTAGCTTCATATTATTGCATGCTAATGGAACCATTTGCTTACATTCTTTAGCAGTATGCCATTTTTTAGATTTTTCAGGAAAATCTTTTTGAATTTGAAAAAACTACTTTTGAGTAACGACGAGGTCCGTTCATATGAAACTTTTATCAACCGAATTTTTATTCAGAAATCCTGGAAGTTAGATCTTGTACAGATAGAGAACGAATGACTGGCCGGTGTTGTAATTTTATTGCGGTGGATCAAGCGCTGAATCCTGATTATCATTACTCATATGTTTTTTGTTATTTTAATGCTAGGAGATATCGTTCGTATTAACTGAACGTAAGTGACTGAACTGAAGTAAGATACCTCAGACATACACGCAAATATCAAGGTTCATTCTGAAGCTGTTGAATATCTGTGAAATATAAGAACGTTTTGAACCTCAATCATTTAGTTTTAGTCTGGCATAACTAAGCCTTGGCTTGTATACCATTCGATAGGGGAGAAGTCTAATCCTACGCTAAATTGTAATCACTTAAAGAGCAATAACCTCTTTTAATATTTCGGCAATTTTTACTACTTACCTTAGCCTCTAATGTTTATTTTTCTATCCCAATGTCCGTCCGACATATCAATCATTTGGCCGCCTCAGAAAACACAGGTACTGCAATCTCAAATATTATAAAATGTTTGCTCTCTTTGGAAATATCAGTCTCCAGTTAACTGGGAGAAAATTTTCAGTGCTTTATTAAGGGATTTTAGATTCGATTGATAAATAAAAATTGAAGATGAGATCTTAATTATGGGTGTAAAAACAATTTCTTGTAAGATGTTGATGGCTTTGGTGCTATTTTCCATAAATAAATCTACTAAATTAACAATCCCCTTTTCGGAGTAAAGAAAGATGAATGTGAAAGAGAAACAATTTATTAAAATGCATTCTCAGGTAACATTATTAATTACCGTGAATTAACGAGAATGTGTTCCTATGAATTCCACGCATTCAATATTTTATCATTTATGTATTTCATTCCGTGAATCCGAATTTTCTAAGTCACTGCAGTAATTGGGAATGATCTTGGGGAACGTTTTAAACCTCTGCATTTTTCATTTAAAACGAGGAAAGCATGAAAAAATCGGATAATAAATTTATAAAGACATAAGATGATTTATTGTAAAGGGGTTATCGATAAAATAAATAATAATAAATTGGGTCATTAATTGATGAACTAAGGGGAAAAAGGAGTCGATGTTGAATTATAAGAAGCTAAGGATTGAGAGTTGAATAATCGATAAAACAAGAAAATTTAAAGTATTCATAGTTCAGGAATACCATGAAGTTACACGATCGGTAGGAGAGATGAAACTCACGTATGTAAAATTCGGTAAATCATTGTACAACTTGGCAAATTTTGTCTTATTTGAACCAAGGACTAACAAAAACAGTTTGGAAAAATGTTTTATAAAGTTGTATTTCTTTATATATATTGACTCTATTTTGAAAATGAGCTGTAAAGTATATGATAATACAATAAAGTATTCTTCGTTGGAGTCTGTTTCTTAATATTTGTGAGACTTTGTTTCCATTGAGCAGAGAACTATCAATCGCCCTGTGCTTTTCTAGTGGAAATCTGTCTTAACCTTGGAGGTTAATCAGTAATTTTTTTGCTTATGCTTCTGAATGAGATAATCGATTGTCAGATCTTAACTACGGGACTCAGAATTTCTCGTTAACTTCCTCACCTTTGACTTCCAACGCAGATTGCCTGGAAAAATTTGCTCTGGCGTTATTATCTTCTCGTTTTCTAAAAATAATGGACAAAATTTCTTTCGGAAGAGAAAATTAAGAACAGGGTAACCACAAATTCGTGAGTTTTAATTTTTTATTCTAAAATTTTACATTCGCGAGTTTTAATTTTTTATTCTAAAATTTTACACCTACTATATCTGTACTGTAAAGAATGCCACGGAATGGTATTCTCTATATGCTAGAGGTCTTTTTCGTGACCCAGACGGTGGATTGCACCTCATAGATGTGGCCATCATGTGCGGATGGGCGCGGTCGCCGTCGCCGAGGGCGGAGCCGCCGCGGGCAGACGGGCGGCGGCCTTCACGCCCGAAGAGCGGACCGCGGGAGAGGGCGTCGGTGTGGGGAGGAATCCCATAACATTACATCAGAGCCTTTTGAGCCACTGAACGGTATTGCCAATTAAGTCTCTCATATTGCAGTCTATGCGGTGGCAAATTATCGTATTTGGAACTCCTCTAGTATCGCTAATTGTGTAATGGCATGAGCGATATGTAGAAAATCCTCGTGGAAGGACGCGCCTGAATTCGGTTTTAGTTTTCCAAAGTGACTTGAACTGGAAATAGTATGATATATCCTGATCAAACGCTTAAACCTTTACACTGATGTTCCATTTGAAGCTCAAGAGATGGAAATAACTACCAATTCGAAAAGTAGTTCACTATATGATCGATTGCTTTGCAAGTGTATAAAATATAAATAAAGACGGAATTTGCGGTGAGTTAGGCTGCTTTGATTCCCCTGACAACAGAAGCGCTAATCGCCAAGTTTAATCTCTCAATTAAAATCAACGAAACAATATTAATAATAGGCAACAATTATTAGAATAGAATATTTATTATAGGAGGTATAGAATGATATGGTATTTATATCAGTTAAGCGATTACAAATGTGGTAAGATAGGCCGTTGTCAACCAAGAGCGTAATAGAATGCATGTAAGTGTATTGAGAAATTCAATAAAGCCCGAATGACTCTCATGGCTCATTAGCCAGCGATCGCGAGCAACTGCTCCAAATACTGCACATTCTTATTAAGAAAAAAAGATGTGCATTAATCTTTTCCCAATGTTCGGGAAGATGCCAAATATGATGAATCATTCGCTCCGAGAGGATTTCCTAGAGACACTTAAAATGATTGATGATGCTTCGAACAAAAAATACTGCTTTAGATGATAGGCATTTACTCCTGCCTGGGAAACCAATTTCTAGACTCTTGCGGTTTTATTCCCATGCTCTAGATCATGAGTATATTCATTGTTTCTTTTTTTAGCGTTGCAATTTCACGAATTTTGTCACTAATTTTTCGTTCACTTACCAAATAACTAAAATTTCAACGTGCTTAAAAGCGTTTGAAGGGGCAGATTTTCAATCGGAAAGAATTTTGTAACATTTAATACTTTTTCGCTGCTCTAGGCTGAGTATCTCGAAGAGAATTAAAGAGAGGAATAATCTGATTTCCCATTTAGACAGATTGAGCAGGTACTTCGCTTTAACGAAGAGATAGCGGTTCGACTTGAAAACGTAGCATAGATGCACTAAAAATTCTTATTTCAAATAATTAATTTTTTGGTGTGCAATATCTGTCTAATTATGTAGTTGGGATTTTGTGTTCAGTGACATAATTACCTATAGGATTATGTTTGTAGGAACCTATTGCTACTAGGATCACTTAACTCGTATAGATCATTCATGAAAAATGGTACTTCAAGCAGCAATTTTTCAGTCAAACGTTTCTCCAAACCCGCTAAAAATTTCACCTATTTCAAAAAATTAATACAGGTTTTCTCCCGGTCCTGTGTAGTTCTAAGAAAACTTCGCTTCAAGCTGTCGAAAAAAGAGCATCGGACGTTCGAGGAGGGGTAGTTTAAAATCCATATTCCATTTTAAAGTTAAGTCGAGGTCGCCGAAGTTTTACGCTAATGTCCCATTTGCGAAAATGTTGGCGAATCCGAATCCTCGAGCTTCAATTATACGGAAAGTGTTGATTCAGTTCATTAAAATCTCCCGGCCAATGGCCTCGGGCAGACGTCTAAATCCCTCGGCTGGCGTGCATCTTAATTCCATTAACTTTCATTTGTGCCTCTCGAAGACTTGGAGTGCTGTTGCTTTAAGGAGTCAATCTCGAACCATCGAACACTTGTGGACGCAACTTGAGGTGTTTCCCTGCGTCACGCGTTATTAAAATGCGGCGAGATCAATTAGCGCCGCCGGTGATCAGCCAAAGGGTCAAGGCTCGACCCCGTCTCGCGTGACAGACACTTCGCACAATTTCCGGAAATTTTCGGTCTGGGAGGCTAATCACAATGTTCCACAGAGTCGTCGGCTTGCGGTCCGTTCGAAGTAATACTTTGACTGTCCAGTGGCAGAAACAAAAGCAGAGCATCGAACCGAAACCGAAAAAACGTCACTTTTCCGAACAGAAAAAAATTGCAATTCTTGAACCCGAACCGAAACCGGAAACAGGTTTTTTATTCCGTTCCAGTCTTTTTTCAAAAGAATGCCATTTTACTTATCCATGAATAAAGGAAGGTTCACTAAATAGCTGTAACTACGATATACATCTATTATTATTTTATTCTAACAGTTATTGTAATTTTACGTAGGTGATAGAACCTAGAAAATATTTAAAACTTTCCGAAGGATATAATACAATGGTCGGAACGAAAATAACCATTGGAAGCAGTTCGGCGGTGTCAGGAGCGAAACTGGAACCGAAAATTGTTTTCTTTCGAACGAAAATATTACGGTTCGATTCCCTGAACCGAAGTAAGTATGTTACTCGTATATTCTTTCGAAATATGAGAGATTAAAATAAAAGATGCTTGACTAACATTCGAGGTCCGTCAGACCTATACGGTCCAACCAGACTCCAGAAATCTGCGAACAATCCATTCGCCAAACTAAATAATTAAATATAATAATCACTGAATATTATGAATGTACACATTGTTTCTAGATTTTGTTATTTTACATTGACATTTTTGTATTTCGGCCAACCACATTCATTTTTCATGGTTATGTCTATTAAATGATTGAAAAATTCCTCTACAATTTACTTCAGTTTCAGTAAAACTGATGTTCAATCGTAACTTTGTGGAATTTAACGCACATGATGGAAAAGAAACGAAATTTCGGGTATAATCGAATCAAGGCTAAATATTCGAGTTGAAGGCACTTTCGAAAGAGCGACTTCGAAAATCAAGAATAGAAGGGGAATCGTTTTTTTTGGAAATGTCTTCGAACTGCTGAGAAAGACCTTACGTCATCGCGATGAGCCTCTTTTGGAGGTTTTTCCCTCGCGACATAATCCGCGGAAGGGGTGTCTGCGGAGGGACAAAGAAGCCGGGAATCGAGTGCGTGGAAAGATCCCTGACCTTCGCTCTACGTCGCACCTGAGGTCTTGCCATGTCCACGCCTGCGCCCTCGC
This sequence comes from Pachydiplax longipennis, assembly GCA_036926295.1. Taxonomy (NCBI): domain Eukaryota; kingdom Metazoa; phylum Arthropoda; class Insecta; order Odonata; family Libellulidae; genus Pachydiplax; species Pachydiplax longipennis. The sequence continues at coordinate 10,286,747 of JAVFKF010000007.1, read as the reverse complement.
CCCCCAACGCCTCCTTCGATCGATACCACTTCTCCTTTGTCTCCCCCTTCAATCACAATTTCCTTATTTATACGTACATTTATCCTCTCTCTCGCTTTTATACCCACGCATATCATTCGTAATCTAGCTTATTATGCGTGTTTGTATATGCATGCATCTTAGTGATGCATGCATATATATTTATATATCATCAAAATCATCGGCCATTTTCAATCCAACGGTAGATGTAGGTCAGGGCATCGAACCGAATAAACCGTCATTTTTTCCGGAGAAAAACCGAAAACCGATATTTATTCATTTCCGACGTTCGTTTCACAAATAGTAATATTTTTAAAAGTGCTACGACAGCTGACGTCATTTCACACCTATGGGTTCCCATCAGGATTCGAACTAGGGATCACCGAAGGCGAACACGCTACTCCCTTTGCTATCCGGAAGCCCATCGCTTCTCAACAATGAACATTTTAACTTACGTGTAATTGGAGAAAGGTTTACTGAACGTGTAACTATGACTCGCTTGTAACTATTACCAATTTTCATTCTCAAATTTACAGTAATATCATGTAAATGTTTGAAAGAATGAAACTTTCAGGGTGATTCACGATGGTCGGAGTGGAAAATACCGGTTTTTCGTCGGCAGATGGAGCGAAACCGGAACTGAATCGATATTTGGCTGTTTCGTTGAACCGAAACGAAGAATGTCACGGTTTGATGGAGGCATTTCCAAGAGGTTTTTAATCCTTTTAATGGGGAGCATCTCATTGCCCTTGATTACTTGATGCATCTGCTCCATCTAATCTTCGGTCTTCTTCTTCGTCTCATTTTATGGTGTCCAGTTGAGATTTACTTACGTCTAATGTTAATCCCTTGGTGTTTCTTCTCACTTACATCGCTTACCCAAACGCAGGGTCGTAGTGATGGCGGGGCAATTTGCCCAGGTCACGAATTCTTAGAGGGGCACATAATTGAAGTTCATAGGGCATTAAAATTTCGATAAGTTGTATTTCCTTTGTGTCGTGCATAGTCACAAATTTTAAGTATGAATTGTATCAACTTTTCTTTGAGAAAGTCTAGTCTAAAAAAATTTAGTTTTAATAAAAGCAGTTGCAGGTGTTGAATTATTGCTAGTTGAGTTACTCCCTCCGTCATTCGTTGTTCGTTCTCCTTCGCTATCTTTGTTGCACGTAAGGTTTCAAATTGATTGGTATAATCATTAGCCAAAGGAAATCATCAGAAAGGTGAACTGCAATAGTGAACGGCGTTAATCGCGACGATGATCAAGAGTGTCGGAAGATTGACAAACGGTTGTTTGAATATTTTTCTTTCATTTCGTCCTTCCCTACGACATTAAGACATAACGCGATAATTGGTTCATTTATCATTTTTTGTGTAACGATTGCGACTTCGATTGCGGAGTCGACAGAAAAGCCGATTTCTGAAAGCAATTCTTAAATTGGATGGCCTTTGAGATCGAACGCTCTGTGGGATATATCGGAATATTCCATCCTTGAAATAACTGCAACGAAAGCAAGATCTCTATGTATGTCACAATTTTTATTTATTAAAAAAAATCATATCAGGCATTAGTTTCTTTTTTATGTTAGCCATATGAAAAGGTTCTGGACGTGTTACTTCTCGCTCGTTTTTCTTAAGCCTGCATTTTTTTACTATGAAAAATTAAAATATTAAGGGAAGGCCAACATCAGATAGAGGTTATCATTGGTTTTGAACGACGCAATGTCAGCCCTTTTTCCTAAGAAAAAGTTCATTAAGAAGTCCCATTACCTCTGTCAGAAATCCTTTAAAAATCTCTAAAAATAAGAATTTTTTATGGCAACGAGACCTTAACATGAACTTTTCATTGATTAGTGTTGCAAAAAACATTATTCACGAAGAAAAATAAGCTTTCCTTTCTTTTTAATTCGGTTCCATAACTAAAGGAGAATATTTCTCGGAATAGAAATTCCCGGTAGTGGTTTTTATAATATTCATTTGGCGTATAAAGTTGATTTTTCATGGTATTCAGTTCTCTATAACATGAAATTTGTGTGAAAATATTATAAATCTTAACCACGTCTTTCTTGCATTTTTCGATGCAAACTTGCTCGGAACACAAAGAGGAAATAGCTGCTATTTCATTGAGATGCAGATAAAACCGTAATGGTGGAAGCATTCGCAGAATTTCCAGGTAAAATACATCACATGGCCATATTAACCCCACGCGACTAATTCGAAGTTAAATCGAGCTATCAAGAAAACAGAAATTACTTCTGCGATGGAGACTGCGATATTTAGTGAGACTATCGATTTACATGAAGGATAAGACATTGTTTCAGTGGCTGAGCTCGCTCATAAATCGCTGAAAGATGCTCAGCGGAGGAGAGCTGTATAAAACCGCTGGGCTGGATATAATGAGTGGCTCATTAGTCTCATTCTCGTTCAAAATAAAGACGTAATCTAATCTGTGCTTATTTTCCCAATTTCACCTCTTATTCCCTTCTGCTGAACACGTGAGCTTCAAATCCGCGAGAGATTCCTCGCGTTAGAACGATGATTCAACTTGTGGAGTTTACCTTTTTCTCTTACCCCAGGCGATTTAAATACCTGGAAATTTTTTTCTTTCTGCCACTGATTGCAAAAATCTTTCTTGGTTTTGAGGGACTATTTTATGGGACATTTCGCCGCTGCCAAGTGGTACTTCTCAACGCCGTCGTTTCGCCGATACAAATTTTTGTGAACTCAAAAATACTATTCGTAGTACAGATTATTTGGGAGTTTCCGTTACATATGTGGTTTTAATGAAATCCTATTAATTTAAAATAGATTAATTCCAAATATTACCGTGAATGTGACGTATGTTTCAAAACGAGTCTCTCATTAAATTGGCTGGTAGCAGCACAAAAAGAGCTCAGAATCACTCATTAATTCTGTATTTCTCGATAATATCAATAATGCTGCATGTGGCGAGACGGCGACGCCCAATTGTCCTACTCCTGATTTTATGTGCAGTATTACTAGTGATTGTGATGTAATTTTTATAGTGATCCAATTAATGATAGCAATTGATTGGGTCTGAAGTAACCTTGGATTTCAAGAGAAAATTCTTCAATTCTTTCCTTTGATTTAAATTGGAAGAATCGCTACTACATATGCCAAAAATGGGCAAAAATTTTTCTAGTCCTTTCGAAAGATAATTTTCTATATTAAATTGTATTATAAATGTTTGTGAGTGCAGCGATGACGAATGACGAATTTGATTGGTATCGAAGGTTATATTTCGTCGCCTTTCTGCTAACAAATGTTTAGTATCATGCTGGCGCACCGATTATTCAAACACCCGCACAATCTCAGGACAAAAATAGCTGCTGTAGCATCAGCTAATATTAATCAGTAAATCCAATTAGGCGAGCCTGCCTTGCAGTCAGAATGATTTATCGTCTAATTTTCATCTTTTCTCTCTATGTATAATTAAATAAAGCTTGGATGCTAATATCGACGACAAATCTTTTAAAGTAGAATAATTTTAATTTGTTCAATCAGCTCCCTCTATCACCGAGTTCGATTTCTTTTTTTCTCTCTCCTTATTAGTACGTCTGAATCCCTTTCTATTTCTAAGTATATAATAAATATTAGCATTGATATCTAGATATTTGATTAATATTCTCTTCATAGAATGTAATCGCTGGAGATTAAACCTAAAATTAGAGGAGTAGTACAAAAATAATAATTTACCAGTATAATATCTTTTAGTATTTAATACCTCTTTTCCTTAAATAAATTCATTTCTTCACGTATTTATTTACTCTTATGTCATATTTGCTTGTTCCCCTCTACTCATAATTTACGAAGGACCTAGAAAATACTTTGAGAAACGAGTCAACTGTTTTTCGTCGTTCTCATGTCATCTGCTAAGTTTACTTCAGAAAGTTTATTTTTCATTATATTTGGATATACTTGTACTCGAAATTTAATAAAGACTTGCTCTATCACGAATTAAGTAACCTACTGGTTTAAGTCATTTTACTCTTTTATTTTTTACTTCATTTTAATAAGGTTTATTATTATGCTTTAAAGTCTTCTTTTACTCCCAATGGATAGGTATTCTTAAACATCTACTGTTTACCCAGCGAAACGTGCACGCGTTGTCTTTTCACTGCCAAATTTAATATATGTTGCATGAAATATTGATAAAATTTAAATTTATGGTAAATAAATAGAAATTCGTAAATTTTAAAAATTAATATTTATGTTCCTTACCTGAATACAAAGGGCATAAAAATATAAAGTGATTTTGAATCTCAAGTTTTGAACAGAAAAACTAGGACAAAAGGGGAAGAGACCCGCATAAATGCCCAAGGGCACCTAAAAAAAGAGGAATATGTCCTTGGAAATCCGGATGTATGTTCGCCTTATATACGTTATGTATATACTTCCTTTTCAAGTTTACAATCTTTAGTTTTCTTTTTTTTTTGCACACCGAACTCTTTGTCTGCCGTTAATGCCTCTAAATTTTGATCCGCAGCTCATATGGGCTGTGTTATAAACTGACGACACATGAACCAGTATCACCATCAACGCATCTCATGTTTTCATGCTAGTCGTAATCAATGTAATACCGCGAAAACCTAAGCCCGGCAGACCCAAATTGAGAAATGGTGTCTTCACTTCCTATACTTCATTCCTGTTTTTCTAGTTAGTTTGATAATTGAGAACTGAGTTGAAATCTTCCTATATGAGATACGAATCGTAATTTAAACCGGCAGATCGAATGAGACCGCATAGACACGACTTGGAATGAGGTTATTCTTGCAATGCGGGGAAAATACATAGGAATTTACTCCCATACGATCCATTATTACTAACTGGAAAAGCTTGAACGCACTGTAGACTTCAAGTGAACGGGGATTCCCGCCCAAGTTTGACTGCTTTTCCTACCAGAACAATAGCGGTTATAACACCTGCTTCGACTTAGCCGATTGCAATTGTCTCCGCCTCTATCTTTATCCCCCTCCCCCTTCTCCGCCCTCCCCCTTCCTTCCTCCTCCCCCTTTCGCCTCTCCCGAAGTCGCTTATTACCAAAGAAAGCTTTTCCCAGCCGGTATGTGTTTTATGTCCATCCTCTTTCAAAATGCCCACTAATTCCCATCTTCTTGCCTTTGCAGGATATCGCCGGAGCCAATGGAATTTTCATCATCCTCGAATTCGGTAAGTGGAGCATTATCTACTCGAAGAATAGATTTATTCCTCTGTTCTTCACATTTACTATTCGAATCTCCATTAACGAATGTGAGTGCTGGACGTTTTCTGAAATGGAGTATGGCAAAACATCCTGTAACCGTGCTGTCTGTCCAGTTACGCCCCCTTATTTAGGAAGGACATATATTTATTTACGCTTCGTAGCCGGAGTTAATTTTTTCCTAATAAGGTACTTTTTCTTACTTTTCGCAGGGAGGTCGTTCCATTGCTAATATCTATAAGTCGTTTGGGAGAAATTTCGCCAAATAACTTGCGTTTTCTAATTCTATTCACCTCGCATCTAATTCTATTCACCCTCCTTTTGCGAATTATTATTCAACTTCCGTAATTAAACAATAAGCTTATTTTATTTTTAATGCATCCGTGTTCTCTGTGATAAAAGTGAAAAAAGTCGCCCTCTGGTTTATATTTTTACATATTCCTTTTGTAGTGTGGGTTGTTGGATGAGTCTTAATCCTGCAACACGACACTGTTTCTATTATTATTTACAGCCATAGTTCTGCTGAATTTTCTGAACGTAGTTTTCATAGCTTAAGCGTAACTTATGTTCCCTATATTTTTACTGTATACGTTTCCTATTCATTTTATAGAGGAAGTTAGGAATGCTACGTATCAATAAATGATTTTATACGTCCTTACTCGTGTCATATTCAGGCTGTATGGTAGGGTCTGGTGGAATAATTGCGACACGTTAATGCCGTCTAGACTTCCCTGATATAGCGACAGGTGGACGAACTCTCATTGATAATTCTGTGTAATCTGATACCTCATTTCCAAGCAACAATCGGAATTTATTTCCATCCTGATCACGTTCATGTGATAGAAAATTGTCACGAATAATGTTTAAATGTGCCGACTTGGAAAGTCTATTTTATTGCGGAATTGGTCTTGGTTTGGATTTGAAAAAAAACACCGAATTCATTATTAAAAGAATCAATGAAGTTATTCAATATAGCTCCATATCTTTTATTTGGCATAGTTTCCGAAAAAACTACATTTTATCGACACTGTAGGGCTTAAATTCTCCTCATAATAAGTGGAAATTTATCGTGAAATCGATAGTCTATTTTTCCGATCATATTATTCAGTTCTCAATTATCGATGCTGATATCGAATTATTTTGCTTGGCTTAAAGGTCTCTATTTAGATCAATCAGGCACCGTAATGATTTATTTATTTCAGAGGAATGTATTCATTCTGTGGTGAAATATCAGTTCTGGGGGTAATTGCCAGAGGTTCGCGCTAGAAAAAGATTTTTATTTCTTTATTTTTAGAAAAAACGAAAAGTATATCACTACATTTATCCAAAACCAAAGAAAGTAAGCGCTATTGGTGCGAAAAAAATCTAATTTTATAACTATCAATTCGTGATCTAAGTATAAGAGGTCCAGTAGAAAATTAATAATAGAGGTATAATAATGCAATACATTTCATATATCTATCATTAGATCGAGTATATTCGGGGAAAATACTCTGACTAGTAGTTTACATCAGTTATTCAAATGTGGTATTTGCGAATTATATGATGATTGTGAAAGAGTGAGGCATCAGAAATTTACTGACCGCTTCAATTCCTCATAGGATCATTGGAGACTAGATTTTCGCGTAAACTCAGACAGGCACCGTTCTGGAGTAACACCAGTTGCAGAAATATTTGGGCATGTAAGTTGAGGCTCCCCCTTTCAGAGCCTTAGATGGACCTGACCCATCTGCCCCCCCTCCATGTTACCTCCTTCCGTGTCTGACGCTTTCTCGCTAGTAGAAATCCTTCTGCACCAATCGATTGAATAAAGGCGCCGCGCTCCAAGTCTGCGCTAGACTCAAGATTTGGAAGTTTTTTGAAGGAAGCGGAAATGGCGTATGTTAGAGTGTCGTAGTCGGGCATCGGATCCCCTGGACCGCCCCTTCCCCATGGCGATGCTCCAGAAAGAGTATCTTGACGCCAACATAAATCTGCAAGTAGGACATAGTTTATCATCTCACGGCTAAAATAAGAAAAGCTTATGGGTAAACAATAGGGTGGCGTCGTGATAAATGATGGCAGTGCCGGATACAATGCGGAAGATGTTCGGAGAGTGACAAAACATTCACTTTGTGCGATTAAAGTTCCTGCCGCATTCTTTAAATTATTTTTCTCCAATTTTCTTATATTTTCTGCTGGTTTTCCATTATTTTTATAGCTTTTAGAGTGATAACGTTAGCATTTGCCAGCGACGGTGGACTCGCGCCAGAGGTCAAATCAGGGATTCTAGGGTTGATGATCTATTGCCAAGGCATTCCCCTTGTGAAGTTTGTTATAAATACGGTATTTATCATTAGAAAGCGGTTTTCTTAGGGAATATCTCTTCTTTGGGTGGTTTATTTTGGCGACTTATCGCACTTGAGAATGTCGAAGAGCAGTGATTCTAAGTGTTGATTGAGCCCTCCACCAATGTTTTCCCATCATTTCCCATTTGAATTTTTTTCCTATTTCACAATAGGGGTCGAAATTGAAATCTCCAGTCAAATCTGATGTACTATATATACATCTTCTATACAATTCTCTGATTCTCACACTTTCAAAAAGTATTTCCGAATACTATCAATTTATCTTCCTTTTGTTTCCTCCCAATCTCAATTTCCTTCCTTGTGCCCATAACCACCTCTTTGCTTATTTGGTTATATTCTGCCTCCCTGACATATACAAAATTTTTAATTTCCTATTTAAAAGACCATCCTCTTCTTCTCTCATTTCATCGCCCATGAGGCACCATATGGCCTGTATGCCCCACTATTTTGACAAAGGTGAATCTTTTTTTCCAAGATTTTAAAGTAGGTATTAAATTCTATGAAACCCCAATGAATATCATTTAAGTCTCCACTATTGACGCTGAGGATCAGTAGAAATCCTTCATTGTGGAGCTTCATGTACCTCTCTGTAACTGATTCTTCCGGCAAATATATCTCTTCAATTTTATTCCTCATTTTCCAATACTCCTTTTATCGACAAATCCCATCTCCAGTTGTGCTCCACCCACACTGCACGCGGACGCATTTATTCTCTTCGCCCATCCGCCTATTCCGCACGAAACGGATTCAAAGAACCGATTTGAGCGAAAGGGGAAGAAAATATCCAAACTCAGACCCCAATTTTTATACTGAAATTTACGTTTCAACCAACTAGACTTTGTGCCAAGACTTTTCAAGGAACCGAGAAACAATAAAGACACAATGTACAAAGAATTATTCGACTTAGAAGTTACGTTATCTCAGGGAATACTTATTTTCATCATACTGTCACTTTGGCTTATATTGAAGTTGAAATGTTACTTTAAGGATCCAGTAACTAAGTTGTTAAATATAAGGCGAATGCATTGGAATTAAATGTCAAGTATTTTTTCTAATAGCAAAAGTTTTTCAGAAAGATTTCTTATCAATTTCAATTGAAGCACCCATAACTCTCGAATTTCATTCAGCTTAGTAACGAATGCTGGGTGTTTTGACTACAATATCTCATACGTCTTCAGACATTTTAGGGACCTATGCTATGACATTGTCTACATGTCAATATTCCATATTCGCTCAAATACCTAAGCTGGTTTTCAAACATTTCGTAGAATTAACGTTTCAATTTTTATAATTTACTCGCAATGGATCTACTCTAAGAAAAGATTTCCTCTGCATATTTTATTCCAATTATCAATCTCCTAAGTCAGCCGTTGTTTTTTATAAGATTTTAAAATCCAGATTATCCTCAAATATGTCCTCCTTGATTGTGATTGGCAAGAATATGTCGACGAATGAAAAAAATTATAAATTTACGTATTGAAAAAGATTCCCACCAAAAAATTTGAACTGAAGGTTTTGATTTTTTTACAAAATAATCTGTGCTGTAAAACAAATATATACAAATTATATTATATACAAATTATATTATACAAAATTAATCCGACTAAACATTGCGTAGATTCTGGCGATTTCTACTAATGAATACTGGCTCCATATTTCTTTTTAAACTCCTTAATGTTTTGGTCTTACACGAGGTGGAAAAAATATGAGAAAATTCTTCCCATCTAATCATATTTTCCAACTAGATACGTAAGTTATTGTTCATATATTTTTCATCAGGCTGTGATGATATGAAAATTACCGATGAATGAATCCATAAATTACAGCTCATTGAGGAAAGAAATGTAACTACCCTCTCCTCATCTCTTATTTAGTAAGCCTCATTCTCTCTCCAAATTACTAGGGAGATGATAGAACTTTTTATTTGCTGGTGGTCATCGGCATTAACCATTCAGGGCAATCTAATTCATGTAATAAGCAACTGCAATCTTCTTTGCTCCTCTTCTAGTAATCCTCATTTCCTATCAATGGCATTGGGTAGGTTATGGGAGAGATATCGAGGATCCAACCACTTCAGGCGGATAGGCGAGCTACGTAAAATAGACCTTTAAAATTAGGAAATTCGCATAGGGTGAGAATCAGGAGTAATCTGCATGAAGATTATCATCAGGGATCATAATTAGGGTTCGATCCGTCCCCTCCATTGGCAGGGAATTAGTTAGGATCATTGGGCTCGTTTGTGGAAATTCGGCTAGCCTTGAGAGAGGGCGATTTCGCGCCCATTTATCTTCGTCCTTGGCGAGGCCCAGCCGTGGAATCCCGGAAGTAGGCGAGACGAGAAGTGATTTGGGAATGGTTGTGTGTCGAGGGGAGTTGCCCAAGGAATCTGCTTCCGTTTTCTTCGCCGTCTGTGGCTGCAGTGATGTGGGCGGCGTTGCCACTTGAGCGGGTGCGATGCCCCCCGTCTGCAAATCCTCGATGCATTTCCATCTTCCTCATCATCGTAGGTCATTCAATCCGTGGATTGGTTGACTGCAGTCCTCCGTTCCTCTCTCTCTCTAGTGCTAACTCTACTACATCCTGATATCTCCTCTTTCGTATATCTCTCTTTTTTCGTCCCTTGGGTTCGTCTTTTCTATTTTGCCTTCAAGTACGTTCCTAACAAATCCATTGTGTCTCAAGATATGCTCCATATTGTTTTTAACCTCTTCTATTCTTCTGTATATTTCTTCGTTTCTCACCTTATCTGTCCATTTGATTTTCAACATTCTCCTCCAACACCAGGTTTCGAAGGATTCAATTCTTCTCTGGTCTGCTTTTCCAAATCGTCCATGTATTTGATCCATAGACTCCATACGAATGTTTACAAGAATTGTTTCCTTGTTTGTAACCGTATCTTCTTTGAGCAGCAGACCTTCCTAAATGTCTCCTCTCCTAAGTCTGCCCTTTTTCAAGTATTTTCTTCTGTTTTATACGCAAAATAATTGTTTTATGCTTAGTTAACCACAACCTTTTCGTGTGGCTACATCAGATATTTCATCGAATTTGTGAACCATATTTGATCCTTTAAATTAGACTACCATTTTCTCCTACAAGTATTTCAGATTGTTTGCGGCGAAAATCACCAAAAATAAGGAAATGCCTAATTTTATCGCTAACGCAAGCTTAGTCGCAAGATGTTCAGTACACGTATTTATGAAATTGAGTTTTGCTCAAAACATGGGTGATTTTAACGGTTTTTTAAGCTCTCGATATGCTATCTATTTTATCAAAGTATGAACGTTATGGAGATAGAAATTTATTTTCGGAACTTCGAAAAGATTGGCAGACGGTTAAATACCTTGAGCGAACCGTATGTTAGAAAGCCATGATCATGACCTTCATTCCTACTCCATTATTCGAGTGACTCGGTAGTCTGCGGAAGATATTTTTGTTTTCAGAAATGCTTCCGACTTTTAGGAAACTGAACGGTGAACAAATATGCTTGGACATATCACTGCCTAGCCAGAAGAGGGTACAGATGACTAATAATTTTCATAATTTTATAATTATATTTAACGTGAGATTTTGCTGAGTTGTGAATTTATATTCCGTAGCAGAGCTTGATTAACGGCTGAAAAGAATAAATGAAAGGAAGAGATTTCCTTCTCCTCATCAATTTGATATTTGAATCGCCCTATTCAATTGAGTGATTCAGCATATTTAGATTTTATTTACAGGCTCCTTTACCTTTATTTTACGTTCGCTTCTAGTTCACATTTAGGCGTTTGTTAGAATAACGAAATTTTTGTATACATAAGGAAAATACAATCGTGGGAAATATTTAATTGCAGTACAACTAATGCCAAAATTTTTACGGAAAGGAATTAAGCTAGACGTATGAATTACTTGTTGCATTCTAATCAAAGTTTGATTTTAATTTTGTAAAAATATGCAAAGCATCTGGAGTTTAATTTCATTTATAATTAAAAATGAAATTCTTTAGATATGTCACCCTCAGTTTTACAAAAGCATTAGGTTCGTCGCGAAGATGCTTTTCACCGTAATATTCTGACCAAACTCGAATTGCCTTTCCTTTCCTTTCCCATCATTTGATGATTTTCATTCATTTTTGTGCTTAGAAAGGGTGACAGACTTCATAGTCTGAGTATTCTGGAGCTATGGAATCTGCTGATAAAATAAATTAGATTGAGTAGTTAATAATTTATGGTAGCCTTCTTATTAGTTTCTTCGTTTTTCACTTCAATTTTTCTCGCGTCTCATGTAGGAGGGAAATGTATCTTGGGAAAGTAAATAAGCTAAGAATAAACATACTCCGGACTTCGAAGGTTAGTAAGGTCTGTAAGGTTAAGAACAGATAACTTCACATTGTATCTTACCAACTCATGAGGCAGAGATTTTCCAGTAGTATGTCAGCTGGCTAATAAATTAATAATAAAAATTAATAAAAAGAAGAATAAAACGCTTATCGAGTTTGATACTACAATGGCTCTCCTTCCATCTAACTCATCGCTGTTGTTGACGTTGTCGAATTTGAAACAAGATCTTTAGGAAAAATGCATTATTAATTCAAAGTATTAATATATAGTGGATAAAGCACATGAGAAACAATTTATGAAAGTATAAAAATGAATTTTAAATCAATTTTTGTAAAGAATACGTAATCGATGAAAAACGCAGAAGTATATAAATTTTTTAATTATTGATAGTTAGTAAATTGCAAAAAAAACTGTCTCTATTAGAATGGAGAATTCGAAAAAATGACAACAGAAACGTGTAAATTGGCAACCATGGTATTATCATACTTTAAAGTCGGTGAGGCGTAGGAATTGTTCTTTGCTGGAGCGTGACCGATTCCGTGAGACATGCGATGCGAGAAAATTACGATGAATGCGTGTCGAAGGTTGCTGTCGATTGCCTCCAGTCTGCCATTTATTACATTCCTTCGCTATATTTCACTAATTACTTTCTCCGCCTTCAATTTCATCCTCAACTGATCCTATCTTAAGTGACGGTTAATGACCATTAGTGTCCTAAATTCGTTTTCTTACATAAAAATAAATAAAGGAGCCTCGGAGAAAAATTATTCTGTTTGATATTTTGATCACCTTCGGGAATTTTTAATAATAATAGTGATGCTAATTATTAATTAGACTAGTAAGAGAGATCAGTAAAACCTCCCCAGTACTATAGCCCTTTTCAAATAATTGTAGGAAAATGAAGGGGAGACTAAATTTTTTTTATTCATTCCCTTCCGCTAGGAAAACTTTGAAGGTCGTGCGTTTTGGGTTAGTATCTTGAATCTCCTATGGGTCATGTTTTGTTTCTTTTTATTTGCATTTCATTGTAACAGTATAAATTTATTGTATTATGGCCTCTGCCATCAGAGCTTACACCAATCTGCAGTGTTTTTAATGACAATAACGAGAATAATTGAGTATTTCTTGCGTACATATCAATCCCGCTGTTATCTTTCGACTTATGAACGCTAATTGCCTACCTTATTTTCAGTATTCAGCCTATCTTCATAAAATGTTTCAGGCATTTATGTCATTCGTTCGCTTCTAATTTTTTAATTTCATTTCAATTAATTTCGTTTCTTTTCTCTCTCATTCAGCTAGCTTTCTTTTGATCTTCTTCCTTTTGCACCGCTCACATTCTTGTCATATGTCGTCTATTTTATTCACTTCCTAAGTTGAAAACGAAGGAAAAAATCCCTTTCATTCCGTCCCACATAACTTCATTGCAAAACATCACTCTCTCGGACTATAATATTTATATATACAATTTAAAACATTAGTCTCTCCCTAAGTCAACATGGAGTGACTTATCACAGAACGCTCCGATATCATGTATATAATATCATGTAAGATAGAACAAATAGAAAATAACTTTAAAGTAATCATAATAAAATTTCGTTCCAAGTATACTGAGGAAGTGTAAAATTAAGTGAAATTTATAGCTATACAAATTACATATGTAATCTCAAAGTATATTATAATTACTGTTTACATACAAAACAGCTTATATTTATACAAATTATTAGGTTAAAAAAATGAAAATATAGAAATAATATTTGAAACATCTCATGATTTTATATATTTAACAGAGAATTTCAAATGGAAATAAACGTCAGGACAACATAACCAAACAAGTATATTCCCAAACAAGAAACTAATCATTGAAATCAATTCATAACACTTTACTCTCACTTTCATTCTCAAATCGCTGGTTATTTAGGCACTCAGGCAGGTTATTAAAATTGTAGAGAACATTTTATTTACTTTATCCATAAGGATAGTAATAATGGGACAGCGTATTGCTGTTTTTCGACGTCAGGGCATAATAAGATGGGAATCTGATTTTCTTAAAAAGAATAAATGAAAGTTATTAAACTGAAAACGGATAGCCGTGCGGCTGAAAACGTAAGGAGAAGTATTTTGTTTACTGTTTATTAGAAAATATTTTTCACTTCTGTTTCTCCTCCGTTTTCTTATTGTACATTTCTTGTATGTGTAATATATGGAACTCGTTATTATTTGTACCTCTTTTCAGAATTAATAGTTCCAAGTCTATTGTCTAGCGAACTATCCTATTGTTGCATATGCTGTAAGAAAACAAAAGTTGAATCTTTCTCGTGTCAATCGAGTATCGTAATTTTTATTTACCTTTGCTCTCTGGGGACATTATTTTTTGCTCATCCCTTCTGAGGTCTCTAGGTAGATGAGAAAGTTCACGTTGAAGGGAGCATTCTTTCGCCAGACAAAAGGAAGAAAAAAGCATTTTTTTCGCAGCATTTTATTTCACGACCGGTTTCGCTAGCGTCCTGTGGTGAGCCCGAAGATGAAAGCGGAACCGGTCGTGAAATAAAAATACAGAGGAGAAGAGGTTACGATCTGCGGGTCACTAAACGTGCTTCGGGCGAATATGGAACGCACTTTTAACGAAACCGAGTTTAAGAAACAAGATTTGTCGAACAAGGTTACGTCTCTCCTATGCTATAATGTTTACAGTATCATTCACACTTCGCCGTGTTTCTGACGAACTAATCCTCGAAGTACCATAATCGTCACTGTATCCATCGTGCATCAGATGGACAATGAACTGTCCCTTTCCTTTGACATTCTATATTCCACCTGATATCTTTTTAATAATGCCATTAATTGTCTCGTAAGCTTTGCAGACTTGTTAATCCTATTCTGCAAGCCGTTATTTCGTAAGTTGAGTTTGATAATGTGAGCTTATTTTCTTGAAAATCGGTCTCTAATCTAACGATTCGTTTCCCTGCCTTTTACCAAAACCGGGCAAGCGATTGCATTTTAAATTACTAGCGTCATGCGGTGGACCGGAAAGAGTAATTTATTTGGTACTTAACATTACTTGACCCACAAGAGTAATTTATGTAGATACATCCTAATAGTAAACGTTCGAAATTTTAATTAATACTTTAGAATTAGAATGGTGGCACAGAAATACTATTCTTTTAAACTTTTTGAAAATGAAAATATGGTAATTTTTTGTGTTTAGCTAGTTTGCAGCATTCGTAAATTCTTAATGTTAAGAAATTCTCCTTTATTTAAGTGTAATTCAGTTAACGGAATTTCATTTCGATCGCTCTGTTCAAATAGAAACAGTTTAAAGCTTGTTTTCTAGTAAAATCTCCTGGTTTCTTATGTTTTAACCTAGAATGCTTATTTTCTTATTATATTTCTGACATATTTTCTTTTTCCTAACTGCCTGCAATGCATTTTTAGATTCCCTGTTATGCCGTGAATTTTTTTCGATTATACTCTATTTTCGAGTCCATCCCTATTCTGCGTTGCCTCATCAGGTGGAGCGATCTCACTGATAAAAGATATCTTATTTTTGCAACCTGTTGTTTCTTTAATTAGGTATTTCCCGGATCCGTTTTCCTTTATAGCTCACGAATTTTCTTCTCTGCTGTCTCTTAGCCTGTTTCTTTTCGTGCTGTGATGTTAACTGAAATTTCCATTCGCCGATGTTCCATATCCGGTCCATCTTTTCACCGACACCCAACAGACACTTGACCGACACTAAGACCTCATGACCTTTGAACAACATTCTTCCTCTTTACTTGACGATTTAACTATAATTTTCGATCGTTTTATGTTTTACGTTCTATTGCTTCCCTTTATTACGCAATTTATTTATTTTTCTGGTGATTGCTGAAGTGATCGCATCGTTGGCTCTGATTCAGTCAAGTTAGAATCAAAAGACCCGATTTAGTTCAATAAAATTTAAGAAGGTTTGTTTAAATCATTAGAAGCATTAGAACTACTGTTTAGTTTGCTTAATTTTATTGATTGCACCTTTACTATTTACGGATGAGTTGTCGTTTAAATGGGTGTAAAGAACATAAATCAAATTTCTCAAAGATCAGTTATAAATGAGTTGACCTATCTATATTGGAATTTTCAGTCAAAAATGCGGTAACATATGAGATTGAAATTCTATTTATTGCTTTGTATAGCAAAGATAACCTCATTCCAGGTCGTCTCTCTTCGGTGCTCCTTGATCCGATGTTTCAAATTTTGATTCATAGCTAAAATTAAAAGATTTCATCTAAGGTTTTTTCAATTATCAAACAGACTAAAAAACTAGTAAGCAGTTTAGCCTGAATATAAGCTGACTTTAATGCAATTAAAGACGAATATTTTAGATAAATACTTCTTCCAAATAATAGTTGAAACCTTTGATAGACTGATAGTATCTGTTCTGATTTAGAAATTTTGTTGTAAACGTGGGATGATAAACAATATATTTTAAATTTTTTTAAATTCATCTAAGCCCTGAAAATTGTCTTTTTACAAATTTTCGTGTGTCATGTTAACAATTAGATCGCAAACATTCTTCGGGTTTTCCATTTGTATTCGATTTGTTAATTTCATCCTTGTATTTTCTACTTCTCTACTGTAACTTGATATAATGTGATGTGGCTCTAATCTCATAACTTTTGAATTAGCCATGAAGAGATATTTAAGTTATTGTTGAAAAAGACAATGTGAAATCCGTCCTATTCAATAAAGATAATTGGAGGTAACGCTGACGAGCTGTAGATATAATATTTTCCATTTTATATATTCGCGCGTCTAAGCTTCTATATACCTTCCACAAATATTATGAAATCCTTTGAAGCCCTCTATAAAAAGGATATAAGATTTCTTCCATGAATTGAAAATTTTGGTACTGTTTGATTTAATTATGATGTTTAAATATTTTTTCTTAAACATGTCTTTTATATTTTTAAATAATTTTTGATCTACCGTCATAATTTTATCATATCTTATATAAGTGCTACCATGCAGTGATCTGCTATTATGTTGTAATTGGATGTAGTTTTCTAGACAAGTAAAATAGTCTAGTGCAACAACCGGAAAAAACAGTCCTCTACCTCTCGAGGTTCGATCTATCAGAATGAATTCGTATTTTATTGAGTTTGTTATTACATTTTATCTTCGAAAATCTTCTCTTATTTAAAAACCAAGGTTTACGGAGTCACGGCTGCTTTGTTATTCAGTAACCTGTTTTAGACGTAGCCATGTTTGAAATATTTCTATACTTGCACTGTTATATGCCTGATGTAATTTAATTTCTTTTTTACACGGTGTAACTATATCAGGCGTTTCTATTTTATTTTTCATGATTAATATATATTTAGGTACAGTTAATAGACTATGGCACAGAGCAGGTGGCTGTTTTAAATTGCCATCCGTTAAGTTGTAATATTATTAGCATCAAAAAGTCAATACTTTCCTTTCAATACAATACCTAAGAGTGAAATTGAATTCAGAGTACAAATTTGAAGCTCGGAATCAAAAATTTACTAGTTGAGTCGGTATTCGATTAATAATGAGTCTTCCCTCCTATTCTCTTATCAACACTTTTAAGTAATATTTAGTCTTTTCTCCTCCCTCAATGTTGGGTTAATTAAAAAAAATCTGGTAATGTATTTCCTAATTGAGAATTCATTCGTATTTGGATAGCTTCTCATTTACCCATGCCTTTCTTTTGTGCGAAGTTTAATATCGCTGTTCTTCTGCAGAATATTTCTCATCTTGTTAATGCATCCTTTATTTCCTTGATTCAGTCTTATAATCTCTCTAAAGATTTGCCCCTTCCTCTCTAGGTATTAAATACATACTGGGTGCATATTCAATATCATTCTAGATTTCCCTAAAATTTAAAGCCACTTAGTATGCCGAAGAGAGCATATATTTATTTTGTATCGTCTATTTATGAAAGAGATGTTCTCTGAGGAA
The DNA here is from genome assembly GCA_036926295.1 of Pachydiplax longipennis. Taxonomy (NCBI): domain Eukaryota; kingdom Metazoa; phylum Arthropoda; class Insecta; order Odonata; family Libellulidae; genus Pachydiplax; species Pachydiplax longipennis. Next base: position 10,268,883 of record JAVFKF010000007.1, on the reverse strand, counting down.
GCTACGATGCACTCACGAGTTTCATTCGGGAAGATGTGATTGAAACCTTTAATTTATTTGAAAGCTATCCTCTGTATTAAGAAATACGGCTCTTGGGGCCAAATTTTTGCGATTTCTCAGAAATGGAATTTTAGTTCAGTGCAGCATAAAAATTGCAGTCCCTACTGATGCACTTCATAAAATTGAGGTTAGCCTTGGCGAACTGAGGTAAACGTGAATCTTTCTTTTATAAATGCAGTTCTCTTCTTGCTATTCAAAATGTTCCACGAGGTAGAAATATATTCATATAACTCTGAAAAAATCGCTGCGATCAATGTTTTTATGAGAAATTGAAAGGATCAGTTGCAGCAGAAGCAGTTTTGATATTCTGGATTGAAATAAATGGTTTTCCTAAACTTTTTTCCATCTGAAGGCCTCCTACGGCCGCTTGAGAAACTATCAGGTCGCATATTAATCTGACCGCTCTTGAGTGGCATATCATCTATATTCAATTGGTTAATCGTCGAAATTTTACAGAATTATAAGAATTCACGTATAGATAATTATAAGACTACGAATAAACCCCAATAGAATGTTTGGCATTTTTTTCTCACTTTATTAATTAACGAGATTCGAAACGAAATTATTTAAATATTCAAATTTGTTTCAGGAAGTGACGAAAAGGCGGTGTTGCATTCCCGGATAAGCTGCAAGCTCTCCGAATCAGTACTAAATTTTTTGATTTTACCTTCTTGAACATACTCGTACATCTCGTATAGAAAAGAGAGTATTTTAATATAATTCAATTGAGTACAACTTACTGTAAATGATTTTTGATTAACCTTTGCAGATTTACTCGGTGATGGCTTGAAGATCAATCTGCGGATAATTTAATTTAACTCACTATTGAGCTAACTAATCCATGGCTAACTTTTAAGAGATAGACGAAATTAGCAGTGGAAGTAACTACCCCCATCAGCTGTATACGTTGTAAATAGCCAAATTTTAATTGTAATCAATCCTCATTTCTTGGGTGATATATGTGTTGTGAATAGATCGTAACTTACCTCCTCTCATTTATAATTATTTTATTAACTTGATTTCGCGGCATTTTCCCCCTTCTTTTGGTGTATTTTTTCCGCATGCATTATTGGTTTGCGTAATTTGCTAATAATTTTTTACGCCCTATTCTAGACGTTTATCATCAAGTTTTAGAAATAATTCAACGATATAGGTGCCATGTAGAAAAAAACACCCCCTAATAGTATGAAAAAACTTGATTTCATCAAATAGTGGAACAGGAGAAACATCGAATGAGGTTTTATTAGGGGTTGAAAAAAACCGCGGAACTAGACTATAATTTTTTTAATTATAAAAACAGTTAATGAGTCAGAATGAATACATTGTATTATATACCTTACTGTACATACATTTTATTTCTTTATTGTTTGCTACTGTTTGTCACATCAAGTGTCAGCCACAAACATTGTCTAACAACACTTACAACACAGACCTACTCTAGAATCCCTTATTTTGGAAGTCTTATGCAGATTGACATTTCGTAAGGACATCAATGTATACATTTAGTATATTAGTGCTTAAATCAATGACGCTATTAGCTGGTACATACACGTGCATAGTCAAGATGAATACCTTCATCAGAATTTATCAAGTATAACGTAAATACATCGTACGTTTAGTCGAAGTAAATTTAGTACATGTCAGTAATTTTCATCATCCACACAGTTAAAACGTGTGTGTATCGATGTAATAAAATCGGGAATGGAATCACTGCAGAAATAATATTTTACTCATTCTCTTCCATATATTAACGATCCACAAATAGAGGATGCTATGACGAGATACGATAGAGATCATTTCCAGCTAATTTCAGCATCCGTCGCAAGCGAAAGAAATCCCCGTCGTTATCGTCACGAGAATTGTGAATCGAAATAGGCGTCGAATTGAAATTCCGGGCGAAGATCAGAGCGCCTCAATCGAGTGTGTGAACGCGTGTTCTCCCGGAGATCGATGCAGCGGAAAACCCTTTGAGGAAAATCGATCGGAAAGCAGTTTCTCTTGAGGAGACATCGGATCACTCGGCGAAGACATTTCATTGTGCCAATGGCACGGCGAGTACTCATTTCGCGAACAGCGCCAACGGCGGCCGAGACCAACAACAGCGGCGCGAGTTATGGACGGTGCGGCGTTGCCACGTCTCCACCCCTCGTCCCAAAACGCCTCTTTCCCAACCCTCTTTATTTAATCTATATCTCCCTCGGTTTATCATCCGATGGGTTCGTGAGCTCCGCTTTCCACCATAGATTTGTCGCTATCGGGTGCTAGGAAAGCGATTAACGCCATCCCGGATGTCTCGGATGAAATTCCACGTTTTAAATCTCTGCCTCGTCACTTGCGTCACGTCTCCCGCTCATCCCTGCTTTTCTTCCTTTTATTATAATAGGCTTTGAATCATCCCTTCGATTATTGTACCCCTCCGTCTTGTTGCGTCCGGATCAGCATCTCCTATGGCTCTCTTAATTGCCTCTTTCGCGGTGCTCTCGCCGTACTCTCTCTTGCTCTGAAACATTGTTTTTGCCGCGAATCTGTACCTGGATATGGAATATGCTTGTCTCTTTAGCAGAGTGTCCTTCCGAAGGAGCTTGGAATTTTGTTCCGGATGCTTCTAGCTCGAAATATTTCTTACATTTTAATAAAGGATTCTTGTCAAGGTTGAGGTTCATGGTGGGATAACAGACTTTGCAGTGAAGGTTTTCTTGCAAAAATTCTTTCTCAGTGAATTTCAACGGGCGCTGACCTTTCTCATTAACAATTCGAGTGATTGAATCTAACACAAATTCTGCAAATATTCAGTAAACTCTATTACATGAAATGGTAGCGAATAAACAAATCGCAGTATGATTTTTATTTTGATACGTATTTTAATAATAATATTGTCTCAGTCCGACTTCTTATAATATGCGCAATTCTATTTTATGATTTTTCCCGGTTTAGCTGATCCCGGATAATCGAGAGTCTACCGTATTTCAGAAGATAAAAAGACGACCATGTTAGCGAAATGCTAAGTTTTCTACTTTCTAACACGGAGGTCCATGGTTTTAGTCTAGGTTAACCAGGTTTCTTTGCGCTATAACGGTTGTGTGATCGCTCAAATTATAAAAAACCTATATATTACGGAAGTCCTGTTTAATGTAAAGAAATGGTACTAAAAGCCTGGTTTATTGGGCGATTTACCTCTAGGAATAGATTTCATTCATGTAAAATTTATCATAATGAGATCTTACTATTACTTACTTACGAGGCTATTTTTCTCAGTGTAGGTAAAAATAGGCCTTAAATTCCTCATAAAACGGGTTACCATACTCTGATAGCAAAACGGTACGTCTGTTAAGCCCACTCATAAGAAAGAACTCATAAGAAAGAACGCGGTATTAATATTCGATATGCGAAAAAAGTAATGAAGACATCTGGCATTGTAGTCGATATAACAGCCTTGGATGTACGCTTTTCCGGCGTTCTTCAGTTGATTTTTCAGAAAATTTCTCCTTACAAAAAGAGCTTCACAGCAAACGTTCGGTCCTTCGTTACATTCGAAAATCCGCAGCGAAAGAAGTTTCTGCAAAGAACTAATCGTGTCGAGACATCTGCGCGAAATTTACCTCGTTCCGCACAGGTAAGCAAGGAAGGCATCCTTTTCTCAGCCGGAGACGTATTTTTTGCCGAATTCTTTTTATTCCCATGCCTCGGAGTTGGTTGCTCCGAAAGCATGACTCATTTCACACGTCCACGCGTTTTTCCCATCAAAGGATCGCTCGCTTTTTCCTGCCGTCTGCACTGCCATCCCTCGAGGCCCCACCATCATAATCGTGTTTGTTTTCGCGGCTGATATTTGACGAACGCGGAATTAGCGCCCACGCTCTCCTGTGTCATCGGGGGAGATTCAAGGTCACCCCATTAGTAATCTCACTACATGGAAGGCTTGTCAACACGTTGTGGTTTATTCGGGGGTCCGCGCGGAGAGCCTTTGGTATTAGCCAAGCGGAGATCTTCCAGCAGATGGGGTGATTGTCCCCCCTATGTATCGTATTTCGGTTTAGGAGCAGACCAAAATTTTGCATATTTCATCGTCATGAAGCCCCAAAAGTATTAAATCCATCAATAACGAGAAAATTATTGCTTTGAATTGTCATTAATAATAATAATTTTATTGGCCTATAAAACAAATATATGTAAGTGTAGGAAAAATCATGGCTAGGAATTTGCCTCTATAATACAGTCATAAATATAATTTGATAAACATTATATTATAAGAAATATTTATGCACACATTCAGGAAAGTATGCAAATACGGATACTTATAAACAAAGGCATCTAGTTACATATTTCTATTTCTTTACCATAATATGTTTTACGGATAAAATAATTCCTTAGTTTTTTTTACTTTCAATGCCTCTATTTTATGTATTCAAAGTTGCAAAAATTAATTTTTCAGGTTGAGTCCGAAGTTGGCGAAAGTCTATTTCCGCGAAATATTCCCCCTATTCCTTTAAGAAATATCCTCCCCTAAGGAAAATAGACCTTTCCGGTGGAAGTTTTTAGATCAGCCTCTTCCTCACGGGTTTTCTTCTCGTGGAACCTAGATTTCTGCTCTTAAGTATACACATCGTTTATCTTAAGATATGGAAATGCTTTAGTTATCATGCTTCACGAGTAACCATAACCATCCAGAGAATAATTAGGAATCAATTAAGCAATTCATCATTTTCAAAATGTGAGAGCATATCATTACACTCACGTCGCTTTTTCAATTGCTGACATTTTAACTCGTCCACTCTTATGATACCTTTTCTTTCACTTTGGAGATTCGTTTCTTTTACTCTTATTCATCTCCTTTCTTAGATTCCTTTTTACGTTAGAATCATATTTTTCCATTGCTTTCAGGTCATTGCTACAATTTCCCCATCTTTTCATTTCCTTTTCGCTAGCAAACAGCAAAAAGAAGTTTTAACAGAGGATTTTATTTATTTCTTTCTTACGCTCTTATTTACAAAATACTCTAATTACTTCTACACATTTCCTGTTCCGTTGTCATCCTTTCAGTAGAGTTTATATAGCTGAGATGATAGAATAGGTGCAAATCACTTATCTTTGAATCTCATCTCGTGTTTAGGAAGCATCAAGTTCTGTATTTGTGGCCACTTCCAGAAGTTGAATTTTTACTAATTATCGTAGTTTTTAACTCTTTTTCACTCTTAGTGATGAAGTTGAGCACTGCTGTTTTCTGTAAGTGCAAAAATTTACAGAATCACAAAAATTTTACTCTGTACTCTGAGCTGTATAACGTCTTACTCGGGGTATCTTACTAGATATTTAAAAAAACTGTATCATTTCTCGACTTAAATTTGAATCATCTATCTTAAAAATATTACTTAAATTGAATTAATGAATTAGCCTTCGCTATACAAATTATATGAGCTACAGAAGTATTGATAAAATCCCTAATCGATGAATGATCCCTGATGAGATTTAATACCATAGACTAAGATACTACTAAAATAATTTGTGGGCCGAATGAAAGAATGCAGTGCGCTGGAAATGGGTCGCGAACCACTAATCTTTAGTTTGAAAAATGTCAGTCTAAATAGTTTCATTAGCCATCACGTTTCTCGCTCGGAGGATCTTATATTCCAGGGTTAATCCCCCCTCAGTACCCTTTTCTAAAAGAGGATTAGAGCTTAAGTGGGACAATCCAGAGTCAACTAAGTGCATTGCAACAGTTTTCACATCCCTGATCAACGATGTTTGCGCTGCAGCAAAATTCCAAACTAGGGGTATAAATACAGCTCCTTTTCGACCCGGAAGGAATCCGTGCAGAATTCCATCCCTGGATTTAATTTCGAAGAGTGCTAATTTTGGGAACAGGCTGAGCAGAATGCTGGGAATGAGGCGATCGTCTCCTCGGATATCGATATTTCCGATTTAAATTCCTCGATGATGGAGACAAGGGTTCGCCGACCTTAGCTTCGTTTGCCAGAGCGGCCGATGCCAATATCTAAATTTAGGTCTCCCACATCATTCGCCTTTCCGTCAACTCCACGGCGCTCTACATTTCCAAAGCCGATTCCGAATTCGCCAACTTCTCCGCTCACCATACTCTGCGGTCTTTCCCAAACATTCGAAAAAGGCGGGCTGCTCTCCTTTTTTCACTTACTAGTTCCATTCTTCCTTACGATGTCGCTTGAACACTGGCGAGTCTAAGGGGTTGCTTTGCCGTAGTATGTAACAGAATTCAGAGATGCAGCTCAAAACTTTACACCGAACCATCTGTCGCATAATTCAAACGTGCTGGTTGAGAGCCTCTGATTGTGAGCCTATGGACTTCCTTTATAAAAAACCTAAATTAATGCCTGCGACAAAGTTCGTTTCTTTCATAAGTGCAATTGTATAAATTTATTATCTGGAAGAATGTGTTAAACTCTATGCTAAATAAATAATAGAGATGAAATACTCAAGAGCGAAGACGTTTCCAAAAAATGTCCATAATAACTGACGCTTTCGTAAATACGTCGATTATAGCTACCTAAAGTTGGATTATTTGCAAGAATGATGTGGCTAGTTATTATATCCATTTCAAGCTCAGCTTCATTGATAGAAGCCTCAAGGAAAACACCTCACGAAAATACACATTGTACAAGGAGGTGTTCGTTTCTCATTTCGAGTCGGAGTACTAATACTTCCAGCTTGTTCAAACTACATTTCTATACCCTCACATTTACAGCATTCTGTTGCACTTTCCTCCCTTGCTCGCTTTCTAAGGCCGGCCCTGCTGCTCTCCCTTTTTCATTGCCATAACCTGCCTTTTGACACGTGGCAGGCCTCGAATTTCCCCCGTCAAACTGCTCTTTTCTCTGTCTTATTGAATGGCGAGGAACAGGGCCGGTTTCAGGCGCCTAGCACAACAGTCCCCTTGCCGCACTTGTGATCCTTGCCATGGTTAGATGTCCTTATTTGTCTGGGCTATCCATATTCAAAATTGCGGCAAGTTATGAAGTTACCCCATGAAGAGTTATCAATTAGGGTTACCAGATGTCCGGCAAAAATACCTTTTCATTTGCTGTCCTCTGTCTTCCAGAAATTGAAAATTTTTGGCTTTTGTCCGGTTTTTGACCCATTAATAAACTTTAAAGAATGAAAATTACTTTGAAATATGCGAAAGGGAAACGACAATAATAATTATTTATGATTCGTACGTTAGATATTGAAAGCTATACCTGTAGAATCGAGATTCATCGAGAGTTGATTTAAAAGTATATAATAATCACAGAATATTTAATTTACAGTTTACTGGAGATATTAAGTATAGGAGTAAAGGATTATAATCAGCAAGTACGAATAAATAAATATTTGCTACATCAATCCCGTTTTAACTGCTTTCAATATGAAATCATGTGTTTATACAGAAGAAAAATATTTAAACTTATGATGGAGATGAAGATGAGCTATTGGTTACAAGATTTAGCCCTCGGCAACAAATTTTATACCAAAAAGGTCATAATTGACAGTACAAGTGATTAAAGAAGCATTTTTTTTAGAGTCAATTTCTCTTTTAGATGAAATAATTGCAGAACAGGGTATGTAAGCCGCAACAATTCCCGGCCTTTCCTTGCGTTTTAGCACTCACTTCTTTCTTTCTGCCCGTAAGAATCTGATCACCCTACTGTAAACGGTTGATTCTGTTGGGAGATTTTTGATCGGAGAGAAATGGACGGGTCATAAGCAGCATTAGGTCGCCTTCTCGAAGAAGAGTATCTCAAAGCCCACGAAATCTCTTCCCGGTTCGCATCCGATGTGCACCTGATGTATTCGCGATGGCCCCCGCTCGCGACCCACAAACGCAGAGAGGGGAGGGCGGCCGGTCAATAAAGGCAGCCGGGTGACGACGGGCAGTCTGGCCGGCCCGTTCGCCCCACTGCCCCTTCCCGACCCTTGCATGGTCAACGGCTGCTTCCTCTGCCGGTAATGAGCCCTTCCCCGGAAAAATTCGTTTCTGGGCCTTAAGGTATTTCGCGCCCTTCCGGACTCATTGTGTGGTGGTTATGTGTAGGCGTCCCTCCGCAGAGCTGCTGTAATCATTGATCATTGCCGCGCTATTGCATTGTTGGGTTTAAGCAATTGGAAATTAGCGTTACTAATTTTTGGTTGTTGTGTTACTCTTATTAGGAGTTCTTGAGAAGTTATGAGGAAGCGAAAATATATTGGAAAGAGGTTATGTTCCCTGAAATGCTGTCGATACTTATCAACAGTTTTCTAAAGCAGCGAAATCCAAATGATGGTCCGTGATATCCTAGAGTTCCCCAAAGAGTTAACAAGGGCTCCGTAAGGTCAGGATGCGGACTCGAAATTGTTTTTAAATCAGGAAGAATTAAGCAACTTTTCTTTTCTTGCTTTCCTGAAGGAATGGTTGCACGCTATTAAACGGATTAATGTTGAATGCAACAGATTTAATTGTTATCATAAAATATTTGTGCCTTAAATTTTACCTTCTACCTACGCCTTCTGCTAGAGGTTCTGGAACATCTACTTTGAGCATCTAAGGTTCCGTAGTAATATTATAATAGAAAACTGATTTGAATCATTAGTATAGCTTATCTATAATCATCATTGTACTCAGATGCCGAAAAAGAAAATGGAATCATAAAATAGGGAATGATTAGTAAAAATGAAGCATCAAACAATTGTTACCTCGATGAAGCTGGAAGTAAATAACATGGTTCTAATATTTAATTCAAACATTTAAAAAATAATTCGGTTAAAGATATTGTCTGTACTCGCAGTAATCAGTTTAAGTTATTAATTATTTAGCGTCATTGCCGAACTCCTAAGAAATCTCTAATAGCTCGTATATGTTATGGGCGTATTTCTGTTGGCTCTATTCCCAGGGTTCTTAGGTCTAGGGTTCGCTCAATAATTGTTGGGGCTGCCTAAAAAAATCGATGTCTAAGTCGAAGGCGCCATTCTTCAGGCTAACTTCGTTGCCTCCGCTTGATTCGATTTAGTTTGTTCCTTTCGGAGGTAGAACCAATTGAATTAAAACCTAAGAAAACTTAATCACTGCGAAATACCTCTCAGTTAATATGTTTAGAAGTGGCTCGTTTTCATTTTATTTAAATCAAAATCTCAAGTCCCAATGCTGTCTCTGAGAAAAACTGACTATTGTTATGTAAGTTACATAAGTAATGCAAGGTTGTGTAAAGCTAAACGGAGGATTTTGAATATCGGAAGGGAATAGCTTTAAATTTCCCCTGCCACTAGCCGAAATTAGGCTTGCATCTGTGCATATTCAGCTATCGATTTAATTATATTTATGTGCTTGGTTACTGACTGTCAAGGTTTGACTCTTGGTGAATATTTTGAACCATCCAACTCGGTAACTCAAAAATTAGGGTTGGAATTCTACAGAAGACGCTTACATTCGAACAGATCCGAACTTACTCCTTAATGAATTCCGGATTTGAAAAAGAAACGGCTTCCTTGTAAATTTTAACCTTTTTAAATATTATTCACAATTCAATACATCTGTAAAAACATAATGTTAGTGTAGATTCCCCTCTTCAGTTTTTAAACCGCTTATTACACCACTCAGGATATTACAAAAAAGTTAAAAAAATTTGAAATAATGCGAAAATATAAATGAAGTACCGTATCTCTGTAACGAAGTTTGAAAATCTCGACAGCTTCAGCTTTTAGTGAACATTTTTCGTTTGGATTTAGTGGACAAATTTTAAAATAATGCAACTTATTAAGACTAGCCTTTCCTCATACATATGGTAAAGGTACTGACATAGATTCAATGGGTCCGAAACAGTCGATTTTTTTTTTCAGGAACTTCTGAATTTTATCCAATTCTAGTTACTATTAATAGAAATGAAATTACGTAAATTTCACTGCATATTTTTTTATTCATTTATCTATGGCATAGAATTCTAAGTATATTAAAGGAAAAACTTGTGCTCTCGGGTAGTAAAGTAGGTAGCGCGTTTGCCATTGGTGAAAGAGGTTCCAGTTCCATTCCCGGTGAGAACACCATGTCCGAAATAACCTTAGTTGCTGAAGCACTTTCAAAATAAAGCTATGAAACTATGAAAAGTGGTATTTATTTTGATTTTTCCGCGATATTTTCTGCCTACTGCATCTCAGACTTTTGATAGCGTAATCCGTTGGTTAGAGACCACTCGTTGGCAGGGCAGATGTGGTGGAAAGCGACTCTGTATCGTCATCTCACCGCAACGCGAACCTTTATTTTACATAAGTAACTAACGATCACCTCCATTTGATGCATCCCTCCGAGATTTCAGCGTGAAAAAAGCAATGTGTTAAGAAGAGATGAGCGGCTAATGGCTCGCATTGTCTTTTAAAGCGCTTTTTATTTCTGCAGCGAACGATTCGCGCCGCCAAAGATGCCTGGTATTTTTTTTGCGGCCATTATCTCGGGAGGGCTGAAAAGTTGGCACTGGCCAAAGCACACCTCGGCTTTTATCTCGGATGCCTGTTTCTTATCGGTTATCGACCTCTCGATTGTTCTCTCTCCTCTTCGTTTTATATTCGGACGCCAAAAATTTCTCTCTCCTACTAAGTTTTCTTCTTAATGGAATTGTTTCGCAATATATACGTAGCATGTCCTTAGAATTGCGATACTTATAGGATTATTTAAATCGGTCGATTTATGGCTACGAATCACGCAAAGATCGTTCAATTTCGAGTATTTTTTGCATTTCAAACTTCTAGAAATATAGTCATATGCTAATACTTTCCATGAACGTTTAATATCCGTAGAATTTGACTCACTTCATATTCGTGCATTCGCTCTACTTTTTGGTCGAGAAACAATTTCACTAATACGAGATAATATAGGAAGTAATGGTATAATGCAGTATTCTTAATTTTTTTCTTATTTTTGTCGATTTGGTTGTGTTAATTACATTGGATTGTAAGTTTAATGTAGATTCAAGTACCTTTTTTAAATTTTACACGTATGAATTTGCTTTGATAAATTTATGTTTAATTTTCAGTCAGGAATTTATATTTCCAGTCAATCGCGATTTCTTAATGTATAATTCATAGAGTAGATATATAATAAATTTTTTGGATGCAGGTATTTTTCATTCTCTTTTAAAATGTTTCTGTTTATTTACTAGTACGATATTTATGACCTGTAGGATATAGTACTTGTTTTCAGTCAATCGGTTGAACTGATTTTATTTCCATTCGCCCCTCGGAAAAGCTATCGGCTCCGATACATGATTTACCTTTTGTCGGACTTTTTTCAGATAAGTAAGTATATTTAGAATATTCTGCATTAGGAACTGAAACTTTTTGACAAAACTAGCTCCTTTTCCCTATATTTCTCAATCATTGAAAGGCCATACACATAAAGGCATGCAGTTTAACGAGCTTGTAATTTGTGTAAATCGAACTACCTTCTTTAGGGAGTTCAAATTACCTTTAATAATTAAATATGTCACTCTACCGTTTATAAATGCTCAGTCTGTATTTTTGCTGTTACATATTTTCATGATAAGGGATTTCTCTGAATACATTTTTTCCTTCTCTTCGGGAATTCTTTCTTCTGAGAAATGGATGGTCGAAGAGAGACGGTTATATTCCATAGGATTGAATTTCAGACTCTTTAGTTCTTAAAATAGAATTTAATTCATCGTAATAATTTCCACGAGCACTCTTGAGAGAACATCGTAATGGTGTTTTTTTTCAAAAGGTACCCTTCAAATGTATAATGCGATTATTATCCCTCTCATATAAAGGGGATTGAATACTAGGAATACGGCAACCCCTTTTTGGTAATTTTGTGAATTGCGTAATACCTTGGTATATTTATCAGGTACTGTACATTAATAAGAATGTAAAGAAAGAGCTCTTTATACGCACTCTTTTGTTATACGTTGTGTGGAAACTACACCTACATAAATACTCTGGATGAGGGAAATAATGTATGTATTGGAATTATATTATAGTTATATAAGCATATTAATATATTTTTCCGTGTTGTATTTATATTATTGTTTCTGTATGTATAAATCGATTCAATGAATGTAAGTGGTTATTATGTAATATGTGACCTATATTTGTGTTTCTTAGCCTTAAGAAATCAGTTTGATCGGATGCATATTGTAAATTAAGCTGAAGTTTGAGCTTTTTAATAAATGTGGTTTGTGCGATTACTATGTCTGACTATTGTAAACAGCGGTGGTCAACGCAATCAAATTAATGGTGATTATCTGCTTACTAGTGTCTTTATAGCCTCTCAAAATTTGCAAAGTCGTGCTATTAACTAGTATGTTTCAACTGAATCGAATTTTTGCGATACCATCCTCGCAACCTCTTATCTTTTACCTCATCTTCTGCGCGGATATCATTTATAAATGCGTCGGAGAATGGAGATAATGAACATTATCCGTTTTGACGTTTTAAATTCTGTTGGCCTCTTTTCTTTTAATCTTGGCCCTTAGTAACTCTCATTACTCTTGGAATAGGAAGGCTTTTACGTTTCTCGTGTTCCCATTGATTGCTTCTCCCGCAGTATAAAGTAAAGTAGATTATCTCTGCGGTATTCTCAACGTATGTTCTAGCTCTACCAGGGCATATTTCATTACTAATTTTTTCGCGGTGTATTTGAAGCCTTTCAAGTCTTAGTTACTTTCAGCTTTACCTTTTATTCATGATTAATCGCTCAGATGCTATGAGTGTTGCGGTTGAGATCACATCTCCAGATTTTCAATAGTTTTCGGGCCTGCAGGTCTTATGTTTTGGTATAGCTTTGAAACTGTTTAGGTGTTTTTGTTTGGTATTATCATCGATATTTCATTCCCTAATCCTGTTTTCACTCGGTCTTTTTAACATTTAAATCTAGGAAAATTTATAAATCTATTACATTAAAAGATCAAGATCTTTCATCACATATAAAAAAATTTCCTTTGCTAAAGTTATTTAGAAACGTTGCACAAAAATCTGTAATTCAGTAGTTTAGTTTTCTATAATGTTTCAACGAATATTTATTCAAGAAGTTAAAATATTATCAGTAACACTTAGTCTCTAAAACAAAAGTCTTTGGATCGGTGATAAGGATCCTAACTATCCAGATTTGGTTTATCCGAGTATACGCATAATGTTGCCACCAGTACGACTTCCATGGTTCAAGACATATATCAGGGCATTTTCTCTGCTCTATAGTACTCACTGCATTTAATCTGAAAATTTCGATAATTTTCAATAAACTAAAAACTTTGATTGCGTTAGCCGCTTTCGATGAACGAATGTAACTTATTAAACTTACCTTATGTACTTTCTTCTTGCAAATTTTTTTCTCGAGACATTCTTTTAAACCTGTCAATCTTTTATAAATGGAATTACGTTTATCTTTAAATAAATGGGAAATTATATTCTTTAGTTGATTCCGATCAAACTGTAGTCTTCCAGCGGAGTGAGTTTATCTCGGAAGGAGATCGTCCAGCAGCGAAGAAGAGATGTGCTGCTGTCGCCCGACTGCCTGAACCCGTAGATCCGAACTTGTGTCCAAATGCTCCACCACAAGCTCGATTCTATGGGTCTGGGTAGCCGGGGCGGTTTCGTCGATGGATTCAACCGATTAGTCGCGGTGATGGAGCAGAGAGGGGGAAGGTGTGCATTCGGCGTGAGGTAGTAGGTTGTATAGTTGCGAACTACATCATAACGGGAGAACTGTACAACTTGCTAACTTTCCCCGAGTCACGCCACTACCACGGCGAAGAGGGGCGGAGGCGGGGTCGATAGACTGTATCGCCCTCCGGTCCCCACCATTTCCTCCATTCCCTTTGTCTTCCGCCGTCGTGACTTGCTTCGTAATATCCGCTTTTTGTTCGCTTCCCTTATCATTGGGGGCTCTTTCTTTCGGGCGCTGGCGGTTACTTCGAAGTCGGTGGCCCGAGACACCATCTAAGAGCGCTTGGCTGCTTTATACTCACTGCATCGCAAAGTTTTCACCTCTCTCGAAAAGGTTTTCCATACCTCACGTTTGCTTCGCCGACCAAAAAGGATCTCGGAGAAACTGGTCGTGAGTAATTGAGTGAATTCTTTGCGGATATTGCCCGGCGGATTAAAGCCAATTCCCACCGCCACTTGGCAAAAAGCGTTGTTTAGCGGAATCGGGATAGCGGTTGCCGAGGGGATGTATCTGTATTATTGTGCTGTAATCATGAACTTTGTTTCATTGCTATAAACATGGAAATTAACCTTTGCTCACTTGAAAATTTCTGCATAAAATACCATTGTTTGAGGACTATGAGCCCATTGTGAGAAACGGATCGAATTATTTTTACTGGAAAAAATGTTACGAGAAGATAAATGGAAGATTATTGGATAATGAATTCTTGCGTCCCGGTATTTTAATATAAATTCTTGTTTTAAATCCCACTCTCTTTTCTAAACTTGTATAATATTGTTGTATTAAAATTGTTTCTTGACTGTTACCTTTAAATGACCAAATGATTTTTGGTTGTACTTGGAATAGAATGTCATTATATATTATATAATGTATAATATTCTAAGATTCAGACCATTTTATGTACATACAGTCTACTCAGAACATTTGCTGTTGGTATAATCACAAAATTTTTGAGATTCTGTCTTACGTAGATTATGGTCCTTGTTTTACATTTCTAATTTTTTTTTAAGTTTGTATTAAAAATTTAAATTTGTACTGAATGTAAATGTATGTTAAGTAAGTAGAAATAGTTTTGTCTCCTTACCAAGGAAAGGTATGTGAACGCTGTTGTCCTGTAAACTAAAATATATCTTAAGTAATTTTTATCGAATGTCATTATTTGTTACAAAGGAAAATGAAGGTTTATCTTCTATAACTTTTAAGCAGTCTCAACAGTACGTTTGGAACTATTAGAAGAAAAACTTCCTGCTTATATATGTAGATGAATTCATTGTATTAATACTAAAAAAACCTTGAACAGCTAGCTATTTCGCACGTATCAGTCCCCACTCGTAATAACACCCGATATCTCTTTCACCAAAGGCGAACGCAAACACTAAGAACTTCCTGTATTCATTTGTGTACTATAACTTATTCCTCAACATGATTTATGGGTTCTCATTACAGACGAGTAAAATTTAATTAATTAAAGAGTTTACTTTGAGTAAAATTTACTGTTTAAAATTATTTAAATTAAGTTTAATTTGAGTAAAAATAAAGTACGAATTTTATTACTCATTTTCTGAATTCTAAAATATTATTGCTATTGAATGAGTATAACTTAGTTGATAGGGAAAAATAATTTAGTGGTAGCTTTTCCTGCTGTTTTCTTTGAAGGTATTTCAGACAGAATATTATCTTTTGTAAATAGTATTCAATAGATCAAAGAGATGCCTATTCAGTGGGAAGTAAGGCAAATAAAAAAACTAACTATCTAGGTCATGACATTTCTTCCCGATATATTTTGAGCCTCTTACTTCTTCTATTCATGAATCAAAGTTGACACTTGACCGGTGGAGTAATTATCACCGAACATCATCTTTAAACTTTGTCTTTTTAATTTAGCCTTTCCTTTTTGTATTTTATATTGAATCAAGTCATCTTCTCGCAGAATAATTACAAATTTTGCAACAAATTTTGAAGGCGAATCACCTCGCTGTTTTCCAGCTCGTGTTCCCCGCAAAAGCTATTTCACTGTTTTCCAAATGAGTAGGATTGTCGAGCATTTCACCATCTTTTGTCGTCTTTCAGAGCCTCTTCTATTGAGTCTTTGATACTACTTTCTTTGCTCGTTGTCATACACTGTCACTAAATCACAATCTCTCTATTATTATAAAAATGCAATTCTATATACAGCTTCTTTATGGAAAATAAATACCCTTTGATCTTCCAAGTCAGCGGAAAATTGATTTATGCTGAAAAATAATGAGTGTGGCATTTATTTCATAGTTGGTATGCATTGTGCGGTGCCTTCCTTCTAATAATTGTTAATTTCGCCCTAATTATTTCAAATTTCGACAGATCTTTTCTAGTTATCTTTATTTCTTGGAATATTTTGGTTGTAATGCAAACCTTCATGAGAAGGTTAGGATTTATGAAATATCATCATTGTTTTGGAATGGAAAGTGCTCTCTATTTTGAACGAGCGAAAAAGAAATATCGGCAATTTATTTAATATTATTTGCTCTGAAGTATCGCAAGATTTTTTATTATTCAATAGGTAAACATTTTTTATTTTAATCTGTCTCCAATCGCATGGATCATGTGCCTTGTAATTTGTATCTGCATATTTAGTAAAATGGCGTATATTGATGTATGAGATAATTCTTTGCCAAAACCTCACGGTTATCTTCTTTGTCCTTTGAGAATTTTTTTCCCCTATTAAGCTTCAATCTGCTATCTGTACAGTTCATCTTTGCTATCTTTGTCCAATGAGAACGTTCTTGCTTGGCATCTCTTTTCTTTCACTTTTTGAACGTCTCCAACGGCAGTGCTGAATAAGGTTGATTTAATTTGAATTCTTACGCAATCTCCCTTGTAAAGAGGTCCAAACGACACGGATTATTAGTCAAATGTTTGATGTAGTAACGCTCTTTACTTGCACGGTATATATTTTAATTTCTTCTGTATTTTCTTTTGCCGTAATTATAATTATATTCGTATCTCTATTATCGTATCCGATTATGTATGTACTACTTGTATGTAGTACTTCAATATATAATACTATTTGCGATATTTTGAGAACATGAATCACTAGTTTCGGGTATGTTTTATTCATTGTAATTTTTCTTAATTTTCTGTGAGTTTATTATTTTGTTAAATCTCTATGCTTTCCCTTCTCTTCGCAAATATTCTGCTATTAATTGTTTTTTCATAGAACAACAGCATGACCTCTGTATTTTGCTTATATAATCTCATATACAAATTTTCTGTTTCTCAAATGACATTTTTGGTCTTTTTATGGTAAAATTCGATTGCATTTTCATGATATGCGTATTTGTTTCCATCCTTCTTGGTAACCGACGTATACATTTTTATTATTTTGTGACTTCTTTAAGGTATTGAATTAAGCTGGAAGAATATATCTTCATTACGCCCAGTATGTAGATTCACCCTTTTAGCTATTTATTATTGCATAATTTCTCAAATAATTTCATCTTAGAAAAATAATAGAAAGGTTGACGTAGCTCACGTACTTTTTGTGAGCGTTTTGGCTTCGGATTTGCCTATAAATTTCTGTTTGCCCTCATTGAATTTTTTCCATTTTAACACCTCACCATGTGAAGGCCCATTTTCTCCCTTAAAGTTGATTAGTACCATCACTCCAAAGCTTCCTCAATAAGAGTGAGGTATCATATAAACCCAGAAGAGAAAATTTTTGCAGGAAGTAATTTAGTAATTTATCTAGAAACATCATATGGTAACTTGGAAACATTTCACTGCTAAACAAATATATAACCAAAATTATTGCGTGGCTATATTAATTTAAGGAAACTCAAAAATATATATTAGAGATAAATGTGTAACCGCTGAAGTAAGAGCAGGGGCAAGAGCTCACTGCAAGAAAAAATATTACTGATCTGCGAACATTGAAAATTATGTATGCTTCAAATATAGTACTTACCTGGGCACACTTACATCATTCTCAGCTTTTTACATCGTAAATCTGCTCTCTTGGTTAAAGTAAACGCCTCCAAAATACTCCATTTTTAGTAATTCTTTGGTGTTTCGCGATGGAAATCGTTAGTCAGAATTTTCTTGGCAGGAGTGTTTCAGTTGTTGCTAAAAGGCTCTACTACTTCGGGCCAAGATTCTCTTTGGCCAGTTTCCACGTCCAGAGTTTTTCCATAAATTTCTTTAATTAAAACATTCTCACTCTAACGTATATTCAGTACATGAGTTAAATCTTATTCATTCAAAGTCTCTAATAGAGCAAAGCATGTTTCATCGGCCATAGCCGCGAAGTTTACCCCAACATTAGGTACCGGAGTATTTCTTGCTTTGTTGTAAAGCTTCACTTGTGGTTAATTAGTCTCTAGTTAGTTAAACATTTCACTTCTAAATTACCAGAGGGAGATTTTAAATGCAATTGCATTAAAATTATAATATTGGATTTTTCAGCATTCATATTCATTCATTCTTTAGTTGTAATGCTAATACTTCGCAAAGTATCGTTGAGATAGAATGTATTAAATCGGCTGTGGACGTTTAGGGGAAATGCAGCGCTATCCGCTAATCATTCTTGCGATCATATTTTTTTTGAATAACATCTATCAGCCGAAATATTGTGTTTCCTGATATGTATTGAAAGTTAGGGGATGTTTCAGAAAAATTATTTTTCTATAAGTTGTAACTGATCGATTTTAATCCTCCATATCAAATAATTACGATAAAAAGTTTTAGCATACTAAATTAATGCATATGAGTTGAAGATTATTTCGAAAATTAAGGAATCGTATAGCGAATATATTCCGTAAGTTATGAAAGCTATAATATTTGTAATTCATTTTCGAAATGGTGGAAAATACGTATCCTTAGTACTGACAGTGGCGGAAATGAGTTCGAGAAAAATATATCTGTGACATTTTTCAAGAG
Organism: Pachydiplax longipennis; assembly: GCA_036926295.1. Lineage (NCBI taxonomy): Eukaryota > Metazoa > Arthropoda > Insecta > Odonata > Libellulidae > Pachydiplax > Pachydiplax longipennis. The sequence continues at coordinate 10,250,255 of JAVFKF010000007.1, read as the reverse complement.
TAAGTTTTAGAAGAAGTTGAGGGCTGGAGAAAATTTTCCGTGAATAGACCTAGGAAAGCTTATTCGGGAAGGAAATGCTCTACAAATTCTCTTTTTCCTAAAAATAAAGGTATTGGAAGAATAAGGAAATAGTATGAAATCACATAATTAAATCATATTTATATCACGGTAGCGGCCTCATAGATTAGAGCATATGCTTCTTATATTCACTTCCGACTCCAAGTTACTGAGATCGAATGAAAGGTACTGGAGCCGAAATTCGCTGAAATCCTAACGCCATTGGTTATTTGATACTTTAATATTACTATTTGAATAATACAGAATTTTGTCGTTCTCCTCATCCTATCTCCCACTCCTTTTAAACAAATGGTTTCAGGATTGGGTAGCGATAAAGATCACATTTTGGCATGCTGTGGGAATAAGATCCTCAATAACGGTTCAGTTCATTTTGTGTTACTGCCAAGGATTCTCTAATACCCTATCCATTAATGATAATTAACCTGTACGAGTCTTCATGGAAGGTACAGAACCTATTTCGCTCCTTTAAACGATTTCAATGCCTAAATGTTTACTAGGAAAAGCTAGAAAATAGATTGTATAAATAAGGTCACAGGGAATAAAATTATACAAAATTTTCATATTAATGATATTTTTTGTAGTCGCAGAATGAGGGAATATCTTTCATTCATTTTAATTGCAATTGTACTCTTACGTTTGATTTCAGCATGGAAATAGTTCAAAAGGTGTGCTGATGGTTCGTCTTCTACCAACGTTGTTTCTGTAGCTTCGATTATGAAACCGTATCATTTATACCTCTTGTGTATTTAGTGAGTTACGATGTACTCTGGCCGCGGGTTCTTCAGCTGATCTGGTCGTGTAATTTCTGTTCATTATTTTGATCGAATGACTTCACAAAGACGCTGTTCCGGCTTAAAATTTCCGGATGTGATGTTACGTTTCCAAGAATTCATCAAGTTTCCTTCTTAGAATAAGTACTATCTATTTGAAGGAGTTAATTTTATGAACCATTAAAATGTGGAATTGACCAAAAAATTAGAAGAAATTAATTTTTCACCATACTTTCAAATTGTATAATGTATAGGTATTTTTAGAACATCTGAAATACTTTGTCCTAAAATTATTCTTATTGCTTAAATTACCTGCCATAATGTAACGACTAAAGCTTTGCACTGTATTTTAGATTGTTCTGGGTTTACCGTTTAAGTAAATGTAAGATTTAATTAGATATAGGTCTAATCCTCGCATCCTGCTTGTACTTTACTTGTGGCAGGAGTATAGTCAACCTCTCCAATCAATGAATAATAAATAAATGTTCTAATGTGTAACTTAGTTGTAAAATAATTTTTCTTTTTTGTTTTATCGCGTATCACCTGCGGAAATAATGAATTTTTGAAGCGGCTGGTTCTATCTTCCTAATTTCTTTTAAAGCACCTGATTGGCCTATATATTAGGGTGAACTCATAATAACTAATTAGTTCGTCTTTCGAGAACGTTTTTCCTCTGAATTTATGGAGGAATCGTTACCTGAAGTTTAATGTAATTTTTTCATGATATTTATTTTATGTTAAAGAGCTTTTTGGTAGCGTTTATTGATTTTTCGCAAAACACCTAAGTTTTTTCTAAATTAGAGATGCAACGCTTCTCTACAAATTCACATATGCTAAAAGTCTCTTGTAGATTGGGTTTGACTAGCGGAAAGTAACGTCACTCGCGGACTTTCATCTCTGCTGTTGGCTTTTCTTTTGATGAATCTTAGTTTCTTAAGTGGACGTTCGCATTTGTAGCAGATGTGGGTACTCTATGTCAACTTCTTGATGAGATAACAGACCTAACATCATTGATAGAAACAGAAATGAACACTGATGCTAATACAAGTTGTCATTTAGCAATCAAAATAACGAAAGCCAGCGGATATTGCTTTATTTTATCGTATTTTCACACCTCTCAATCTTTTTACCGATGCGGAAATCCGAAAAAAGCAAAGAAATATCGAGTGCCTACTACTTTAATGTGTAAGTTACTTAGTTCTGGTCCACATTTTTATTCAAAGGATAGCAATGGCTAATTATCCTCCGGAGATAAGCTGTAAAATAGTTGTGGGGGAACGTATCGTAAGGAAGGAAGTAGAATCTGCAACGGAGGCAGCATAATGGGCGAGAAGGGTTGAGGAGGCGTGAATCAAGTGGATGATCAAAGTGAGAAGGGGAGCAGAGCGGTGGCGTCTGGAGTGCGCTAGGCTATGCTGGAGGCAGATGCGCGTGTGTGGGGCGGATGTGACCCTGTCCTCGGCGCACTGTATTGATTCTGTAAGTCTGGGGGTCTCTACGCCCGAATCTAGGATCCAACCCCTGCCCTCCTCTCTTAAGCGTCCCCTCACTTGGACCCCCCCTCAGAGACGTCCATCGGACGTGCGGGTCGATTTCTTTCCACCGACCTTTGTCCTCCGACTTACCTCTTTTTATCCTTTTCCCGCCCATTCCGCTCTCCTATTTTTTGTTACCGTTTGCCTCAACGATTTACTCCGTTTATCCGTCCGAAGCCTGGTTCGAACTTAAAGTGGTATATGTTGCCGCAGATTTCAGTCCTGGTGGAAAAGTTTGCTTAGTTAATAATTAGTTTTCCCTTTGTCTTCGAGCCTAAAGGCATTTATGTTAAGTGATGCCTTAAAAAGCGAAGATAATTCCTTCCGGAACCGCATTCGTTGGTCGAAATCTTCGTTAGCCGAAATTCTGTTTCTCCTACGGTCGTAATTATTTTCTACGAATAAACTGCCTCTACCAACACTTTAATGATGGAATATAAAAATGAGGAGCATCGACTTTTTTGAATTTGTGATATTTTGGTGCAGGATGGGTATTAGCCGAGATCGACAAAGAAAAATGTGTGTCTAATAGCTGTGATAGAATTGAAAGTAGTAATAGTATTGTTGAAAGCGCTTCGACAGCTAAGATAATTTCGTACGTATGGGCTCTCATCGGGAATCAAACCCGGAACCGCTTTCGCCAGAGGCGATCACACTTGACTATCTTGGAACCCACCTGGAACGAATAAAGTAGGGTAACCTTATATAATCTTATCTTAAAGTAACAAAAATATTATTTCCTTAATCATCTCGAGTAGTAGGTAAGAATGCAGCATTGGTTTGAAAATCAAATATATAAAGATCTTTCAGTAGCTTTTCGTTCTTAGTTTTTTGTTTGCATTCCTCGTCAAACTTGCGGATATTCCTTATTTTGCAAAATCAACAAAGAGGCGGGACACTCGTCTCTATATCCACGAATGTCTTCAGCAGAAAAAGCAGGGTTACCCGTCCTCCTATGTATCTCTGCAGTTTGTATCTTCATCATCGCTTCATCTCAGCCACATATCTCTCTCTTATCTGCTACCTTCCTCGATATTTGTAATATCTCGGCTCACCGAGATGTGAGCGAATCTTCTGAATGAGCAGAAACTACACATCTCTCCGATTAGTTTGTTTTAGGCTCTCCACTTTCCTTTGTGCCACCCAGTAGTTCAAGGTCTATGGGCGAGGGAATTATTTGGAGATTTTGGAGAGATGGAATGACATTTTTATCTTATACTAAAATACTTGGGCATACAATATAACAGAAATAAGGCAAGAAACAAATAAGAAACATTTATTTAAAATTTATGTCTGTGATGTTGTGTGTGATTACTAGTAAATGTAGCAAGGATCACGACCAAGTTTCGCTACAGAAGATTATTTCTAGTTTCAAGTGATTTTTCAAAATTAGATAATTTTCGGGATTAAACGTATCGGTAGTTAACTTGTAAGGATGTAATGATCCAAGATAGTATATATTTAAGGAGACGAAAACAAGTTACAAAACGGCCACCACTTTCGTAGAATACAAAATGAACGTAAGGATGATTTTTCAATATTCATTGTAAGAGGAGAAAAATTTATTGAACAATAAATAATTTTACCCAAACAACCTACGTTTTGCTGCTGTGGAAACCGAACCCGAGCCGAAAATTAATATCGTTGAGCCCGAAGCCGAGACAGGAAACATTTATTTTTCGTTTCGATTATCGATTCGCATTCTTATTACGTGTAACAGTAGTTATTTAAAAAATGCAAAGGTGAATTGAAACTCAATGATTATCCTTTCAATTTGAAGAATTGTGTTTATTCTTTGGTAATTTCTCTTATATCATTTCATTCTAAATTTTAATCAAAAAAATTCTCCTTGAGAGCCATGTACAATATAAGTCGTGCATGTGATTATTTTATCGGAGCGAAACAAAAATGGTTCCAAAGTTGTTGCTTGGACGAAAACAGGAACGGATGTAATTCCAAAAAATCCGGAATATCTGATTATGACAACCAGGAAGCCCTGGTTATCTTTTTCTGGATGTTTACTATCATTCTGTTCAGGGAAATAAAAGCTTTTTAACCTTTTCTCTCATTGGCTTATTTCTAATTGATATTTTCCGTAATCGATCGTCTATCGTGGTGTAAAGCCTTTTGTTCTATGTTCTATGTTCTATGTTTTTTTTCGTTCTATGTTCCGCGTTTAGTCAGATTTGAACTTAGATTTCTCGATTTCCATATGGCAGTGAATCCATGACGATTGAGTCATTAGCGACGCTATCTTAAGGTTTCCTTTCACAATGCTCGGGCATTGGAATATTTTTTCATTTCCTCGGACGGGATCACGATTAAAAGCAAAGGAAAACAGCTGGAAAACAAGGAATAACACCTACTACGGCTATTATTGGTAATTTAATGTTGGCAGATAAATCGGGTTGAGATGTTCTTATAATTCTGATCCGTTCCGGAAGTTTGTCAGATGTTAATCTGCGGAAGTTTACGTTCTAAATACATGCTCTTGCCGTCTTTATTGACAGGTGATAGTCTTCGCTCTAAAGACGATTGGCATCTCTTGAGCATCACAATGGGAAGTCACGAGATTTCGATCATTCTTTCCTTGAAACGTTGCCTTAAATATGCGAAGAGATTTGAAGCTATCCTCGTGCTTCAAATGCTGCATATTTTGATAAAATGTTTATGCGGCTTTATTTAAATAGGTGTATCTCGAATAATCTTAATTTGCTTAACTAAAAAACTAAAAATATTGTAAATTAATGCAAAAGGTTGTTTGGAGTTTATATCTCTCAGTCAAAACATTATTGTTTGATATTTCTACGTAAATATTAGTATAATTAGTAGCTACGCAATTTATTCTTCGAATTTTTCGTACAGAACATATAAAATTGTTTGAACTCAAGTGAGTTGCTCCACGTATCAATAAGAACGTACCTGTGTTGAATAATATATTTGAGCAAATTTTTTTACTTGAATGAGTTTTCACCATATACGGGATCTTTATGTCCTAAATCAGAGGTTTTATAATGCTGTGATCAACTTCAATACAAATTTGTTCTGCGAGCGGTCGACTCTGGAAAAATAAGATATGGGTTTAGCAATGGAAAATATTTATCAGAACCGTTTCCGTTTTTCGGTCTTATTTTGTATTCTGTCCCACTTTCAGAATAGCGCCCTCTTTTTTAGTGTATCTTAATTTTATTGATAAATATTACCATAATTTTAAAATTTGAAGAAGTTATTAGAGGGTTACAATTCATCTAGAGGACCATTAGTGAGCGACCTGACGGCCACTCTTGCCTTCAATTATTAGCCCTCTTTTATTCACTTCTCCGTCATTTGGATAGCTTTCGTTATTCTTATTAGGGTTTAGATTTAAATTGAAATGAAACTATAATGAGGGGACTGGTTCTCTCCTTAAAATTGGAAATTTATTTTCTGCATTAATTATTCGTAGATGAAGCACATTTTAAGGGAAGAGGCCTCCCTTGATTGATTGAACACGACAAAAGGTACCTTTTTATACCGTTTGGATTTCCATTTTTAAGTAAAGTAAAGTGAGTAAGAGACAAGCTTAAACTTAGACAAGCGTAAACTTGACTTTCAAGTCAAGTGAGGCTGCAAATTGTGGTTTTCGTCTTTCAGTCGAAAATAAAAACTAGTTGTTCCTAGGATTTTGTACAGCCATCGTTTCAGTAATAGTCAGGACCATTTTACGTGGAAAGACGTAACGAATAAAATAACGGCCATTTTAATTAATAATAATATAATTTAAAGATTAATAAGCATTCACGAATACGATTGATTTCCTTTATTTTGTTAGTGTATTCCGAGATTGCCTTATGCTTTAATGATTATATTAGTCCAATCATAAGTCATCGCTATTTGATCAATGAATGTTTAGTTTTATATATGTTTTTAGGCTGATATTTATATTTTCCTCATGGAGTTGGAAAGTAGGAAGTTGTATTGAAGTCGGAATAACAGGTTGTGTTTTTATCTTCATCTTTTTCCAAAGTAATGCTGTTTCATCGATTATTATTTATGATTATGCTTTGATTATTTTATTTATATTATTACGATTCGCTGTTTATGATTATGCTTTGCGAAAATCTTTAGTTACTGTTTTTTTTTAACTCAGCAAAGGTTATGATTTCTATGATATTATTATTTTCCTTTGATTTCACAAAACGAAACATTCTTGCGTAAATCGGATTAAAGAAATTAATTATTAAGGTTAATATATCCATTTATCGTTACTGGCTGATTTACTCTGTACTATCTGGTTTTGTAACGTTCGGATAATTATTTTATTTGGCCGTATCTCTATGATCTGTTAGAAGCTCCAAGGGCTTAGCCGCTCACTAACGATAGGAAACTCCGCAATTCCGTCTGCCATCTCCAACCGGAATCTTTCTGACGAACTCTTTTTAAATTATTATTTTGTAGGTCAAAACACAGCCGTAGGATGTGGCGGTTCTGTGTATTCCGCTTCCGCCTCCTTCTATTTTTGCAAGTGGGAAGAGTGGGGATACCCGGAAAGAAGCTTCGCACTTTTCGTTGCCTCGAGTCATCGCTTTTCAAACTTCCTTCGCTTTCATTTCTCCTTCTGACTTTTTTCTCTTCTTTGCGATTTGTAACTTTTTTGAATTTTGAAATCCAATACGATTTTTATAACAACAGAAAACCGCTTAAATGTCATGAAACATAACCGCCTAAATGTTATGAATTTAGAATTCTAAGCTGCCGCACAAGTCATTCCAATTTGGCGAAAATTTCCTATTCCAATTATTTGAGAGTTATTTAATTATTATTCTCCATCAGAAAAACAGCATCAGTTGGCAGCGACACTGTTACTTACAAAGTACAGTAAAACCCGTATAAGACACTTGCGATTCCACCTAATACTATCCTTTTTCACCGGGCACCTTTCACACGAAACTCATCTTATAGATACCGCTTAAGAAGCGGATTTTTCCTCTCCAGATGTACCGCAACCCGCTGTAGCTAATGGTTTAACTCATTCGATAAAAGAATTACATTATCTATGTCGCCGTCCTCTCTCCTTTGGGATGGCTAATTTTGTGAGAGTAAAATGAAGATATTGCAAAGCAGAGCTGTCCATATTACAGTGTCGGAGCCGATACGAACTCATTGAAAGAGTGAGGTCTTTTCTATCACTTTTTTCTCGGGTCAGAACGTAGATTTAAAAAAGCTTCTTTCCGATGTTTTCTTTCATCACTGTCTTAAGAAGCAAACATAAAAAAAACAGAAAAGAAGTGTTTCGTGGGCTGTTGAGCGTAATCATTGAGAGATCGCGAAGCACTCTCATCACTGCTGTTAAAAAATCGTTTTTCTTCCCTAATATAGTAGTCTACCTGGTAAAGCTACTGCTTCATTGTTGAGTAAAATATGTCAGTAATTAAGGAATACAATCCTTGTGCGGAAAGCATACCATTCTTAAAAAATATGACGCAAAGGCAACCACCATTACAAAACCCGGTTATAAAGCTATCCCGCTTAAATCGCTGTTCTCGCTTCCTCCCTCTAAAAGCTTCATAACCAGGTTATAATTTATATATGTGTATCAATTCTATGTATTTATTACATTTTAATAAATTAAATGATATATAATTATAGCTATTATACCGCAAAACCCATATTTATCCACAAATAAACAACTGCCATCAAATATTCGCAATTATGCGCTAATTATTAACTCATTCCTAACACGTTTATTGGTTAATTTTACTCCTTTGAACTTACATTATTTCATGCTAAATGAATTATATTTTAGTTTTTGTAAGCTCCGACATGATAATTATTCATCTAAATAGAAGATATATTTTTTGAGATGTAGAGATTTTTCTTTTTGGGGAATATTTCTGCTTTGAAGTAGTTATCGCTTATAGTTCTTCGTCTTCATTCATGTTCTTCTTTATGCGCTTCTCTCGGGTAATTGAGGTCGAAATACTGCAAATCACCCTGCAAATAATCAAATATTTTTTAGCGATTTATTTGACATGCATTGTAAGAAATTATGTGTTGAGTTAAGCAATGGAGTAACGTTGATTGGCCGAAAACTTATATTTCATCAGATGAATAGACTTAGAGGGAAGTTCCCGGTCCTGTCGAACATTTTGAAATTCCCTGGGATTTTTCTGGGTGCACGTCATCTCGTCTCTCGCCATTTCCTTATATATTTCTTATTATATATTCCTTATTCATTTCTTAGAGAATTCTTGGTAGTGGAGGGGAAAATAAAATAATCTGTGATGAACGATTTACAGTAAAATTATTATATGTATATGATTGAATCGATTTAATTATTTTAAAAGCATTTCCCACTGCGTCTCCAAATGCTGTATAACTGCTTTCGATAGTTTCCAGAAGGATTCGCTATTATTCTACATTATTTTCGTAGGTTTAAGAAACTTGGAGTAATGTCTTTCCTCGAATACAGGGATCTTCCTCGAGTTCCAGCCGAGTTATTTGTGTTTGAATAATTGGAAAGGATTTCATCTGTTTAAGACACATCAACACTGTCTGTTTCTTGTTTAAATGCGGTTATTCATAAGGAATTACAGCGAATGGAGCTCACGTATATGCGTGTGTAATCCGTGGTCACTAGAAGTCCTCCAAAAGCAATGATACTCATGCAGTGTGCCGTGAACTGGTACGTTAAATACACATCTACAACTTCCTTAGGGCAAAATTTCACGGTCAACTTTAGCAAATCGTTAGAGTAACGCTGTTCAGTATAAGATTCATTTAGGACCTAATATGGGTTTTGTACTACTGGTTTGCGTGCAACTTGGAAAATGAAAAGATAAGTTAGCTTTCAACAGTTGGAAATTGTCTCCTTCAATTTTCAAATAGACCTTGTGGTTTTTCTGCAGAATTTCGTATTGAATACGTGAATGTTTCAGAAATTTAATTTAAAATTGTAATTGAAGATGTTTATATTCCGTTGATCAACCGCAACAATAGTGTTACAATTGATAGAATTTACAGTATGGAAGGAATAAAAAGCGTTTACCAAGAAAATCAACATTCTTATAAAGTCCACTTTTACCTGAGTCTTCATCTGTGTTAGAAAGGGATCTTTAAGTGCGAGATCGGGAGTCGATTGGAGGTCGATGGAATGTAAATTCAATATTCGGTGCTTAAGGAAGAAAAGCTATTCATTACCTGTGGAAAAACAGAGTTGGGATAGAATGAGTTCTTATGGACCTCTAGAAAGATGATGAGCGTCTCTAAATTAACAGATAGGTCGCTTTAATCTACACATCTTTGATTGGTCTCCCTTCCCGCGTCCTCAAGGAAGTTTTTCGCTCTAACTCCTTCCTTTCTGTCATAAAATTTTTGAGGAAATCGAGAAAACTTTTTATATTTTAAGGATTTAATTAAGAAAAACATGAAGTTGAGGGAATTCTTTATACTGCCAGTATCTTTGACTTTGTTGATCTATATTTGCCTTTATCTTTCCCGAGTTTCATGTCATAGAGAATTACATTTGCTGCATTAAGCTGATTATGAAAGACATAATTTCATCTTAAGAAAGACGTAACAAGCTCTCTACTTTTTTCAATGATACGCGATATCCAATTAGAGTTACATTTAAACAACCGATTCCCTCCTATCTCAAAAAAGGCTACTCATGTTTGGCAAGGTGCTTGATGACTGGAAGTGATTTCCATGTGTCAGTCGATGAAAATCTTCATCTATGTTATTTCGGTAAACAGTTGTTTTTAATAGATACTAAAATACCTTCAGGTCAATGTCAAAATATGATAATTATATTGCGAGTAAGAGACTACTGCTATTAACAGATGATGAATCTATTTTTCCAATAACTAATGTCATTAATGAAATTTACTTACTGATTTTTTCGTCATGTCCAGCAAAATTTCAAAATTTTGGAACCATATCAATCAGAAACAAATTTCCGAATTATGCAGATGATAAAACTTGATGTTATTCGAAAAATTTCTATTTCAGCGCATGTAACGTCACATGATTTTTTAAATTGTTATTTTTATATCATTTTGTTGTTCTAGCCCTTCACTGTCTTTTTCATCCTTTACATTTTGTTGTTATAAAATTATCCGTATTTTCCTTTTTAAAATTTCAAGCCTCTGTACTATATTCTAATCATCACTTAAATGGTTATTGAGCTCAAGAAAGCTTGAATACCACTTTGTGGGTATCTATAGATTTAAGAAAATAATTTTTAATTTATTATACATGTTTTACTTTTTCAACTTCATTTCATTCAGTGACTAGTTAGCGCTCCTTGATATTAATTCAATTATGAATTTTCTCTAAAATTTCCTTGTAATTTCGTTAAGACTTTACTTGTTAATAACTTGATAAATAACAATTTACCATATCGATAAAATTTTTCCCTTTAGAATTACTTTTTCTCAATAATAAAAATCTTAACTCTTGGAAAAAAAGCAAATAGGCGAAGAGCAATATTTGAAACTGAACGTAGTATCAGTTATTCAAATTAACGGTAATGATGTTAATTAGCTTCCGTCGCACACTCCCTTATGAAAGTTAACAATATCGTCTGTTATTTAGATTTTTTTCAAGGACTCATTTAGAGTTTTATTCGCCAGACTGCTCTTTTTAGCTGCGATAATGCCATGGGAGTCGTATTCCCTGTTCTCCACATAACAGGTTTTAGGTAATTTTTCTTTATGTCAAACGCGAAAATAATAATGTGTTTTTGAGTTTGAATTTTTAAAATGACCACGCAAAATACGACGAAGAGTATTCGAAATTCATGCTTGGATCATCCGCCATGGATAATCGGGAAAACACTGCATTTGTTGTTATCAGTTGTTGACGGCATAGACATATGAAGGAATTGCAATGGAGCTAGTAGGAGAGGGTGAGACTGCTTTGATACACAGTAATAGGTATCAGTCACAGAAACCAAATCGAGGCTATTTTCTCATAAGATTGTTTAGCTTGCATGACGTCCGGAACAAGAAATAAAGGAACCAAAATTTATCGAATGGCAAAATCCCACGGTCTGTCGTTCCATTTAATCCAAGTTTGTTCTCAATTTATCTCTGAAAATTTTTTCCCCTTCCGATTGGTAAACAAAATAAATAATCCCTTGTTTTAATGTCAAACTTTTTATTAAATGTTAAATCCTTTAAAATTCCTTATATTCGTTCTCACTGCCTGAGATTATTTTCCAAAGAGTGTATTTTTCAAATAATAAAATTTTGATAATATTTTATTTCAAATATTTCATCGAAACCCATACTTACTGCGGATCATACTTATATGAGCAATTTTTACTTGATTCTCTAGGCTATGAAATGTGTAGAAGTTGTTACTAGAATGTTCTATTCATCAATTTAGGCATGAGCTCTGAAAAATGCGACATTTTCTCATTATTTATTTTTTGTTCATGCAATTTTTATAATATCGAGGGTCAATCTTCTTCAGAAGCTAATATTAGGTATTATACGAGTATATTTTACGCCAGTCAGCAGAATATTTCCTCACCATAAAGTAATATCTGAAATAAAGCCTTGTTTAAGGATTGAAACAATCGTACGTTTTAATTTAAAGCAAGAATGCGAGTTCTCTACTGTCTACATTTGCTTAGAAAAAATCATCTTAACGCATCCGGTTCTAACTTTTAATTTTCAGCGGAAACATAGTGAAAGAATGCTTGGAATAGCGTATTAGAAGTAACGAAGATAATGTAATGTAATGAATCATCTGACTTATGGGTATTTCAATCATAATCAATCAACTTATTTAGGAGGCTTCTTGGTTGACTATAGACAGACCTAGGTAAAGTTTATCCCAGAATTATTGTTCGAGAAATAAATTTATAAGCATCATCACGAGCAATTTTTGTCACTCAAATGTTTTCTCTTGCTTTCCAAGGCGTTCTCATCCCTGCCACTCGCTTAATTCCTGACTTTATTGATGACCATTACCTTTCCCTATAAGGTTTTCTCTCTGTAAGTCTTTCCACCATTCCGTCCAACGATGTCTTCATTAAGACACTGTTCTTAAGCAAGACAAAAATTCCTCTTCTTTTTTATTTCGACTCTCTTAATTTTCTTTCGAAAAGAATTCTTCGTGAGTTTTATTTTCATCACTTTTATTAAACTCCACATATCCTCTATCATTATCCTCTCTGTCACTGTCTGTTTTGTAACCATGCAGATAACTTTCAATTCGTAGTATCGATGCATACGTGTCGGTCTGTGCATTTATTTTAGAAACTACTAAATAATCTCATGATCCTGCATCCGAGAGACTGTGTTTTATTTATTTATCCGACACAAAAAAGCCCCACAAAGTTGTTATGATAGATAGAAATAAAAATGGATGCCAAAAGTAAAAATTTCACGGTGAAACCTCTCGAAAGAATAATAATATTAATAATTTTTAGTCCTATTCCAGTAATCAATATGCAATTTTATTTTCAAGAAAAACAGTTAAATTGAGATAGAATTTTATTTTTAAGGAAAGTAGATAATAAAGAAATTTGTAGGCAAATGAATATTTATAATAGTAATATTTTTATTCGTTGTTTACACATCATCACAAGCTTGCTTATTACCCAGTTGGCTTTCTTTTGTATTCTTTCTCGGGTGTTTATACTTTATCATCTTACTTGTGAGAACGTCACGTAATGTATTTCTCTATACTTCTTGCATTCGTCCTTATGCCCACCAAGAACAAAAGGTCCCCGTATAAGTATAAAGCCATGCATTTATTGGATCAAAAGAAGCGGCGGATCCGACTTCGCAGGTGTCCGAATAGGCTTGTACTTCCATAAAGCGGCTGTCAGTGTTTTCGATCCTGCACTGACCTCTGCGATCGGACCTTCCCTTGCGCCCATCGACCCCTCGCGTACTCGTGTGACCCCAAAATGAAGTCACCGTCCCATTTCTATTTTAAGCCGTAATACACGACGCCACCGTCAGGTACGCCCACTCACTCTCTCCCGTCCATTATCTTTTCCCCATTATGTCCCTCCCTTAGGACGGCCAAACCTGCTATTTACGTAGTGATCGAGCCCTATAATCGATTCATTCGATCATACTACTAGCGATTGTTCCTTCGATAAGGAATTTTTCCAATGATATCGTGTAAATCTAGATGACGTACGCTACGAAGCGGGTCGTCGACATCTAGCACGTGAGTCTTCAATTGAAAGGGTTTCAGGAAGTGCTCCTCCTATGAATTTCTCGTCCTTGACGTCCAGTTTAACCGAAATGACAGTCATTAGCGCAATAGATTTTTGGAATCGTATATCCCAATGGATAATTGAAAGATCCAACTCATTGGTATTCCTTAGGATTGATGACTTAACAACTGTTACTACGAATTATCGCTTTTGTCAGTGCGCTGTTTATGTCCTGTTATTTTGGGATGCACATCGCTGTTTTATATAGTATTGGTCATATAATGTTGATCTTTAGATGTGGTCTACAACTTCTTCACTACCTAGTGAGATGTACTTAACTGAGCTTTCAGTGGTACTTATCAATATGAAATTTTCAATCGTTTTTGCTGGTGCTGATTCGCTAATCGCATTTCATTTCATCGCATCGTTTCTTTATCTCGTCAAAATAACAACCACCCATACGAACTTGAAATTTGTATTTCTAAGTCAGAGTTTCGTCATTGCTATTTTTTCATTTTTTGCTGTACTTAATAACTTTCAACTTTGTCTTTAATGCAGGGAAATAATAGTTTTCCAATCAATGTTTTGATTTTTATTAATTCTAATTGATTTCATTGTTATTTATGTTGCCTTTCATTGGAAATCTATGATTTTAGAAATAGTTCACGTTAGTCATTTAAACTTCGGCTTTTCTTACCCTGCTGTCTTGAAGAGGCTGAATTTTTGACGGCAACATGAACTTCATTTGAACCACAGTCGATCGGTCTCATAGAATGATGGATAATACTGGCCATAAGTTGGTGGTATTTCATAACAACCAATAATTTTAGCTGGATAAATTCATTTATATATTTATTAACATCACATTATTTATTAACAAAACTTTTATGCTGATGCCATGCATCGGAACCCGGGTCGTATGTGCTAAAAAGTTTTTGCGACTCCTTCTTGATATTCCTTGACAGATCTCGTTAGGACATTCATCAGAGGTATTTGTCCTGCTTTGATTGCGTAGATATTTTCCTTCTTCCCTCTGTAATCTCTCTTTTTTCTATTTCTCTACTATAATCCCTCCTTCTTCCTCCCTTATTTACTCCTCTCCAATATACACCCATATTTATCCATAACCGACTCCTCAAACATTCCAACTTCCTGCCAATCTAATTGTTCTTAATCTTACTTAAAGCAAATCGCCGTCTCTCTTTCTTTCTCAAGCAATTTCTGCATTTGCTATCGTCCATTTTTCTCCTATGTCATCCCATCCTTTTTCCTTCGAAATCCTAACCCATCGTGTACATTGCTAACCCCGACACCTCTCTCCCTCTTTCCACAACATTCTATCATCAATAGAGAGTACGCATTATCCATTGTAATGGTGCTGCAACTTCTCCCTCATCCGTGACCATTCTAATCGCGATGAGGTAACGGAACAGCTGAGTGGGTGTCTTTATGCGGTCTACGAACTTTAGATTGAAAAAGGCGGATTACGGAACGCCACGTTGGAAACCGCAGAGTTATCCCAAAGTAGTTTCCGCATGATTAGGGCGTTGTTGGAGGGTCAAATGGAGGCAGGGGCGGATCTAGGAACTCGTCAAGGGGAGCAGTGTAGGGCGATACCTTATGTAACTATCTCAAAGTGGCTACAATATTAATCTCTTAATTATCTCCAAGTAGTTTTTAAAATACCGTATTTTCGTGAAAATCCAATGAATGTGAGCTAATCGTAGAGATGTGTTATTATCAGTTCGAGCTTATTGGGCGACATTGGGGCAGTAAAGTAACCTTAAAGTCCATTACCTTCATCCGAATGTAATGCAATAAACATATTATAAACAAGAATAAAAGCTACATATAATATATATACATAGATTTTTAACAAGTGCGGTGGAAATAGAAAGGAGATAAAGAAAGAAAAATGGTTCTGCAGAGAGAAAAAACTGATATTTTTTATCATAAAAAACCACTAGAAAGCGCCCACAGAAAGGAGGTGTGGAACACCTACGAAAGAATGAAAGAAAGAGAGAAGTAAACTACCTTGCACACAATAATAATAACAAAATTTTTAAAGGAATAACGTGAATCCATCATGCTCTGAGAAAATTACTTGCTATACATAATCATGAAAGGTCTGGGAGCGATCCGCCAATGAATGGAACAGAACATCTTTAATGGCCCTATTAGTCGTCATCTGTTTCCATTGATGGGGTTTCAGTTTAACGATAGATTTTCAATTACCAACGTTTCTTCTCTCGTCAGCATATAGAGTGTCCTGAACGATTTTCCACAGCTCTTAATAAATCAGGAATATATTTTCGTAAGCGTCGTAAACGTAAAACTAAATGATATTACCATAGACACTATTATAATTTTCCAAAGCGACATAATTTCCTTTCACAAAAGGCTCTCGTCCGATGATACATTGAAATTTCGATTATTTCGGGGTTCACGTGATTGAAAATTTAATTTCCCCATTTTGTTGAATCCCTCGTGATGATTTTCACGATTCGCCATAGGCTTTAATGGGTTCATATGGTTATATCACATACGCGTCGTAAAATTCTCATTCTTTTTCATATTTTAGAAAATGTTTAATAGTGTAGCTTAAAGTTTAATTCAACCTAGTATGATTTCATTTTAAAAGCGACTTTGACCTGAAACAAATATTTAATATATTATGTCATGAAGTTGGATTTAGCACATAATCGTATTAATGAAACAGGCCGGAAATCCTCTTAAAACTAAGTGTAAGCTACAAAGAAGTAGTCGGTGATTCCAGAACTTAGTCTTTTCATATTCTCTAATGTTAAGTCACATCCTGTTGATCGATTACAGAGGTTAAATAATTGGAAGTTCCCCTTCTAAAGAAAAATTCTCGTACATAGTAAAAATGAAGTTCATGAAGCAAATGGATTTTTTTAAAAGTTTCTCTGATTTAGTCTTTGAATCAGCTCTGCCTTCCAAAGAGTATGTCGCATTTTCACTGAGATTCCGGCAGAGGTTGTTTCTCCGGGCTCAGAGTTTCGGATCAATTTTTCCGGGTCAGTTCCAGGTGCGAATAACAAAATGAAATATTTCAGTAACGCAGATTTATCGTTGATAGCACATTCTCTCATAATAGGTCGATATAAATGAGTAAATCATATTTTTACACGTCTTCTGTTGAATGGAAAAGCAACATGATAGAATCAACTTCTTAGACCGTGACTTCGTGGTAAAAGTCCATGAAGAAACAAGGAAAAGGCGAACTTGATCGTCATTTCCTTGATAAATTACATCTTTTAGTGCAATCCAGAAAAATCTCCCCAAGTAATTTCTCCTGCTTACGGTAAAGACGAAGTATTTTAAGATCTATTAATGTACCCATTGAACTCAAACAGCTCATCCCCACAAAGTTGAGTATAATGGTATAAAATTATGTTTTGTAGTATTAATTGTTTGCAAGAATATAATGCAAAAGAATAAATATGTCAAAGTTAAAATAAAAGAATAAATTTGTCAAAATTAACCATAGATATGGAATAATACTTGAGATTTTAAAGATACTTATTGTTAGATTAAATCTTCGTCTTACTGAACTGTAGCTGCTGGAACGGAAGAAAGAGGCCTATCAGAATCTCCGGCTTACAGACAATCCAGTTTTTATTTCTTTGCAAAATATGTGTTTGCAAATGCGTACCTTAAATGGCTTTAAATTTTGATATACTACTGTTATATTTGGTTTCTTATGATTTGGTATGGTGCTCCTGATACATACTTTCCCCTATTCAAGACTGATAAAAGAGTAAAGAATGACTATAAAGTATTTCGAGAATGCTGAAGTAACTTTTGATGTCTGTCGCTTTTCAGTCATTATTTATCAACTTCTTTTAATGTTTGATGGTAACTCGAAGTTTAAATAACGATCTCACAAGATTCAATTGATCACAATGAAACTGTTTGCGTTTATCAATCAACCATAACTTCTTTCGAAAAACTTTTACTGCTCCATCGTGACTTATAACGATCTGATCGAGGAGTCCCGGGAGCAAGTTCCTATTGTAGAGTTTTTCAAATTTTCGCTTCGACAGACTTTCGAACAAGATTTCTACGATGCCAACATTTCCTTAATTAGTTTATACTAAAATAAATTATACAACTTTGTAATTTTCCACGTATTTTAAAAACTTTGTAATTTATTATGGCTTTCCACAAAGTAACGCCAGAACATATTGATTTAAATAGTTTATACTAAATTATAAAAACACCTCTATTTCATTCGGTCGAATTATTCGATAGTGAAATACCGAAAGATTGTGATTGAATGACCAAGAAGAAAAGATTTCAAATTTTTAAACTGTTTTGTAATTTCTTTAGAAACAACAGTAAAGTTTGTTGCATAAGAATTATATAATGATTACATCTTCATTGAGAGAACTTCATTCTAACAAACTAATTTTATTAGGAGCACTTTTTAAACACACAACCACACCCTACCGTGGATTCTAACCCGGGTAGTGAAGGCCGATAAATTGCAGTGATAAGTATCAAATAATAATAATGTAACTTTACCTTTGCTTTTTTGCTTACTCCTATTTTCCAACGTTTAACTAATAACAAATTTCTGTCTATAACCTTAGTGCTAAAACATATAGTTTAACATACATTACGTTACGCCAAATGTTGGTGATTTTTCCACTAATCTCTAAAAAGCTACCTTTTAAGCCATAGAAATAAAATGTTGGTTGCCTCACCTTACCCTGTTAGCACGGATTTGTTTATATAAAATTTCTTTTATTCTGACGTGTCATTTATGATTAATCTATACACGCGAGCGTATTTCCGTTATGTACGATATGCTGTAGAATATTTACATAATTCTTCAATTCAATTGTTTAATCGCCGAATTTTATTAGGAAGAGATATTAGCTATTTAAAATAATGAATTTCATTAATCTTAATGAATTTCATTAATCTTAACCCTTATGATGGATTTTCCAAACTCTTTCAATAACTTTATGATGTTGGTTATAATCAACAATTATTAGAATTTCAAACAATGTCATACCGGTCTTGCTAGCTTTTTTTGACAAATAATATAAATTGAATAATATTGACTAGGAAATACATGTAAATAATGTCGTGTTTTTTTCGCTCAGAAATAATATGATCATTTTGCATAACTCATTGCAACTTACCGTAAATCTTTGTTCCCAGTGTCTATAGAAGGATTGAATCACATTATAGATGTATGAAAGCTAATAAAGACATCGGAAAAGCATATTTTTAATGCCACGTGTAATGTATAATACTTTTGTATTTGCAACAATATTATTATCATACCTGTATACCAATATACATTGGTTAAGTATACCATGTATGTCAATCTTCATCATCAAATTTAAGCTTTGTATGTGGATTCTATACTCAATGAAACAGTTGTTTAAATGTTTAGAATTATCTCTTTAATTAAGATCCTTTTGTTAGCATCCTCATTATCGTGTTCCACAATTAATGTTTCGCTCGCCTTTTGATGAAAGTTCGACAGATTTTGCTTTGATGATTATAATTTACCGGAACTATGAAGCTATGGTTTATTTATGCTATTTATTACTTATGATAGACGTGTGGATAGCTTAAATATGGATATTAAGTGTATGATATAATGTAAACCTAATATTCATCAAAATTATTGTGATGATATTTGAAGAATTTGGAATGTAATAACTTAAAAGAGTAAGGGAAAACTTATTTTTATTTTTTTTTAATATTTTTATTTTATATATTTTTCTTTTGCGCTTAACAAGGATTTTTCGAATTTCTAAACTTCTTATTCAACGTATGAACTGATGTACTTTTTTATAAGAGGTTCATTGTTGACTATTTGTCATTTTTCAAAATGTGTTCATAATCTTCAATGCCATCATTGAACAGGATTTTTGTCAATCATACTGCATAGTTTTCAGGGAAATTACTCTGATCTTTCATGAATTCCAATTTGAAGAGATATCTATAGTTTTTTTCTTTCTGGGCTATTTTCAGGTTATTCGGAAAGGCTTTGAATTGAATGGCTTTGACATGGATCTTATCCATCCTATTTCCTGAGATGATGACCGAATTAGCGAACCAGCTTATCTTCCAGCGAAAATGAAACCGTGGCATCTTTAGAATAACATACGGAATCCAGACATGTAATAGGCACTATTTAGCGAAGCTATTTCGCTTCCTAAACGGATAGACTGATCCAGAAAGTTTTGGTACACCTTCGAGGTGAAAACATCTTCCAAAGCTTAGTTATGTTTGTTTTGGAAAAGGAGATACATTTTAAGAGGTGAGATATCGTCAGGTACTACTATATATCAAGAATGTTAAATTTTCCTATATAATCTTAATATAGCTATAGCATGTTACTGTGTTAAATCATTACTCTTGTCCATTCAACACAAGTTAATGAATGATTGGGAGAAAGTTTGATTTAAGAATATGCATGCCTTTGACTGAAAAAGGAGGAAGATTCTGTAATGTAGAAATTGCATTTCTATTCACGCAGCAAGGTTCACAGTCAGTTTTTTGCGATGGTTTTGTGGTGTGTGGAGGCCCTTTAGGGAATCATGGTAGTCTTCTTTTATAAACAAGGTTTCTCCGTAGGTTTGTGGTTACAATGACAGGATTAAACCGTATGTGTCCATCGGTAAATTGCTTCTCAGTCGCACCTTTTCATGGTTGCTCTCCCTGACTGGTAAAAACCTGAAGGCCATATTCTATTACCTAATCTATGTCTTGTGATGTCGGTTTTACTTGATTTTGGTGCTTCTTTACGGATTTAAAAAGATAGAAAAACAGGAAATGACTCAGAATTAGTAGAAAAGTTTCAAAGTTGATGGTGATGCGTCAGTTTCCTCGCACGTCATGGTTGGCGCTTTTCTTATCAATTCTGCACGACGCCAAACCAAAGTTGCGCGCAAATAGGAAATATTAGAAATGCTTCTATGCTTCTGTGGACTGAGATAGAATTTTAACCAGAAACTATATTTTAAATATGCTTGCAAATAGTATCATGTTAGATTTTAGTGACGTAATTTTCTTCGTAAACATACCACTATCATCTGCTTTATCCTATGTAAAGTCAGATTTATTTTAATATCTCTTTCTGGTTGGATTCACGTTCTTTTTTTTTTCATTGAAATGAATTGTGTTTTTCATAGTTTTAGTATTGTAAAATCGGTTTCCATTTCGTTTCGCCAAATTTTGAAAAAAGGTTTTTCATATCCAAGTATTAAAAGCAGTTAGAGAGAGAAATAAGGAGTTCAGCTTTTACTGAGCTTATTTCTTTAGAAATTGACATGAACTTCCCCGCTTCAGATTCATTCGAAGGATGTAAGGCATCATTAACTCCAGTAATATACTCGGACGTAATACTTTCGAAGTAGACAATCACAGCGAGATAACTTTCCCAAAAGGCTTAAAGTTTATACATGCTAGGAATAAAAGAGGAAAACGTACTTCTTCATCTGGATAAATTTCAGCGACCGGTTTCATCGCCGTTCATCAGGTCCTGGAAAATATTTTACGAGACAGATTATAAAACGGAATTATTGGGAAAATTCTTATGTCTGCGTATAGGTCATAAAAATATTTTCATAAGCTAGACTTTCTTAGCTGCTACGCTTTGAAAATATTTTCTTACGAAGATGCTACTTCGGTCCTTTAAAAGCTGCGAAATAAATATTCTCGCTATTCTTGTCCTTTGCAGAAAAACGACTAGATATGGACTGAGGGTGTTTTTGATTTCTGATTCATGTACTTTTCTAATCTGGATTCTTGACTTGGCTGTGACAATAAGAAAGCTTCTCAGGTATTGAGCTAGCTCTCTCTTTATGGACACAATAAAAAATGCTAGATGTGGAGTCATTTGTTTCACCTTTGTGAACTTATTCCTTATGCAAATAGGCTTGGTGAGGAAGGCAATGGCAAACTCCTCATCTTACTTAATAGGCCTAATATCCCTCTTCTAGCTCTTGGTAGGTAATACTAGAGGAAATGAGGTTCCAACAGTCTTCGGGCAGAATACATTACTGACACTAGTTTCAGGAATAGCCGCCCATCTTGAAGTTAAGTCGATGTATGTTTTGTTATAATTATGTTTTCTATCTTGATACGTTGTAATGTATCTTCGGAGGAGACATATTTCTATAATTTTCCTCCTTATCACATATGATCCCTCTTTTCGATCTTCTCTGTCTTGCCGGACTCAATAAATTTTCCTTTCGACAACTATCTAACAGGCAATCAATCTGGCAAACATAGATACTAATTCATTTTTTTTTCAAATCGACAGAACTACGATTAAAAGTTGCATGATTTAGAAAAATATCCTTAAATAATAAAATAGCTTAAATTCGCTTCTGTAAATATCCGGATCCAGATATTCTAAATAGATATATAGAATATGGTGTCATAAAAATTAACTGTATAACATTAATTCCTAGTCTTTCGTCATATTGACTTAATGCTATTTTGATATTTACACAATCGAGTTATGGTGGACGATTAGTAAGAGTACTAAAAACATGCTCCGAGATTCCTTGATGTCGCTATTGCAGAAAAAATATCGTTACAAAGGAAAAGCCACTCTCTCACATCTCTTTACCTCTATATGTAGTCGGTAACAAAGCCGGTTAGTTGCTCAGCTTCTCAGAAAATTTCTCCAGATACATATTCTGTAAGAATACATAAGACATTGAATGTTATGCCCTAGTAACTATCAAACTTCTATGAAAATGCCGAATAATGGTGTCTTGTTTTGCTTCAGCTCCGTGAAGTGGTATTTGAATAACCAGCTTTTTATGTTTATTAACTCCACAAACTGTATTCAATCTGGAGATTAACTGCGATAATTTTTCTCGTATTGCCGGTGGGTGCTGTAAGATTTATTTCTTAAAATCACATTTTTTAAATATTAATGAAATTCAGAATGCCACTCTCATTTAATTTTGTTTATCGCAAAGTAGATATAATCCCTCCGAAAGAGACATTGTTCTCTCATACTTCCGTTTCAGAGCCGAACTGTCTTTCGCGAAGTTAACATCTCATAAAAGACTCATTTTGGACGGGCCTACAGTTCTAGAATGGGTGGTTCAGAGATTGAGTTTGGAAAGAAAATCTCATTCGTGAAGAAACCTGTTTTATCGCGGCTTTTATTTGATTAAACCTTACATCCCTGCCCGATGAAGTGGAATGAAAAATTTTATATTAATGCAAATGAAGGAAATGTTTCTTACTGATGCCTGAATCTTTTTGTACCATTTCTTCTATCTGTTCCGAATTCCGATTAGAGGAATGTCCGCATCGTGAATTGACAGAAGCACTTTCATGAAAAAATGGGAAGTAGCTTTATCCAGATTTCTCTGTTGATTTGCATATTGCATGTAAATAAATGTATTTATATGCTAGATTAATGCAGATATATTTTATTTAGCATTTTAGAATCACCATTTTATAAAATATTCGGAGATATGCTAATCGTATTTTATTTAAGTAAGTATTTTATTTGTCAGAATGGTCATAATCACTGTTAGTTGTTCGCTGTTGTTTAATTAGTGCTTTGGGAAGGTATCTTACACACCAGCATTGTAAATATTTGCATGAAAAGAATATAAAACAATTTTCTATGATTATTAAATTAATATTTTCGACAAAATATCGTTATGATACTATATAATTTTTTGTGACATTAATTTTGTTTTAAAAATATTAGTAGAAGCGGTATTTAGAAGGGATTCTCGCTAAGTTGGCTGAAATTTAGCATCTAAAGTACATACATCCATGTGAAATTTTATAATAGAGAAGCTTCCTTTAAAAATCCAATTTCGTAGATTTTCGTAGTTTTTTCTTTTACGAGTTATTTGGTTCTTGTAAACTTCAAGCTGATCCAACTTAATTTGCTGTCATGGAATTGAAGCTTCTTAAATTTTATTGAATCCGTCATAATCGTAGAAAAATAAAAGTTTTCTGAGATACACTTATTCTCGGGTGCCAAAGAGTAAAAGGCACTTCTCGTAGAAAGGGAAAACAAGCTTTCTGGAAGAACCTCGTCAAAGTTTATCTTCGGATGTTAGCTATATGGCGTATCCGGGACGGCATTTTACGGCACTAGAAAAAGGAATGCTTCCACTGAGGGAAAGAAAAATGAACCCTGAGGAAAAATATAGGAAACCATGAATAGGAGTATTTATATGTAACGGCACCGAAAGAAAATTTTCCAGCGTTGATAGGAAAGAGTTACTTTTATTGTTGTAGCGAAATACTTTCCAATTATGTTTCGTTATTAGATTTGAAGTTTTTGTATTCAGATGGACGCCCTTTCTCTTGAATTTCAATCCAGTAAATAAGTCTGTAATCCAAATATTTGATCGGAAAGGAAATTACCGAAAAATTTAAGTTTGTAAATTTAAGTTTTGCAGTGCTGTGATAAATTATCTCAAATTTTGTGCTCATCCATTTCTCTTAAAACTTTGGTTTATTTTTAAGGAGTATTGTTTGATTATCAGCACTTTTGGGGAATAATAGATGGGTAAAATATAAATCATATAAATGCAATAACATTCATGCCTTATAAGAAATAGATATTCATCCATATTTCACTGGACTTTATCAAGTATATAATCGATGGACGAAGCCTTTACTTGGTGGAACTCCATACTAGGTGAGTATAGAAATGACTACTCAGAAGTTTCCTTGTAGAACTTTTGCATAGTCATTTCTTTACTCACCTTATATCAAGTATGTTATAGATATTTTCGTAGTCACTGTTACTCTGTCTAACAATCGCGGTCAGTATAGCAAGTATGTATGATGACGCTTAAAATTCAGCTGATGCTTTTCTGAGGAAATTTAGATTTCAATTCGATTTTTTATTGTTATGCTTTTTAACCCAATATTTTAATAGCATTTATGTAATGAAATAGAATGAAAAGTGAATACATTAGCGGTATTTATCTTCCACTACATCTTCAAAAAGGGCAGATTCTTTACGTATCATTTCCTGAAATTTATCAGTTGAATAAATCAGTTTTTGCGGCCCTTATTTCAATTCAGTTTGTCCCTCGGTAATAATTCATTGTACAGGAAACTTTTTAAGTTCCGGCTTGAACTTCTTTCACTGTGATATCTCTTGCTATTGAGTTATTACAATCCTGAGATTTTTCACCAGTCAACTATGTGATGTGTAATACTACGAAAATTAGAAAAATTTGAGGAGAATCTTGCGAAATCGATAAACTTCTTAGACATCTCCTTGATAACTTTCAAAATATTAGAGTTACTGAAATAAAAAAATCCCCTGTAGGGTTTTATGACCCTAAAATTATTTCCTTGCTAATTGGTAAATTTTAAAAGGATTATTAAACGTATCATAAGTCTAGATTAGTTGAATATCGTAGAATCGAAGTTTTCCCAATTTCATAATATCAGATATTGCATTATGAAAATTAAAGAAGAATAAGAATTATTGGTGCTATCTCATCATTAATATGACTGGAATTAATTTCTAGAACTCACTTGCTTGTTTTGTTTAATTCCAACAGTCTTTATGAAACCCAAAATTGTCAGCATGAATGTGCATTCATGTATTTTTCTCCAATCATGTTGCTTCTCAATGTTCTTTTTCTGTTTATTTTTATATGCGAACATGATTCTAGTTTATCTTTGCAATATCTGCATTGTTTTTGTGCCTTTCAGATATGCTTTTACCTGTTTTTTCCTTAAAAATTTTTTTACTATCTATAAATTTCGCAGGTTTTTCAAATCCTTCTAATTGCGGGTATTTTCCTGCTGTGGTGTATTTTTTGTATCTAAACTTTTTTTCTTCAAACCCAAAAAGAAGTTTTTTCAGTACACTTCTTTCAAAGTTACCTCTTTCTTTTGAATTTCACATGAAAATGGCAAAATGTAAAAAGAGACTTGATTGTCTCAATCTCGCCCTAATCGAGTTTAATTAACATTTTGTATTGATATAATTATTTGTATCGAACAGAAGAAAGATCACGACCACCTCCGTTTCTCATAGCCGTTTACTTTTTAATGAGTTTTAAGGATACTCTTTCAATAATTTATTTCAACACGAAATGCAGTTTATACCATGAATCTAACAATTAATTTGTGGAAAGAAAGAATATCTCTTTTCTTAGGAGATATTTTTCTCGAAACTGATTCTCTAGTCACTGACTTGGGACGGTAATTTAATCGTTGTCCTTCTCCAACCCTGTCGCGCGTTGCAAGATAGTTAGAAAAGCCAAGATATATTCTGAAGGCTCTTCATGTATTGTTCTCTGTAGATGTACCCTCGAACTATCATAAACACCTAAGACTTTCAAAGATAAGCATACGAAAGGTACAGTTGCTATCTTTAGATAATTTCCCTAGTTTACCAAAATCAGAATCGATATAAAATATTCTTATATATTATAAAATATAATTTCCATCGAAATAATTTGTATTTAATTAGTTCACATTCTTTGGTCTCGAAATATCGAAGATATTCTATTAGAATATCTTCGAGGGACTTGTGGTCGATCACGACCGGCTATAGAAAAAAATCCTATCATTCGAATAATTTTTATTACTTTTAGTATTTATGTAAGTTCGTGTGAATTGACTATAAAATTCGAAAGCTTTCCGAAAATACAAAATATTAGAAGAATCAAAACTACGGCTTTCTAATAATGCCAAACTTTATTTCTCTAAGTCGATCACGGTCGGAAGATTAGTATCAAAGTCGATCGCAGCTGGAGAAAGGTTGGCCTCCCTTGAGCTATGCTATTGATTCATTGTTAAATACTTACCTTACCACTGGAAAATATCGTATGGTCAATTCTTAAGAAAATAAAATGTTAACGTGGAGAATTTTTTCATGACAGTGTTGGTGGGTTCAATGGTGGATATTTGCTGAGTTCCTCACGGTCAAAAGTTAGCAACTTAATCACCCTCCGATGAAATTTCTCCGCAGTTTAAATTAACTTTCCTCGTATGAATAAAGAATGTATCTCTTTTCTTTAAATTTTGTCACTTTATCAAGTATAAATTTTCTTTAGTTTTGATAATAAGCCCTACTATGATATTTCGTTCGCCTATGAAAGAATATTGGGCACTGATAATTTCTCCAAAGACGTAAGAATTGATATCGGAATATCTCTAGATATCTGATATTTTTCTCCAGTATATTGCTTCTGTTCGTCTGAAATACTGCGACGTAAAAGGATAATTAAAATTACTTGTTTAACTTGGGATGATTCCGTTTTTGTGTGATATTATATGAGTACTGCCGGCGTTTTTTACCGGTTAAAAATATTGATCGTAGAGAACTGATCTTCATGAATACTTTAAGTGTCGCATTACTATCGTAATGCTTCTAAGACAGTAACATAGTGTGATGAAACTATTCTTCTATTTCGAAATTGACTCATCTTCAGAGAAGGGATTTGAGAATTCGGAGTGAACATCTATGGGATATGTGGACGTGAAACAGTCTGTCAATATCGGGATTCGAACTCTGATATCTTTGATTCAGGTAGATGTTGTTACCGATTGAGCTACTTCTTGAAGCAATCTGTCTTTTTTTCGGCAAGGTTTGTCCGTCAAGGCTGAAGTTGCTCCGCTTTAGCGGCTATGTAAATCGAGCATAAGATTGTGAAAATACTTTAATGACCACTATTCTAGCGAACGATGAAATTTCCAGTCAAAGTATTCTCCATGGGCATAACCGTGTGAAAATAGATTTTAACCTCCTCTCTGAAATGAAGAATTATTTAAAGAATTTTTTATGAAACTGGACATACTTTCCTCATCCCTAATAAATGATGCAAATTTTATTCGATATGTGAAATGGGCGTTTATGTCAAGTTCTGCTAGAGGTTATGTTGGTGAATTTGTTATGCTTATGAAGATTTGTGTTATCGCGTCCTTTTTAGTTTCCTCTCTAGAAGTAGACATTTCTGAAAGTTTTATCTGATCCCCAAATATGCGCTTATTCTGTAATTTAGCCTGAAGTTCAGTAGATGAATTTGGATTAAACCATGGCTTTATATGGCTTTATTTTTCTCTAATTTAATATTCTAATAGAAGAAATTTGCTATACGTGGTTTCTTGAGAAAGATATACACGTTTCTGTAGGAAAATACGTATCGTTTGAAAATAAACTCGTAATTTGTTATGAAATATCTAGGCTATATAAGAGTCATTTAGAAAATTAAATTACCTTTACATCCTTAATGTCTAACCGTATAAGGTAACATTTTGATTTTTATCGTTTTGGTATGCTATCTCAGGTGGAACGAAAATATGCTTACATGCTAAAATTTGGTGGAGCTTGTTTTACTATGGAACCCCCAGTTTAGATTTTGTTCAACTCCAAACTCGAGTATCGATAATAAATACAACGGAAGTAGAGATTATCTCCAATTATCGTTTGATGTTTAGGGTAAGATGAACTTTTATGCTGGATGTTGAGCGATGGGTGATCAAGTATGATGTATAGACGCAAGTCTATTTAGCTCTCTTTTATTCAGCGGAGTAAACTTAATCTTGAAATGCAAATAAGAGAACGGCCCGTCAAAATAATATAAATAATAAATAAATCAATACCAAGCGATAAACCTCTCGCATGATAGATTAATTGCAGAAAATTTCCTGTGATATACCCTTTCAAGTATATCCAAGAACTGCTGTTGAAGAAACATTCTCTTGTTTTCTCTTTTAAAATTTAATTCTTCTTCGAATAAACCAATTCTTTTTCAGATTTTCATTTATATTTGAAGTATACCTTAGCAAATTCTTAAATCAAAATACATAGTTAAGGATATAACATTCATAAATTTATTCGACTTTTAATATCTATCAACATTTTATTGGTATGTAGATTGTAATGCTCTAGTGAAAAATACCCACGCAGATCTATGTATACGTAAAAATGGGGACAAAATAGCGTATTTAATTTAATATGAATTCACTATTTAATATTCATCGTTTATTTAGATTTTACTGTAGAAAAGGGACACTCTGAGCTACCGTTAATGGAAGGAATTAAATATGAGAGAACCAGGAGGTGCTGAGCACTTTTTCCAATTATTTAGTTTTTTACGGAGTTGATGGAAATGTTATAATAATAATATAAATAATACAAGTCGGTTTAAACTTGAAACGTATTTGCCTTGAAATCTCGAAATGCTTTGATTTTTACACTTTAAACATAAAAATATTATGAAGCTTATGTCAGCTGAAGAAATGACATGAAACTTAAGATAATTGTGCTATTCCTTTGTATATAACGTACAGAAAATATTTGAAGAATTTAACTGGTTTTCCTATTACCAGAACATAAGAAGTGTTCCATGTCTATCGAATATTTCAATGTTATACAATGCGGTAAAAATCTTCATAGCAAGTACGAGGGCTTTCCACATTGGAAAACTAAAATGATACATTATGGAACGAATACCTTCATCTTGCGTTATAGAGGAATCTTAGTTGAATATGCATTTTCATCTCGGAAATGAAAAATGACGTAAAACTTGAGATTCGTAACAGGTGCGATTTCTACTCATTTAAATGGTAATAGTTACTGTCGAACTTCAGGGCGTCCCAATATTATTCTATTTCCATAAATTTCCCTATTTAATTTTCTACTTAATGTTTTCGGCAAAATTATGCCTAATTTTCCATGCCTAGTTTTCACATCTAATTTGAAAGAGCTAAATTTAGTGAAGGATGAAACAAACTTACTCGAATAAAACAGTCGAACAGCAAAGCTCTTAGGCTATATGTAAATAACTTTTTCAGAATAAAACTTTAAATGAACTATTATATTTGCTATATTTAAATAAATAATTCTGTTAGAATTTTCCGCTCAAATGTTTAGTCGCTAGAATTTTATCGACATAGATTCCAATGGGTACGCTTTTAAGCCCTTTTGTAATGTTTCCAGTGGTCAAAAGGCTTGCATTTATAATACTAATCAAACGAAAAACTTTACATTTTAACGCTAATGGAACAGCTAATGGAATGACTCAATTTTGTTACTATACAATATGGAATATGTATAATACACTTTATTTTTATCTCTTGAAATCAAACGTTTCATTAGTCTTCAAAATATATAAATTAAAATTTATCGTTGGGGGTGTTCATTTCTCGGTATTCCATCGAGAAAAGAAAACTGATGGCCTATTAAAAATTGTTATCTGCTCTAATTTATCCTTAGGATTGCCGTATGGAAATTAAAACTTGAAACGAACTAATCTGTTTCATAAACGACCCCACCAGGTGAAGTGAAAGTATTAATACCTATTATGGGAAGGAAGAGAATAAGTGGCAGTAATAGTGATATTTTCTGTGCTTTGACAGCTGAGGTCATTTTGCTCTTGAGTCTTTACCGGAATTCGAACTCGGGACCGCATTCACAGATGCCGAATGTGCTGCCTTTTTGGCAATATGGAGACAGTTTAATTAAACGGTTACACTTATTTTAATGTTCCTTAGTTTTCTTATATAATCATAATTCGTTCTTATTCGTTCGCTCTGAGTAATATACGAATCGTGTAGAATTTCGTATTTCCTGCGAAAGAAGAAGAAAAAAATGAAAATCATTCAAGAGACATGTGTGTAATATGTTTCAACTTTGTTACGATTTGGTATTTTTTAGTGTTTAGATATTTTTACTGGATTTTCCAAATACAAAGTATCTTGTATTATTCTTCTAATTTTTCATTCTTTATAGATTAGCATTTTTTACTTGAGAAACCCATGAAGTCATATTTTAACCTTATTTTTGATGAATGAAAAAATATAGCATTTCAGAAATTTTGGCCGCTTTCTGCTGAAATGTATTCACGACTTAATTTATATGTTTGCAATATCTCATGCGCACCTCTTATTTAAATTATGACTTTCTCTTTTGGATTTGTTTTCCGTAATTTCAAGTTACACACTTATTAAAATATTCTTCGATATCTGCTGTTTTCCCAATCACCTTATCATCTCATGGGGTATTTACTCGTACTTAGGTGGTTACTACATTTTGGGATCTAGGTATACTGATTTATAATAACTTTGTAATTGTATGGCTCAACAATTGAGCTGAAGGAGGAATATATCGACACGGATTTCTTCCTTTTTACCCCCTTTTATTTGCTCAGTTCCAATGCTTTTTTCCCATACTGTACTCTCTCTTTTAGCTTATAATAAATTTTTGACAATATTTGACATGCGAGGCTAGGTGGAACACATGGGTCTAACCTCGCCAGTAAATGGTCAATATCTATATCTTCTGATTGTGAATCTAGTGGTGTTGCGGTCTATCTGATTATAATAGGAGCCAATTCACCTTCTATATTTGATTTCGCCTTGACGTGCTGTTTTAGTACTTACCGCCTCACTACATTCTTATTTACCATCTCACTACTTGCATTCCACGGCATTACCATTAACTAAGGTTTAAGCTACCAGCCTCATCCATTATCGCTAAGTAAATATTGCCTTGAGCGATAATTATTATAACTTTATAATATCATTGGATGATCGTGTGCAGTAAGAGCAAAGTTTATTCCCTAAAGGGAAAGTGAAAGGTGTTTTATTGCAGGAAGATGTTCATCCCTACTTACTTTCGCTCACCATAATGACCGATCTGTTCTAGTTTAGCTGTAGCTGAACGGTATTTTTGTCAAATTTTTTTAATCATATTATTTTTAATCATGCTACAAACATTTCGGAATACCAAAGTTTATTTCGATTAGGGATTGGTATGATGTTAATTAAAAATGTATAACTAGTAATTTATCATCACCTGAAAATATTATTTAGAAGTACAATAATTTGGATCGATAATTCTTGCTTGATACGAACTTCTGATTGTTGTTATAATAAGCAACCTAAGCAACGTATGTACGAAATTTTCGCAGATTCAGGCCAAAATGATGTGTTCTACTTTGATATTTTCGAAAACCTAAATTGGCAATTGAAACTAGCGATAAACTCAAAAATCAGTCTTGGAAGTAAACCATTGTCTGAATGACGCAAAGTTATAGCGAATTTAGTATCTGCTGGAGTATTTTGTGTGCGTTAAAATGGCAGTAGATACAGGTATTCGTAAAAAAATTCTTTTTACGACATTTTTCATTTACATAACTTGTTTACGCAAAATTTAGAATATCTGCAGCAATTAACATTAATCCTTGAACCTTTTACGGCGGAAAAATCGTCAAGGAGAATCATTACTGGGGAAAATAGCGTCAAACGTTTAATTTCTTGTAATTGAAATACTGAAAATTAATTATGGCAGATAATTGAGTTTACGAGGTCTGAGAATGCCAATTACAATTAAGTGGTTAATTTGATATACCTCCAATTTTATTAATCGCCTCATCCATGAAGAATCGATAAGAAATTAAATTCGTTGTATTCTGGAATGGATTCACCATTAGGCGCACCCAAGTACTAGCTGAGGGCTTCACCGATAAGGGGACTCAAGAAAGGATATTTTTCGTTTTATACTGAAAAATCTCGGTGGAATCTCGAATGCGCCTATGGCCGCTTTTTTGCTGAAATTTGCCTCAGGTTGTATTTGGATTCATTATTCGCAAGGGCTTTTACTTGTCAATTTACATTTAATATAAGTGTATTCAGATAATTAATCCTCCGTGTCTCTGAATGTCTTAAGACTTGAAACCAATTTCTAAAATGGACAGCATTATCATCTCCCATGCGGTGAAGGCTTAAGTGTTGGATCTCATGCGAGAGCTTTGCTATCTCCTTTAACCAATACGTAATGTATGATTATCAAATAGCGTTCCGTATAGTAACGTGGAATTTGAACCATTAGTTTTCTGTGGTCATTTGTGTCGAGTGACAATTATAAAACTATTATTTAATTTTCTTTTATTCATAAAACAAAAAGGAACCGGTTTTCAAAATCAAGGGCTTAAAACCGCGAATGTAGTACCTAGGGCTTAATTTGTGAAAGAAATAAAATTTTAGATTTCAAGTGGATAATTTCCTAAATTATTAGGGGCGAAAATTATTATGATTTCCGCAAAAGTAAAAAGGAGTTTCTTGTCTTCACAGTAGAATACAAAGCTCCGTTTGTTTTCAATGGTCCTTAAATGATAGGGGATGTGAGAAGAGATAGTACGTCGGCTATGAGATCGTGGGAAGAAGGCGGAAGAGGTACGATAGACGCCGGAGCGGTGGCGGAGTGTGTGTGTGTGACCATAGCTGCCGACTATCGATCTGCAACGGACGGGGGCCGATGGGGCGGGGGGCGGCGGGCGGGGGCAACATCTGGAATAGGGAAATTCGCCGCCCTCGGTGGAAGAAGGTGCCCCTTTGTCGCAGATTTTAACGTCCGTTTCGCCTGTGGTTCCAAGAATCCGGGGTCCGATTCCCATACACCTCCCATAAAATGTAATCCTCTCCTCTCTCATTACCTAAATTTTTTGCCTCGTTCGGGGTTTATTTTATAATCTCAATATCAGTTTATTTTTGCGCATATTTTAGCGATGGTTTTCATATAGGATGGATGTAAGTATTCACAATTTTGAGATTTCATGCTTGTGTACCAAATATTTCTTCAGTGGAGAGTTTTCGAAGATTTTTCTGCTAATGTTCTGTTCCTTAGTTATAACTCCTCAGAAGTACTTTTATATCAAAGCTTCGAGTCTTAAACGTATCGTAAACCGACAAAAGTCATAGTCGATTCCGCTCCAATTTTCTGTTCCCAACCGTACTATTTTAATAAATTCTATATATACACGAGTAACTTTGTTGCATTTCATGATAAAAATACATGAATAGGGAAAATTTTGATGAGGAAACTATATCCTGTTTAATACATTTGCTAAATAATACACTGTAGTATTTGTGTATACAATAGTTTATACTAGTAGTATATTATATACTTAAGTAAATAGTCTGGTATTTTACAAAGTCATCAAACAATATAGTTTCTTCATTGAAAAAATTCCTGATTTATTTATTCTTTTAGTACAAATTTACTTAAGAGAAAAGGTCTTACTAAGCATGTAGTGCAACTTGAAACTAACTATAGCGATTTCTTCATATTCACATATGTTTGCTATAATATATTGATCATCATTTTCTTTGTAAACGCATGTTTTATTCTTAAAATTAATTTTATGTATTTGAGGAAGCTTACGCATTAGTAAAATATTTCATTTTAATAATCGGAGTAAAGGAACATGTTCTAAGAGTTCACCATCGGTAAAGGAAGAGAAACTGGAAATTAAATGAAATTCGGACGTTTTTTTAATCCTGGGCGAAGATCGGAACGAAAATTATCACGGTTCGATCACAGTTTAATCTCACTTTAGATTGCCTTCATTAATTTAATTAATATCTCCAAAATAAGATAAGAACACAATAACTACTGAAATAATTTAGTTTTCATTGAGGACGAATAAGGCAAAACTGATAACGATAATTTTCAGCCGAAGGAATGGTTAACAGGAAAATATTATCGTGGCCATTCATGATCATTTTATGGGCATAAACCAAAATTTTTAGAATAAGATATTTCGCGAGTCTTACTTAGTCTGAATAGCAGCGAAATCGTGATTGTAACACCTCGAGTTCTCTGTAAATAAATGAATTGAGAATTACCGTGGGGACATATAATCGAAAGGCTTCGAGTTTATGTTAACTAAGAAGAATTGATTCGATAAAAATGAGAAAAGGGACGGAGAGATCGCAGAAATTGGATATATGTAAATCTTGCGACTGCATCATGTAGAGCAGTTCTTGAAACTTTCTTTAGTATTTTTCTCTAATGCCTTTTGATGAACTTAACACTGATTAACCCTAGGAATATGTTGGTAGGTTGTGATAGGAGATGTATATATATGTATACGATATTTTATTTTGGCGTTCATTGCTTCAGAATGAGTTTTCGAATGTTTTTTTAAGAAATTTTTGAAGAACGATATTATTTTCATAAAAGGTCTGTGCTATTTCTGCAGTTTTTATATTTTTTGATATTTTTGGTGAATTATTATTACATCTGTTTCTCGAAAAATATCATAAACGAACTAAAAGGCATTTATATTGGTGGGAATTGTCTATCTATGTCGGTGATATGAGTGTGAATTTCTCTATTCGACATTTCACACCGTCTCTTCTCGTTTTCTTCAAAAAGCCTTTGAGACTCATCGAGACACTGCCTTTTATAGTTGATATTTTAGAAGAAAAAAAACGACAAAAGACGGCTTGAAGGGTACAGATGTAGATAAAAACTTTCGTACGTAGAGTAACTTTTGTGATGAAATTTTATTTAACCTAAATGGCATAATTTATTTTCATTTATTTTTTTAGTTAAGTTTTACTTTAGGCTACGTTAGGTATATTGATTTTTAAATACAATAATGGTGTTTAAATAATAAAAAGGTAATAAAATAAAGTTCTATTTTCATTCGTTCACCTTGGGGCACAATGACCCTCAAGCATATGCATGTCAGTATTAATAGCATCACCGGAACAACCTTGATAGCTTACCTTTTCTAAAACATTAATATGTATTCTATCATATACTATTAAATGTCAATACTATCCTTTTGTGGAATATTATGGTGAAGAATAAAGTTATACGATCAGAATATAGTGACATGAAATATTATATTAAATGAATTATTTTTAATATATTTTAGCATGAAGAGTTATAGAATTGATAAACCCTGTTTAGTCCCACATTGGGCTAGTTTCATAGTAGAAAATATTGTTTTTAGATATTTTAAGGAATTAATTTGTTTTTCTGCAATCGACGCATTGGAATTTCTCATTTATACAATTATATCTAATTGCCACGTAGAATTCCTTTTTTCATCTTACAAATTTGAGCGGATGAGTGCCTTGATTTTTCCATCTTTTATTTACATCCATCGCATAGTTCTTGTCTCATTTTCGCCCTTTTCTCGCCAAAAATGTTAATTTTCTGTTTTCCAGGCGCAGGGTGTTTTAATTAAATTTTAGCCTTGCGTGGAAAGAGTTAATTTTTAGATTATCTTCTCGGTAAAGCTCACTCGAGTCCTTAATGATTCTCTCGATTTGAATACATTTAATATTAGATAAGGAAATAAGTACCGCCAATTTTTATAAAATAGTCTTAGTGCTGCTCATGTTTATAATTAAACGGTATGAATTGTATTTGAAAAGAAAGCTTTTAAACTCAGCTGTCGACAATCATTTGACCGTAAACAATGTTCATTTTTCTCGTTTTGAGAATGTCAACTTTACTCCAATCGAGCATAATTTGCGGGAAATCATGTTACGTTAATTCATTTGAACGAATTTGTACAAACGCATCGAATGCTGATGGATATTTAATCATCTTATTGGCCATGTGAAGAGTGTTTTCGGAGATTAAATAATGGTGATTTGACGGGAGTGACAAAGAACCGAAAAAATTTGAGTGTATAGATTTGCAAGCATTACTCGAAGAAGATCCATGTCGAAGAGATGCCAATTGAATGAAATGACGATCGATCCACTGCTGAAAAGTGTCTGCGTGCAATAGACCGAAAAGAACAAAATTGTGTTCCATACATGTAGAATGAGAGACGTGTTTGGTTACCTGCAAAATGTTGCACGAAAAACAATATAAAAAGGCTTGTTATCGTTTAATATTTACTGGAGATTAAAACAGGACCTATTAGAATA
This sequence comes from Pachydiplax longipennis, assembly GCA_036926295.1. Classification (NCBI taxonomy): domain Eukaryota; kingdom Metazoa; phylum Arthropoda; class Insecta; order Odonata; family Libellulidae; genus Pachydiplax; species Pachydiplax longipennis. The sequence goes on along the minus strand of JAVFKF010000007.1, from coordinate 10,214,019 downwards.
AGCCAAAAGGTAAAGAATCATAGTTGATGGCCGGCTGAACTAGGTGCATATACCCCAGAATAATAATTAATGATTCAAGGGTTATTTTGTGCGTTTCGTGGGATGAAAAGGGTGATGTATATTACGAACCGTATGAAACTTTCTGTGGCGATACTTATTAACTAGAAATAGTAAATTTTAAGCGAGCTTAGAAATAAGAACGAATGAGAAGATAGGCTGATACTGCTATGTTACAACACTAAGCCACACACTGAAAAATCTGCAAAAAGATACTTGGAAATAATGAACAGGTAAATTCTATTCCATTTATGTGTATCTGTATTCTCTAGGGCATTAAATCTTCAGATTTCTATACATTTTGTTACATGCAGTTGGTATTTTCGGTAGAACAATTAAATTCTGATGAAAGTATCCAAAACTGACTTGAGGAATGTATTTTACCTAAACAACTGGATTGTTTCGTTAGGGAAATCCATTTTCCGCACATTTTTCTCTTTCTTTTCGCTTCTAATTACTTTTGTACGTATTATAATGACTTACGAGGTTGGGTGGAATACGGGCCCACATGGGCTTCAAATCGCCAGCAATGGGTCGATCTATCAATCTTTATTGCCTGAAATTTAGGAGAGGAATGTGGGTACTCATGTAGCACACTTTTCGTATTCTTCAGTTTAACTTTTGAAGCTAGTAAATGTTAAAACAGCTCTGGTATCCGATAGCCAACGATTTAAGTTAAATATTTTGATCGCACCGCTAGGTTTTATTTTAATTCGCTGACTACGGAGTGCAGAGATCTGAAAGCAGTTATTCCTTAATATTAGTGTAATATCGAAAGTATGTGACGGAAGGAATACTGGAACCCTTAGATTCACTAACTTGTGTTTTGTTATAAAGCATAGAAATGGGATTTCGGAAAAATTTGCTCAAATATTTTCACTGAGCAATTCCAGTAATATGCGTGAAACACCTCCAGAAATTCCAGATCATAATGGGAATATTTCTGTTAGACTTTAAGTACGAGTAGTTAAAAGATTTGGGGGCTTTAGTCATAGTCTTGCGATATTAAGTTCGAATCTCGCTCTACTACATACTCTCCTGGAATTGATTTTTTCGAGATAGTATACGAGCTTGGAGTGTGATATTCCATTGCTATAAGTAAACCTTTTATAGCTAATTGATTGTAGTTATTCAGCTGTCGATTGTCCAAACCAATTTTTATGAAAATATATAGCTCTTCATCTGTTCAACAAATAACTAATTAAACTGATATTTCGCTAATATTTTTTCGCAATTGTTCCATTTTAAATGTTATATTGATTGCATCCTTGATTCTCTTCGACATGAAAATAAGTAGGAAAAGTTTACCTGGTAACGAAATGTCAGAATGGAGTTAAAATTTCTCATCCCTTCAATCTTAGGGACTTATTTTCTACCCTATCTTTATTTTTTAAGAGGCATATTCCTAGTCATTAATTGTTAAGTGCTGTCAACCTAGCTAATATGGCTAAATACTGCATTAAGGCGATATAATTTCCCACTCCGTACAATATTTCCAATTCCCAAAAGAAAGAGGTATCGGAGGTGAGTGATTATACCTGATATTCTGTAAAGTCATTCTCATTTTTCCCCTGAGAACAAAAATTAAACATGTATACATAGATTTTGTGAGTTATCGTTACATGTGGAAAGCCAGCATGATAATTCGTACTTCTTTCAGCTCATCGTAGCCAGGAAATCCTGATTTTCCAAACACAGTAATATCTAATACTATCTGCATCTTTTTTGTTTATCTTCTCTTTTAACCTCATGGATATTCACGAATTGTGATTGAAGATCAGGTCTGATATCCCTTTTTATTTGTCAAGAATTTGGGATTAAGCCAACATACCTAATATTTGTATTATCATAAGCAGCGTGCAGTATAAAAATAGACTTTTCATGGTAATGGAGAGATATTGTTGCATAAACATGATTTAGCCTTTAATTACTAGATATTTTAAAATTTAATTTTAATTTTTCTTAATAAGGAAATACTAAATTAGTAGAGGCAACATTTATTTGCAAAAGGTATCTGAATTTCGATTTCCTTGAGATAATAAGTTAATTTTGTATTTGTAATATTTATTTGCATTTATACGTATCCTTTTAGATTGTTTTCCAAAATTTCGTTAAAATTGTGTTGACTACTATCACTAAATGTTTTTCTTTTCTTTATAGTTGATCTTCGTACCTCAACTCTGCCGTCAAGTGATTCAAGAATTATGAAAATCGTAAGTTTCAATCTACTTAATTCGTTATATATAGTTTTCAGTCAGGCCTATGAATGTGCATTTCCATTTCTTATAATACGTTTTGATGTGCTAAAATTGAAGATTTGATGTTTGAGAAAATTTAAGTCTCATTGAGGAAGTGATCTTATATTACTATAGACTGAATCCATAGCAAGTTTCGTGAATAATCATGATAAGCAATAGTTATCGGAAGTAGACATTGTGGGTTTTATAATTCACGTATTTGAAGTAACGTGATTGGTTGCTGTGAATTCTCAATTGAAATCAATAAATGAAAATAATGCAAGGAGTTTCGGTTTTGGGATGATGCTAGGGAACATAATAACATTTAATTTACTTATATCTTCGACGCACTGAAGGTCTACCATTTTTATTCTGCTCGTGCTTACTTGATTCCGGCCCTGAAAATTCATAAGACATGATTGAATTCATTCAGACATGAGGTGACCTTTCCAACTAAAATTGGCGACAAAGACTTTGATTTCCTCTGATTCTGCTACACCTTTGATGAAGGGTAGGTGTACAGCCATCACCTTCTCCTGTTGCTCCATCGAATCGGATGATTCGATCTAGGACTGGAACTATAGCTCTTTTCCAATTCCACCTTCGTCTCTCATAGTTCTGAAATTTAAGTTTCATATTTATGTAATAGAACTAAAGAATAATCCTTTCCATGCTTGTGATTTTCACTGCGCCGGTAAAAATAGTTAGTAAGTGTAGGAGGATTTGATCAATATATGTGAAAAGAAATAGATTTGTAAGTATTTACTGCAAATTTTTCTCCTTATCGTTAGAATTGGTGAAAAAAGGCTCAATTATCGATAAGATGTTGAATACAAATACGAAATAAAGTACTTTCCCTCCTTGTTCTTTCAAATTGCGAGATTACGATCGAAAATCATGACTCCTTAAAAGAATATTCTTGACTTCATTTTTTATTAAGCTCAGTCTGAATTTTATTTCTGCCATGTTAAGCGCTAAACATAAGACATCGAATCAAAGCGATGAAATAATTCCCGCCCAAAATCTTGTTGAATCATTTCCACAAATTGTTTAACCTCCGAAGGAAAAGCTATCCTTAGCGTAGTTTTAGCAATCGCGGCAGTTGGAGGGGGGGCTTACAGTTAAATTTTAAACAACTCGTAAATCGCATTAGCGAAAATTTAATTTTGGAACCCAATAGTTTTATACTCCATTTTCTGGGATCGGAATCGTCAAGCTGTGTGAGTCTGCGATATCGAGATATTACCTATTTATCGTTGTCCAGGTGTCGACATGTGACTGCAATGGGTTAGAATTGGAAAGGTTGAGCGGATTGCAAAAATGTAAACAATCTGACGCGGGGGATTCGCCGTTCGAATTAGCTCATTAAGGATGTTCTATCGCTCCCCTCCACCCTTCCCCTCTTCCCCCTCTCTTATTTGACGCCATTCACTTTTCACTCATTGAGCTGTTGTCCCATCACTCGTTCCCTCACCTTTTGCTCTCATTTACGCTCACCGCATTTCGGAAAAGAGTACTAATGAGAAAGTTTCTATATTATTAACATTCCGTCAAATATTTTATGTAAACTAAAATGTAAAATAGGGACTTGTTTATTAAGGAAATATTCTTGCTGACGTAAAGGCTTTTAAATTGCGATTATAGATAAGGAATTTATTCATATATTAAAATTTTTAAGCAAACGTGAACTTATAAATTACATATTAATTTCACCTTAAAAGTTTTATTTTTGTTTCCCCTTCCACACGCCGAAAGGCAGCTTGTTGGGTATTTACGTGTATGTAGATGTTATTCAGATTCTTGTAATTTATGAGAACAAATTCTGATGATTAAATACCAGAAATATTACCACGATTATTTAGGAAAATTATTACTCAGAATAATTGGAGTGTATATGCCATTATGGATTTATTTCTTCCCATTTAACGATCGTACTTAAACGTTCTCTTCATCTTAAGAATTCCCGTATTTTTTTCTATTTCAGGAGTCAGTGAATCTCTAATATTTCCTTTACCTCTTAAGAAGGAAAGGGTGTATTTTAAGGAACGCTGAACTATAACAAGTGAAACAACCTTTGTATTTTTACAGAAATTTTTATCAACGGTCATTTTCAATTCATACGTTGGCAGTAAAATTTCCTTTGGAGTTGCAAAAGTCGTTTCACTTAATAACATGAAAAAAATGTAGTCATCCCTTCATAAGCTTTAATCCACACAACCGGTTTCATCGTTGTATGAAATCACCAGGAACAGTTGCTTCATTTGTTATATCATATCATCATTCCACAAAGTCATGTTCGATCATATCCAAATTGTCGCTGAGATCAGTTAATCTTATACAAAAATATTTCACATAACCTGGTATTAGACTCAATAGCGGTTTGTTTTAGGTTATTTAATGCAAAACTTACTGTTCACCACGTTACGTCTAAAAAGAGAACATTTCCGCTTATTCAAAAAGAGAAAACTAAAAAACTGGGCTTTAAAAAGTAAATAATACTAGTTATTATCCTCTCACTCTCTCACTCCATCCATCTATTGTAATCTTTCTTCGTTTTACAGTGGGTCCACAGCCAACAGACTTCACTGTTAATGTTCTGCCGCTGAATTATTGTTTCGATCAACGATCTTCGATTCATCTAGTGATCTACGGTTGCATCTACATACACAGCATTCTATTTTTATTTCTGCACACGGCACACCTACCATAGGTTCTCCTAGGATCTATTCATCTGAATTTCCTGCAATATCTCACACTTCTATGCAATAATGCACGCGTAATATCGGCTATTTCTTCCGAAGGCATACTTTCTTTAGATTAATCGAGCAATTTTAACCGTAGTTCAAATCTTTTGTGAAATCGATGTAGTTAGGAAAGGTTACCATGTGTAAGACAGCAACACAAAAGAAGGAATAGTAGTAATTTTTCCATTCGAATTGTGTGGATTCATGAAAAAATTACTAAGCTTCTCCCTTATATATTATGCCTTACTACTTCGAAGAATCTCAGCGAGCGTACATACGATCGGATTTTCGGACACTTTTCACTTATGTCAATATATTTTGCTTTACTCTGCATCCGAGGAGGAGCTAAAATATTTCCGATAAAAATTTAAGTTGAAAGCTGATTAGGATAAGGGTCTTAATGGTTAAGCTCTTCATGAAATCGGAACCGCTAAACGAGGTGCATTTTATTCTTGACATAAATATTTGGTCTTCCCTTCCCTATTTTAATTCATGGTTTAATTTTAATTTGATTACTTTTACGCCAGTCGTTTTAAAGTACCATCAGCGGATTTGTAAACCATGAAATTAAAGAATTTCTAATAACAACTACAACTGAAATTTGAATCACCAATTGAATTTTTAGGCTGTTTCGGACAATTTCGGAGTCAGTTAAGCTTGCATTATTTTATCTTTCCATTGGGGTAGTCTTCATTAAAAAAGCCCAATAATTAGTTGGATTCCTAATCTCGGTGGAATCCAACTTGAACCAGTTGATAGTGGAAAATATTCCGGAATAGCAGAAATAGTAATTAATTTTCCATGGAAATTTTCTCCCATGACAGGCTAACTAACATAACGAATTTACATTCTCAATATACTTTTGGCATTACTTCATCAGTCTATCTACACCTGGCTGTAGAAGCAAATGAGAATTAAAATCAAATTCAGAAATCAATTTCCATTCAACTCCAATCCAACCCTTTAAGTTAACTATTTTTTGAATTTGATAAACAATACGGAAAATATTCAAGCCCTCTCATTTTATATTCGATTGCCATGAATTGGAGCTACGTCTTCGAGACTATCGGCACATACTATGTTTAGTAAATTTTGTAGCTGTCTGCGAATACCTACGAATGTAAAGTAGTACGCAAATGATCGAACTACCTACAGCAAGGAATCCAATCGCAAAATAGAGATTTTCTAAACCTCTAATATAAATATATTTTATCATTTCTTGTTGTATTTTTGTCTTGCATAAGCCGGGAATTCGTACTAGCATTCTCTTCATTCCTTTTGAAAAGAGATTTTTAACCAATCCTTAAACCTTAAATTTAGTGATGTCAAGCAGTCATTCTTTGCCTAAAGCCTCACACAGTTTCTTATTTCGTTCTTAGTTTTTTGAAGACCTGAGAACGACAAAGCAAATTTTGATGGGATCAACCCTAATTTATTTACCTATCATATTGTGATCGTATGAAAATAAATCTTTACTACCAATAATATAATTAAATGTAGCTTTCGATGAATAAATGATGTCATAAACGCAGAGAAGATCATTTTCGTGAAGTCTCGACAAGAGAAAATGCGGCTCGCCGGAGATCATGAATTGGATACCCCCATATTTATATATTTTATTGATATTTTTGCATTGATGTTAAAGATGCACGCCATGAATTTTGCCAAAAATAAGGAGAATTAAAAAAAGTAGCGAAAGATTACATTTTCATAAAAATAAACGACCCAGAGAGAAACGGAAATGAAGAATATCGATGTGACCTGGACTCGAACCCAGGTCTCCAATTTTTCAGAAAATGATACTGATTGGAATCGTGCTTAAAATCGGAGAAGTAGAAACACTAGAGAATGTTGCGTCGAACAGAGGATATTATTCCAAGAGTGGAGGCCGTAATGAATGGAAGCGATCGTCTCTACAGTGTTGAACCCCGAGTTGCGGAGGTTTAGCTCTTCTCCGCGGATTTCCACTCAAAACATGGCGCATATCGCTCGTGCACCGAGTGATCGAGGAATCGATTCGATATGACAGGTGAATAGCGGCAGATCCGCGACTCCCTTTCCTCTCTCCCTTTCGTCCGCAGGTCGAGAGCCGAGCGACGACAAAGTGGACCTCATGTCCTGCTCCCCCTTCCCTGAGACCCTAACTTGTGACGCGGTCACCTCACAGGTTAGAATCTCGGGTATGGGTGGTGGGTTGCTGAGCGGCGGACCACTTCCACGTCCGGAGGGCCGACATCAGGTGAGTTCGAACCGGGGCCTCTCGGTGGCCGTGCCCCTGGTTCGCGAAAATCGCTTTTTTCGCGGTCGATGGCGTGCTCTTGCCGGCGGCAGCCATTCTCCTATCGAAGTTATCTCCCTTCCCCTCCCCTCCACTCCCCCCTCGTCTGCCTGAGGGACGCCCTTGTTGCTAAGCAGCGCCCGCGTGCCAATAAGTTTCTCGACCGTCTCTCCAAACTTTTATTTCCTCCCTCTGGACTCCCAACGACCCATATTCTGCATTACACGTGTTGCACTCATTACCTCCCGCCCTTTTTTTTCGCTTCCAATTTCTTCTCGCTAATCAGCCGTAAAAACACACGGCTTCTCACTTCCATTGTTTCATTTATCTTGCATATTTCATGGAATGCGCCTCCGCCCCCGCTCACCTGCACCCCCCGCTAGAGTATTTTACCTATCGACCACTCCCTCCGCACAGTTTTATCACTCTCTGCAGACAGTCTAACTCCTCTCTTTATCGCAAAAAGCTCCAGACTGCTTCTCCCGCCTCTCCCCCTCTCTCGCCCCTATCTTATTCTCCCTATCTCTCTCTTCTCTTTTTCATCACAATTCCATCGTTCTCTGTATTCTCAGCATTTTCTAATCTTTTTCTACTTTTTTCATCTCTCTTCCACTTTTTTACCACTTCCTCCCTTTCATCTACTCATCCTCAATATCTTCAAATTTTATTCTCCTTCTCCACCCCTTCGTTCCCTCCAAATTCTCTTTCTACGATATTTACCCTCCTTTTTATCTCTTGACTCTTCTTCTATTCTTTTATTCCACCACATCCCGATATTCTTCCCCATCCGTTTCAACATGTTTTCCTATTTTCAAATTCTATATTACTCCTTCGATCCCCGTGTATCTCCCTACCTATAATTCATATATTCCGCCCCATATCTTTATTTCTCTCCATCCCTCTTCCCTTTTTCACCTCATCTTTTTCCCCATCGCCCCTCTTCCTACCTTCATACTATCCTTCTTCATTCTTTCCCACCCCTAATTTCTCCTCTCTGCTACACATCCCCCTCTCTCTCCATGTATCATCTCCCAAATTTATTCTCTTCCCCCCCCCGCCCCTCTTCCCCTCCCCTGTATCTATCTTCTTTCTTAACATCTCTTTTTCTCTGCCGCCTCTTCTATCGATTGCCGCTTCAAGGAGCATACACTCCGCCCCTCATCCTTACCTAGTCTCGTCTACGTTTTATACTGCTCCACCTCATCCTCTCCTATAATTTCCTCTCTTATTTTATTCACCTCCACGTGAAAATTACTCTGAGAGAAATAAAAGCGGCCACTTCTATAGTATACTTCAAGATAGGTCTTTACTCGGTTTCGAGAATTAATTCCCGTCATCAGGGTAGTACACAAAAGAGTTAATTTATGTAGCCAAAGCGGAGGAGGGGCAGGACTCGTCCAGAGGAAAGGACGATAATAATGTATCCCATCATTATTTATTATATCATAATATGCTATTCATGCTCTTTGGGGAAAATAAATTGTATTTCCGTGATGTTTTTAATGAAATATAAATTCACAGAACTCACGAACTGTAAAATGGGGTAAATGCATGAGATTAACTGAGTCGGTGTCTAGATAATGTTGTCATGTCTCTACTGCTTAATTTACCTTACAGACCTATGAAAGTCTTACTGGTTCTGTTTTTGAACATAAATTATTATAGCACCAGAATGCATTAGTATTGGATATTAAGACAGCGAGTGAGTCACTATTAGTTTCCATTGAATAAGAAAATTAATTCATCTGAAAATGCCAATTATTAAATTCGAATACACTTTTGGATAGCTTCAATTTTCAGGAACTGTCAATGGCGGAATGAAAACGTTGCCCTCCAAAATGCCTTTTCTTCCTCCTTTTGTTTAAAATAAAATGATGTCTTTTCAACTCCAGTAACCGTAGAATGCGACTGGAATAGTTTAATTACGATAAAATATTAGATATTCTCTTATTGTTCGGCCTCCATGCGATCCTTTGCAATGTTATACATAATATGTCTTACTCTTATCCATTGGTGGATTGTTTGTTAAATATACTGTGCTGCTACTTGTAGCTTCAATGATCTTCTTCTCTGCAGCCTCCCTTGGCTAGGGAAACCAGATGTCCGGCAAAAGGAGGACATGTCCTCCTTCACTTGCTGTCCTCTGTCCTTCAGACATTGGAAAATTTTGGGCTTTTGTCCGGCTTTTCCCCTCTGTGATATTTAAGGAAGGAAAAAGTAATATAATCAGCAAATATATTTTAAGTGAGCATTTATCATGTTCTCATCTGAATTAACTGTCCTATTAAATTCAAAATAAAATCACATGTTAAATCAATAGTAAAATAAAGCACTGTTACATATTTAAGATATCAAGCTAACTCATTGGTTACAATGTTGTGCCATAATCAACAAATTTTCTACCAATAAAGGGTCTGAACGTAAGCATTTAATCTAGCATTTTTGTTAGAGCTGATTCCTCTCTCAGATGAGATTCCAGCAGAGTGACTTCAAGTGTATGATCCGCAACACTTGCCCGGTTTTGTCCTGCATTTTAACACTCAAAGTCCTCCTTTATGTCCTTATGCATCCGGTCACCCTTGACTCATTTTTTGATTCCTCACTCTCTCTATGATACCTCTACCCATCCCTACCTCAATGCCTGTGGAGGGATGGAGCGGTTTCTCTCGAAAGACGACACCAAGTGTCGTGGATGTGAAGTGGGCGCGAATTGCTGTTGAAGAGCTCGGAATTTTGAGAAGTGCTCAAGAATGGCAATTGAAGGAATTTCGGCGAGCTGAGCATATCTGCCGCAATTAACCGTCTAACAGTAATAACGCGTTAAATTCGTTAGCGTATGTGGGTATAGGCTTGTACGTTACTGATCATTAACTGCTTAATTTGATCGTCTCGTTTATCGACCAGAATGATAGAGATTATCTTTATTAGAAATCTCCCTCCCGACTTGTCTTTCTTGCTAGAAATACGTTAGCGTGAGAAAAGATGTAATATTAGTAATTAAATAAGTCGGAAATTTTAATGAGCATCATCTTTGAATTATTCGGTTTTTACTAAAGCTGAATTTATTGAGTAATTTTTATTTTTTACTTTTAGTGTAAGAAATAGGAAATGTTTTTTTTTTATTTAAGAATCTAGGACGGGTACCTCATATATAATTTATAATATAATATCAAATAGAAATCAAGTACATTATATTATTTATATAATTGTATTCTGAAATTATTGTAGGAAGAAGTTATTAGCAGGTAGGATAAAATATTTCATATTTTATCCTTATAAAATAATCATGTCAATCAAATCATCAGTGCTTAATGAAGCTTAGCAGTATTAACGTATTTATAAACTGTTGGTTTGTTCTTAAGATTTTCTTTTGAAAATCGTGAAAATGGGAAACAGTTGACGTCATTCATGGACTAAAAGAGCTGCTATGTTTTCGTTTACTGATCTACGTGACGAAATCTTTTCATTAAACACCGAATGCTTATAGTCTCGCGACTTATTTATTTGTTATCATATTAATAAACACATGAGTGAATTCCATTTCCAAAGGCTGAGGCGATAGCTTTTCCTTCATCTTGGATGAATTTTCAGGAACTTCTCATCCTCTTACTCATCTTTCATCGCTTAACTTATTTATCGTATTCCTGTGTACGTCCAGTATAAATTTAACTCATATCTGTAAATATGCTCATGCTATACAGGTCATTCCACGGAAAATCGGACAGAAATTGAACTCTTTTTTTTTTAAGTTTTGAAATTTTTTTATCCTCACGCTCTTTCACAAGGTAACGTTTCAGGTAAAGTTTCGGCATAGTATAATTTGTTTGCTAAGTCATTAATATTTGAAATTTCGAAATTTTTGCAAGCATCGGCGAACATTTGTCTTTCAAAGGGCCATAAATTTTGAATGAAACGTGTCATAGATATTGGTCTTTCATTTATTGTTAGAGATTGAATGTATTTAGAAAAATTAAGTCATTAAATTTCAACATTTTATTTACATCATTGTTTAAATATGCAATAAGTAGTTTAGTAAAACGTTTGGCCACTTGGTAGTTTAAAATGCATCAATGGATTCAGCATTCTTATTCCTGATGCAAGATTTCTGTGGATGGAATGTGAAACAATAATTAGAACATAGTGTAAAACTAAAGAGTATTGAGCCTAGGGACAGCTTCGTGGGCAGATTTCCACTCTCTAAATTAGCTTATTAGTAGTTTTCAGTAAGTGTAATGAACTTCTATGACAGTAAATTTTCGTTGAAAATGGTAAATATTTGTTGAAAATAGGAAATCCGTGTATATGTAACAGCCATTAGAGCAAAATATAAAGTTTCACTTAGAAACGTTTTTTTATTACATACGGCTTTGTTCAGCTTTTTGTCACAAATTAGTATGCGTTTATTTAATGAAACATTTTCTCTAATTGAATAAGGCATGTATATATAATAGATCTAATCCTTCGCCGCTTACTCTCTCTTTGTTGATTTTCTTTAATCTCTATTAATGAATAAATACTATTAATCTCTGTCCTCATCTTTGCAGCCTTCATATATTGCTTTATATTTGAAATATCACTTTCTATACTGTCTGAATATGCTTCTACAGTCTAAACGATATGTAGCCCAGTTGTGCTTATACTTTTGCTCATGTTCATATCTGTAATATTTAAAAAAAAGTCATTTGCTCTTCTGGCATATCAGTATTTGTACTGGAAAAACTTATTCTTATGATTTTCATTTGTATTGCAGTCAGCACTTTCAACAATAATAATAATTGCCCCGACTGATCGTGGAAAAATTACAAATCACGGTGGTTTTATAAAAAGGCTCTCACCAGGTGCGCCGTAAGAGAAGTTTTGATATGCCACTGATATTTCCAAATACGAAGGTAAAGCTGTACTATTAAGAATACTCCTAAATATACGTATGTGCTATTCCTTCATGAGCACTTCATTTATTTATTATTTTTTATTCTTAGCTGTCTCATATGAATTTGTACTGACGATAACATTCATCCCATATAATTTGCTCTTTAGGTTACGTTGACTCATTAAACATGCCTTCGAGAATTATGAGAATCACTGACTGCTGAAGTTTGCCTATTATTTTAAGTTCTTTTTTCGCAGAAATATATTTTCAATGGATTTTTTTATTTACCGATGTTCAAAGATAACCCAGCTGGTAAAGAGACGGCAACTCTATTTTGACTAAGGATTGAATAAAGATTTTCAATGCTAATAAGTAATAGGAATAGAGATGTGAAGCAAAATTTCTTTACTTTGCTCTGATGTCTGAAAGCTGTTTCAATTGATACTCTCTATGGCGGATCCTGCTCATATCAATGGTATCATGTTTAAGAAATAGTTGAAAAAATTACTATTTTCATAAAATACATTTGAAATTTAACCTTTTCTCATAAATTATCATTTTATGCTGATTCCTCATCTTTTAGCCTTGCTTTCGGAAAAAAGGCTGTCATTTAATTGGGAATATGACATTTGAGAGTGGATTCAGTCTGGAGGAAGGATATCGTATTCCATCTGAAAAATTCCTTCTGTGGTCTATCTTCAGTATGGATTTATCTACGGAGGAACTGGTGTGCTTAAAGGGGAACAAATATTCCTTTCTGCGGAGGTTTGTAAGGTTTTCAACCTAGGCATTCGTTACATTTTTACTTTGATTCAGGTGTAGTTGATGTTTTGGTCTTAACATTCGGATGTTAGAAATCCTTATTGAATAAATCTTATCAATGCTTCATTGCAAAGAAGACTTGCATATTGCACGTACGTACGTATCTTGCATAACTAGTCAAAATTAAGTGCTATTCAACTAAGTATAGAACAGATGTATTTAATGTAGTTCTTGGTATTAACAAAGAGAAAAATAATACAATAAAAGCTCTTGAAAATTCTTCAGTGATGTTCGTGCTTAATTTATAACATGTCACTAATATGATTCGTGATACTGTTATATATCTTCAATCTATATGCTTCCGGAAAAATTAGGAGTACAGAATTCACTATAAAGTTAAACTAAATTACCTTGATTCCTGTCTCTCCTTTAGTCTCCTTCTCCTAGAGCTAGAGGTCGCACTATCGATTCCTCAGTCGCTTCCTTCACATTTTCATTATATCTGATATGTAATATTCATGGTTCTCCTGGAAAAACACCATAAATATCATAATTTATTATTGTGCAAATCTAAACCGAATTTCGGTACAGTGAAACTGTTGTGAGCGTACAAAGTAAATTCCATTCTGATTCTTGCAAGATTTCTCTAGCCATAAGATACTTATGTAAAATTTACGCTGAATCTTGTAAATTTGTCTCTAAATGACATTTCATTTATATTTTTATCAATAGGTATGAGAAATAATCTTTTAATTCTCACTCAACGTTCTAAAAGTAAGAATATATTCTGGCATGGACAGTTATGTAAACTAGTTGTAAAATTTATCAATTGTTAATTAACCTATGTGTTTTGCCAAACGTAGCTAAAGAGACTGGAAATTACCCATGAGCCATGTATCGTTCATGATGGATAGAAAGATATTCATGAATATCCAGAAAGAAAACGACCTTGTATTTCACACAGAATATGTATTTGTTTCGACAAATTTCGTCTAAGTTTTATAGATAACTTCGTATATATAAATATTGTTGTGTCTAAAGCATTAGATGAATGTGGTCGAGATAAATATTTATTTCGTGAAAGGTTTGTTTTCTTCCTGGGTGTGGCAACATTCCAAAACGTTGAGCTTAAAACAAATCTTATTTATATTCATGTATAATGAACTTGTTCAAATTAAGAGTGTGGCTATAGAAGTATGGTAGAGTTTGAGGATAACATATCCAGTTTTGAAGTACAATTCAATGGGATAGAATCACTACTACTAACTTGCGTTTCATTTCAGTGTGATGGATACTTTACAATTCGAGGATCGGTTTATTTCGGTTTTCCAAGCCGTTATATTAAATTCTTGCATTTCACATATATAAAACTAACCATCACCTCATTTTCGTAATCTAACCTAGGTCTTTCTCTGTAACTGTTCCATCACTTCCAAGAATGCCTTGCACCTTAGCGATTGAACATACCCTTCTTTTAAATACAGTCCTCTATAGGGTTTAGTTTTCGAATGGAATTCTTCATTATTTACACGTCCTATCCATTTCATTTTACTTTTTTTCAGCTCCATAGCTTCTAACATTATTTTCTATGCCACTGTTATTAACCGTACGAAGAGACACTGTATATATAGATTTAAGGAACCTTTCTCCCATTGCCTAGCTTGTAATATCAGTTGCCAAGAATTGTTTTTCCTCTTCGCTTTGGCCTTTTATTTATCTCTTGCTATTTCTTGTTATCTTGATACATAAGTAGCGGAATTCATCGGTCCGTTAAAAACGATAGATATCTGTAACCATCTATAATCTAACCTGAAAATTTTCCTCCGTCTCGGCTGCAGACTTTTATTTGTATTCATTTGCTCTTGTACTTCTTAATGTTCTTTCAAGTAGAAGGAAGCATTTTCGTCAGTCATGTTTGGCAGCAGCGTTTTCGTGTATTACCCAGCGCCATTTTGGAAAACAGTCGCTTATTAAGTACTTATCTTTTACAAACCATTTATCAGGTGAATTTGAATTTCATGGTCGACATGATTAGTTGACCTTAGAAAATGTTAAGCTTGAATTAAACTGTAAGCCTTTGATTACTTGATGGCATAATGCTTTCACACATGCTGGTATTTCGTTCGCTTGGATTTTTGAATTTCCCATCTAAACATTCAGGAAGACACCTTCTTAATGAACTCAGGAATATTGAAATCTCTAGAAAAGCGTTTCACTCTGACCACAATTCACTAATCTTACATTCGGAATATAAATTGCTTTATACTTAACTGCAATCCTAAAATTACATTTCGATGATGTGCCCCAAAATGTATTGCTAATCCCCAACCTGGAGTGAAGGTTTGGCGGACGAAGCGCAATTCAAACTGTTCTCGTAGTAAATTTTGGAGAAACGAAATATCCATTCTTTGTTATCCCGTGTGAATTCGGATACGAAATAATCTAAAATGTTCTGTACCGACACTTTCGCCTTTTATTACTCGATCCTTAGGTGTACAATTTTCTATGGTCATATTCTTCTTCTTAGCATTATTCCCATTACTTACGGGGGTAGCTGATGATTTTTTTTAAATGGTTAGTGGTACTTAAGGTGAATATTGGTTTTCGACGGGTTCCTGGGTTCCTGGGAACACAACCATCTGAGTCAGAAGCGATACCTCTGAGGACAAGTGGAATTCCACACAATTTTCTATTATCACTCGCTCATAAAATTCATGCAAATATGTGTGCGATACATTCGTGTTCTTTTGCCTATTCGTGATGCATTGTATTAATGAAGTTTAATGACAAAATTCTAAGTAATAGGAGATGTCTTGTGGAAATCCGTCGTGTAGAATTAAGAGAAGGCGCAGTAATTTTTCCACAAAAGCTTTTTAATAAACTCAAAATAAACACGTGACTAATTAATCATGTATGCACTTGAAGCATACTCTAGACTATTGATTTCATCGGTTACTATGGCGTATCGGAAAATATTCATGTTTTTAAAGTCGTGTGTTTATTAAAAACTGAAAAGGCATATCTTCTTATCTTTGTTCTAGAAGTTTGATAATTGTGTATTAATTTAAGAATACTCCTTAAGCCGTTATATAGATTATCGGTAGACTCCGTTGATACCAGTTTAAGGAACTTAATAAAATCTCTGGCAAATCCGCTTTCCTAATCAGTACCAAATTCGTATTTCAGCAGCACGGCTATTATATTCAGGGTGAATCTTCAGCTGTATGCCTATAAGTAAGAGCACTCCGTCATCTTTCATAACATTTCTCTATCCTTTCCTGCTCCTCACAGCATCTCTATGGCATAAGGGATATACTTCCTATTTCGTTGGCATTGTGGGTCAGCTGAAGATTGCTATCGATAGAGTTCGCGTTCGGTGGGCCATTATAACTTGTTGGAGAGGTGGCGATTTTTGGAACCTGTTCCCTTGCTTTCGTAGCACACTGCAGCGCTTGTAAGCCGTCTGTATTTTGCGGAGCAATTGCGAACTACCGGCTCGGGAATCAGACGAGCAACTTGAATAAACTTCATGAAAACTCAAGTATTTTTCCTTCGGACGGCTTGTTTTAACTCATTGAGGGATTCAGTAATCAAATTATTACATGGGATGTGATGGATATATCACCAATAGCATCTTATATTTCAATTATTCGATCAAATAGATGGCCGCTAATTTCAACATGTTCACAAACGAGGGACCTCTATAGTAAGGGTATTTAGTATTACGCTAAATATTGTAATCCTATGTTGACGAAAATGTGTTTATATTAGTTTCCATAGAAATTCATGTCTTTCTTCTCTAAGAAACTGCCGCTGCAATAGACATCCAAAATATTAGGTGTCATAGAATTTGATTTGATAAATCTTATCTAATATGTACATACACTGGATAAAACGACTTCCACTAATTACTTGTGAAATGAAGAGAAAGCAATTTGAATTGAAATGTACAATGAAAGCACAGCTTGAGACATAGACAAAGATGTTCTAAAAAACGTTATTTATGACAATTATATTTACGATTTTTTTAATTTCTTCCAGTAAATTTGCATAGGTAAATCATAAATTCTGTAGGTAAAGCCGAACGATGTGTTTTCATTGACCATCTTATCTACATATATACATTCATATGTATGTGAAGTCTCAATTAGACGTTTGGCAGGAGGTACATGCGTCGTAAGTCTATTTCTCTATTGGGTTACTTCTCGTTTTATTCACGGAAATGATGGATGTTTTAAACATCTAGCCATAGAATCTATTTCATTCATTTTTTTGCAATATGAGATTCATCAATGGAACAAGGAGGTCGCACTGAATCCACCAGAACAAACTCTCTGAATGTGTCTATTTTATTAGTCTTAGCTAAAACCTTCTTTCTTTTACAGATCCTAATCTCAGAGAAATGTGATAGAATTATATAATATAATAAATAAAATAGAAGAAATGAATGGGGACTCCTTCAAGATGGCAGCTTATTCTTGCTTGAATGATTTGGTTCTTTTTTCCAGACGTAATTTTTGCATTTTCAGTTTTAAATTAAGCTTTGGATATATTATATTTTAATTATGTATCGTATGTAGATAATGCATAATTGTACAAAAAAATTTAATTATAGTAAGATTTAATATCAAGGTTGTATAAAAGAGTTTTTAAGTTCTAAATTCAACAGCAATTTTGATAAATTTATGCTGAATCGATTATGAAAGATAACACAGGAAAAATCAGTCTTAAAAACAAAGCTAATGAAATTAAGTTATACTTACAATGGCATTAAAAGTGGAGAGGATCTTCTGTGACGCTCAAGTTACAAAAACTAGCTGCTTGCGGTAAAGCTAATATGATATAAATAAAAGTCTCCCTGTTACATACATACTATAGAAGTTTTAGAAAGCCAATACAAAATATTATCCAAATTATGTGAGTTTGTTGATAGTATGTTAGTGTTTTCTGCAACATCCTATGCAAGTATCACACTAGTAGTTCTCGAAACAGGGTTTTAAGAAAATTATGGAATAGATAGAAAGATCGTCAAGAAGTCAACAAGATGGCCTCAAGGTATCTTAGGTTCGACCTGAGAAACTCCCAAAATGGTCAATTCTTCAATAAGTATGCAGTACTTCACTATTTATAAACTAATTAAATTTTTTCGCTATAACAGTGACTTACTAGTGTGTAGCAGAAGAGCTAAAAATACCATCAAACTGTCGGATTGATTAAATAATTATATGTGTTAGACTGCATCTAACGAAGCAAAGTCCATGGAAATATACCTATATTTCTTATTTGCTCGTTTTATTTCCTCCTATTCTTTTGCGAATTTTATCTGAACCATTGAAGAGCAGAATTATCGGCCGTACCAACTCTGGGCCTCTAAAAAAGATTTTAATCTTATTTCCATTAATATTTCTGATCCTAACTTACGAAAAATTTGATAAAATATACTAAAATTTTGTAAGATCGAACGTTTTGATCGCGTCGACAACCAAGGGCATTGATGGTGCCCCTCATGTTAATATATTGAGAAATTAAGCTCCATAACCAGTTATTAAGGAAAAATAACCTGCTTTTTACGAGCATTTTGGGGCTTTGGAAAATTAAGTTGAAGAATGGCAATTCTCACTTTATATTTGATCCTATCTTTAATGTTGTCATAATTTTGAATTATTATTTACATTCTACAAATAACATATATACGTTGCTATTTTTGGTTGTTTACGTTGAGTATAAATCTTGGCTTTTTCTGCTTATTGTATTTAATCTTCGTTTCTGTTACCTTTTTGCTTTTTTCCTTGGTTTCTCTTTTATTTCTTCATTTTTAATTTCAAACTTCAATTGAATTAATTATTCGAAAAGTTTGGCATGTAAGATTTTCAATGAATATTTATATTCAATACCATATTTGTATATTTATTAGTATGGAAAGAATAACTTGGTGTTGGCTGAAATACCAAGAATCTTTCCCGGTTACATTCTGCGAGTTATTAATATATTATTGGTGTCTCAGACTGCTAACGGATGGTAAAGGAGCTTCATTGAAGAGGGTGCAGACAGGCAAATTTTCTTATCCGTCGTGTGAGGAAACTGCTGTGCAAAATATTCTTCTGCGAAGAGAATTAACTCCTGAGTGAGAGGATAGTGAACCCTCTCGTATCTTATCGAGTGACGTTATTGGAATGTATCCTGGAAACGCCTCACGTCAACTCACGTTTGACGCAAGTAAAGATTCCATGCTCATTCTGATCTGGATTGCTACTTTATACTTCTCTGTGACCTAGATACATTCGAATTTGAAGAAGGAAAAATTTAAGTTCAAATTGTTAGTTTGAAAATCGTAAAGTAAGTGCTCGAGTGATATTTTCTTTGGCTCCATTATTTGTAATCGCTTCATTACGGCGAATTTTACGGCTTGTACTATAAACTATCATTCTCTTACAGTGCTCATACAAACTTAGCTTTTAACACGTACGGGATTCGGAAATTAAACTGCCATAGGTTCAAAGAAACTTGTGGCTTAATAAGAAACTAGGTTTCACCCGTAATATGTTATGATCAAACTTTGTGTAACTCATCAAGTCGTTCATACAGAGCAGTTCAATTTTACGACTGGAGACGCGATTAATCGTTATGAGAAGCTGCTTTCCTCGGAGTTAATAGAGGATATGAAGCGAATTCCGCAAACTTTAAGCTGGATTTCATATTTCTGTGGAGGGAGGGATTTTCACCAACTCGCATGAGATTACTAACTTTTACACTCACATCTTCGAACTCGAAAAGTTCTTAGCTTAACTTATTATGCATAACCTTTCCCTTCTCCTTAGAATATCTATGTCATTTTGATGTATATATTGGTATAGCCGTCTCAGATCCTCAAATAAGCCTCTTAGTAATGTTGATGATCATTTAACACTCGTCAGAATGTTCCTATTTCTGGGCACGGGAAGACTTGCGTCTTATCTCGTTTTAATGAATGCCGTGTCTCGTGAAGCAAAGAGACAGACAGTTTAGGGTTTTATTTCAAACGTTAGTTGCATTCACATAGGTACTTTAGAGTAGACAAAGATACATCCAGAGGAATTACAGGAAAGCTTTTGAGTAGGACAAGGTCGGTCTTAAGTTTTGTTATCTTATAATTACATTTATGAGCATATAAATGACCTTCTATTTCAGTCTTGCCATCACCGAACGAAGGTGATGTGAATTCGCTGATACGTGTCGTTCGGCTTAAATGTCTTTTGTCTTGTCAATTCAATAGTCTCCTGCATGCTATGTATGGTGTTTGTGGTGAATCGAATATCTTTTACTCGATTGAAGTAATTAATTAAGTGTGGACGTGATGAAGATTGTAATTTCATGCAATGCCGTTCTTTCTCTGCAGTAGCGGGCCGCACGTGCCGCAGGATCCGCGGGCCCCAACGCGCCGGCGACGGTCCCTCTACCAAAGAAGTGACATTTCCGTCCAAGGAAATATCTGTTTTATCCTGTAATTAAAGGATTTGAGAAAGAATGCGTTGCTTCATTAATTTGTATGCACACATCAAGCCAGCTTCATTTTATTTTTATTTTTTTTTGCCAGGACTTTTTCGTAGTGACCTCTACCTTTGCTGTAATTTTGAATTAAACTTTTATTTTTCGAATATTAATAAGACGGGTGAGAGACATTTGTTTTAGCAATATAGGTTTTTGATAGGAAACCATTTAACATGAAGTATCAGAATGGGATGAGGGTTGACATACAAGAGGTGAGATTTATCCATTTCTCATATCATTTAAGAATCAGTAGAAAGGTAAAAGTTTCCATTTTTTGATCAAATTCTACGAATTTATCCAATGTCTCTTATCTGGACATATATTAAAAAAAAATGAATTGTTGTTCTTCATTCTGCATGATTTTTTCAGCATCTTTATATTACTAACGACTTAGCATTTATTTGATAACATTATAAATACTACATACTAGCTACAATTAATTAGATTACGGTAGCCCCTCATTTCACAAAATTGTTTTACTGAACGGTTTTTCAATCACTGGAATGTAAGCATAATGTTTCACAGGTATGTTGGCCGTAACTTGCTAGGGTAAACATTTGAAATTGTAATAATCTGATGGTATTTTACACGTTCATATCTACCTTCTGAAGGATTATAAATTATTTTCATCAAAGAATGCTTCTCATGGTATTATTAGTAGTTGATAAAAGTAATACTTTGTTACATATAATGCCATCTTTAGATATGTTCATTACTAGTCAGACAATTCAGGATGAAATGACCGTAGGAATTAATTTTTATAAGAAAGTAAAAATTGTCGGAAAAGTAGCAAAGTCAGTATGACAAACTTATTACCTGTGGTCCTGAAAGTAGTTTACAAATGGCCAGAATGAAAAGGAAGAATATGTAGTTTGGGTTGAAAATTAACGCCAGAAAAAGTATTGAGATTCACTTAAGAAAAATAGTTAACATTCAGGGTGGATGGGGAAAAACTAGATCAGGTGGCCCTATTACTCTACATAGCTGGTGTTCTTTCTTGGGATAGTGCACAGATTGGAGTAGACAGCAGTAGACTAAGAAACTTACGTAAAACGAAGGGGACTGATTTTAATCCTTAATAAGGGATTCAAGGATAGATTGGTAAAGACTTGGGAGTGGAGTATATTGCTGCATGGATTTATGAAACGTGGACTCGGAGAAAAGAAGATGTAATAAGACTGGAGGCCTTAGAGATGTGTGTGTCCCATACTAATATTGTAAAATTAAATTGGGTCGATAGGAAAATAAACGCGGAAGTGCGGGAGATGAGAAGGGTTTGATTGAAGTATTAATCGAAGGCAGAAGAAATGGGTGGGTCTTATATTGAGAGAAGAGGGATCACTTAAGATGGTAGCTCAGGGAAAGGAAAAAGAGAGAAGAATGTGACGGGATAAATTAACATAGGAAAGAGCGTCAAGTGAGTAGTTTTAACACACACGAGCGTACAGAAAGTTCGAACATTCATGATAATAGTTCAGGATGCTGTAAAGACTGGATTTAATTTCGCGGTCATCGACTACTGCTATTGCTCCCGTGTAGGTAATAGTGGAGCTAAGTAAAAATCTCTTTTTCAGGAGTAATTTCAGCTACTTTAAGATAACGACCCAAATTTTTGCAGTAACAATGCGTATGCATTCACATGTCAATGTATAATGACAATAAAGAATTCCATCTCTTATCTCTATTTTTTCAAAATACCTTTCACTCCAACTAAATGGTTTGTCGCTCTTTTATAGTTTTCTGAGAAATTTTCCTCACCTAAAGAGCACAACACTTACCAGAATACATCCAAGTTTCCGCCTATTCTATTCAGGCAATGTTGTGAAATATTACACTGTTCTATCGATTTATCTCAGAAAATGTTCTGGATATCTGGTTGGTTAAAAGATCAAAAGGATTCTTTGAGATAATTAATATATATGAGGAATTATTATGATTTTTTTGTTACCTTCACATTCATATAGGAAGGGCTTGGACTTCTTTCTTCATCTCCAATTCTGTTGAAAGCCAACGATGTAGCTATAATTTTCTATTCACGGGAAATTTGGTTCTATTATTTGTAAAGAATGACTACTAAATGCGGTTGATATATTTCCTGAACTGTTAAGGATAAGTAAGGCAATTGTAAAATTATCTTATAATGAAGACTAGTTTATTGCACATTACGTTTTACAAATTATGATTCCATGATCGGATTTTCATTCTTGTATGTCTCTTTAAGGATAGTAATATTTATTGCTTCTCTTGTTTTTTGGTGTCAGATAATATGTCGTGATATTATATTTTTAACGTAATTCGTAAGGAAATCAAATAATTTGTCTATTGAAACTTTTAATGTCGTAAATGAATAACTTCCTAAGTTTACCGTTTGAGAAGGCAAGTTTTTATTTATAAATATTTCAGTATGCTTTGTGTTCTTTCAGTCATTCGAAAACTCTATTTTTATTTTCTTTAATGTGAAGTATCCTTTAAATCATAAAGTGCTGAGGAATAGGTAGTTTTGTTAATAGCTATAATTTACTGTCTCGTAAAATTCCAGAACATTTTCCTTCCATTTCTCATATGGATACCATCTGAGGATCAATATGGAATCACCTGCTTGTTGGCGAATTGATTTTTACTTGTACACGTGCCATTTATATTACAATAGTCTACGAAATATAGAAATTGTAAAACTCAAGCAAACATTCGAAGATGACTCAATTACGACTTAACACCAAAAATTATTCTCAGCTCTTCTTCCCACACATGTGATGGTTTACTAAATTTCAATTGTTATTTTTGCATAGATTGCTTGAATGATTGCCATACAATAAGCGCAACATAATAGCTTAGAGGAAATGCATCTACGTCTCCTTTGCAGGGTTGGAATGCTTTATGAAATTTCAAAAAGTCCTAATCTGTTTGGAAAATCAAAGGAAATCAGATCTGAGGTTACGTTTGTCATTATGCATTTGCTCAGTAAGTTTTGATTTCAAAATAACTCCTCTATGAGAAATTTGTGAATAATCATTTTTTACTATATTCTGCTATGCAAGTGGAACATGAGCAAATAAGTATGCGGTAGGTACTTCCTTGCCTATTTGTCTCCATCATAAATGTATTAAAATGAAAAGAAAGATAAAATCTAAATTACTTATAAATATTCTGTTTACAATCAGGTGAAATCTGTTATTTTTTGCATGGAGTATATATCATATACTCGTACATACAGCAATTACTGTTACCACACATTTTAATTTTAATATTGACTATAATTTTATCATTGCGAAGTTTGGTATAAGGGAGTCATGTAAAATCTTCTCATGCCTCTCGCTTTTATATCCACTTGGTGTTAGTTGGTGAGGTCAATACATTGAATTTCTCTGGAAATTGTAGGAAGGAATATGCATTATATATTGTATATGTATATATATTTTTAAGTTTACTAGTTTCATTCCTAAATATGAAAATTTTGAATCTTGATTTTTTAAGAAAAGGGTGGATACATTTTTCTAAAAATATGAAATATTTTTGAAGACATTGGATTGAGTTTTCTTAAATAATTAATATTTTTTTCCAGTTCAAATTTTCTAATCTACTATCAGTATTAATTGATTTGTCTTATTGTATTCGATACTATAAATATGATTCCTTCTCCATCGATCAAAATTTTCAAACAACGTAAGAAAACATCTTGAGTCCAGTAAAGTCATCCATACTGTAAAAAAGTAATTGGAATTACTTTATGTTAATTATTGACATCCGTTAGCATACATCCGTCCATGAAAGTTAGTTTTCAATTATGCATAATTTCATTATTTACAAGGTCAAGGATTGGGTTTATTTTATACTGTAACCGTTAAAAGAATAAAGCCCATTGAATAATAATTAGGTTGTAAGAAAAGCCCATTACGTTTTTAAATCTTCTAAATAGTCTCCTTCTTTTATGCTGTTATCACTCCAGCGAAATGTCTTAATTTTTAATCCACATGAGGACATATACAGAATTGAAGATGCATATGATAGCAGTTTCCAACATTAGCTGAATATCCCTTTTTAATTGTTATGTCGATTTCAGTTCTAATTTATCGGATTTTAAATTTCTATTTTCGAAAGAATCTTTTTTATTTCTTTATTTATATGTCTCTTCGTGACCCTGAGCGGTAAAATTATTTGGGTGCTGGGAAAAATAATTTCCGGAGTGAATTTTAATGGTAATACCGCATAATACATTGCGGTGGCTTCGACATTTATGCATATCTCCCCTACAAAATGTCAATTGTATTCAGTTGTGTCTCATGCTCTACAATTTTAGTTTTATAAAATAGGATCAAAAGCTGTTTTGGATAATTGAAATTATTATCATTGAAAAATTCTCATCTTATTCTTTGGCGATATATTTTTAAATAGCAATCTTTAGCGGATCCTTCAAAAATTTCTTCTTTCGTTTTCCAGGAACGGAACAAATGATTTACTGTATAAGATTAATTAAAGTTTTACTGGAATTCTGTCGTTCCGCCGATATTCGACACGAATGGCCGCCTATTCAGTTCACTCTCATCGTCTTCAAAATACATTAACCTATAAATTATAATAGCTTAAAATTTCTAAATCGACAACTTTTCTCGCCAACCATCGATTTTTCATACCATAGGGGAATTCATAAAAACTTTGGCTTGATTTATAAATTTGTAGCTTTATTTTGCGAACTTATGCTAATTTCTCAAGCCTGGTTCACATCCGCTTCGACAGATTCGCTTGGAATCGATCTTAACGCGACTGGAAGATGTAAGGATACATATTTTAATTCATAGAATCGGTTATGTAACCTAATCGTAGAAAGTTTCGCCAATTAGCGTTTATCCAGTAATTGCGTGGCTGGCTAGCCGCGTCATTCATTTCCGAAAGAGAAGTGGCCGCAGCGCTATCTATTGAGTTCACAAGGATTCAAGGCGATTGCCACTGGCGATGTAGTCTCCCTCTTGTGTTGGCTGAAAGAACTACATACTCCGTTCCCCCAACTCTGCCGGTGCTCCAGCCGATCTCCAGCGCTCACCCAGAGCCATCTGTTCGGCGCTAACACGAGTTTTATTCAGACCTGCTTTTTCCGAACTTGTTCGCAATTTGTCAACGTAAAAGTTTTTGCGACGTAAAAAATTTTGCTGCGGATCAATTTGTTACCACAAGGTGGTGCTCATGAAATTGAAGCTCTGATAAAATCCAGAGAACTGATGTCGCGGTAGTTACTCTAACGAAACAGAGTTTTAGGGATTCTGCCAAGAAAATCCGTCATGGCGGATGGTAAGCCAAAAACGTTGCTTCAATTTTGATGGTTAGAGCAAGCCGGCTCACTCAAGTCTTTGCTTCTATTTTGAAGAGAAATGCTCTCCAAAATTATAAATACTAAGAAATGTTTGCGTTAAGTTTCCAGTAAGTGTTAACGTGCATCTGACCGTTAAAACCACGCTGGTATATTTCTAACTATGCGTCAAAATTAGTCGTGGTATGAGATGTCATGCAGCAGATACATTAAAAAAATTGGAGAAAATGTGCAGAATGGACTTAATCAAGTGAATGTAACTCAATAATTAATCTCCTGAAAATAAGTTTTCAAATACCCTCCATAGTGAATACAAGAAATAAATCGAAGTTCTAGTATCTTAGTAAATTTTTGCTTGCACCTATTCAATCACTATGATCCATATTTCGTCTATAATTTTTCAAATATTTCAAAGCATAAATATAATTAAAAACTATCGCTCTCGTAAAGGTTTTGGTAGTTATGTTGGTTTATTTTAGGATTTTAATATTTTCTTTTACTAAGGAATGTTAAATCGGCGGAAGTTGAATTCTATCTGATTTCTCTATTTTATTTGACCGTTCGCTGATTTTTCTTTGCTTTCTGCTTAATATTTATGGTCCTTTGAATAACTTCAGTATAATGAAGGTAATTTTGAAGCATTATCAATAATTTCATCGTGATTATTCCGTACATCGTTAATTGATTCTCTGTTATTCTGTGTTATTTTAAATTAACCATCTATAGCTATCCGATCCCTTTTTTTCGAAGTTTCACTCATTCGGAAAATTTTACATTTACATTGACTAGCAATTTAAAAACAAATCCACTGTCTTTGATGTGGAATTCACCATAATAAACATGAGTTTGCAGAAGTCAGCTTCAGGATTCACTTTACTGCCCTACTCTGCAGTGCAAGTTTCATGGGTAAAAAGACGCGGAATAACAGAAAATCGTCCTTTTGATGCATTATATTATATCTATCCCTAGAAAAATGAGCTGATGGAACTATGCAACTTGCGGCGGTCATTAACCTTTTTTCATGTTAAACTTAACCATCAAATGGGACATTTCGATTGTTTTAAAAGATTATGTTGGAAGATCTCATCTTTAGAATCAAACTTTTTTCGATATTTTTTTCTTCTAACGGTTATATTTATTTTCATCAATGATTTTCCTTCAATTAAAAAGTCAGCCATAGAAATGTACATAAATTTCGGCAAAAGAAAAAGATATTTGTTGCTGATACGCAATGAAATTTATGCAAGTTCACTTTTATATTCTACCAATACTAGAAGTGTTCAAAGTAGTGCGTCGTTTGCTTCAATACATTTGTCAGCGTAGTAAACTGCTCTATGAATTACAATGGCTGAATTCTACATTGGGATGGTTTCCGTTCGTCAGACTTATAATTGTCTCATAGCTCGTATATTAGGCACTTAAGGGGTAACTTGTATGAACCACATGAAATCTATTAATTTTATAACGAAATATTTATACTAGATTTTTCCCCAATCGTGTATGAATTATTTTGGCTGACGACACAGCAGCAGTTCTTTATTGGTATGCCGTATATATGTAGTCGAAGGTAACATTGCGACTTTGTTTCCTCTTGGAAGGCAGGCGGAGCAACTTCCTTATCATTTCCTGTCGTGTCATTTTCCATTAGTTTTCTTTCTCAACAACCTTCCAAGAACGCCTATACTTTAAGCGGAGGAAAATGTTTTCCTTTTCAAAAGAAGCTTAAACAATTTCGAAGCAGAAGCTAGAAAATATTTCAATTTCAAAATTCTCTTACTTACGGATTGTAATTTGAATGTGTGATAAGTTACGCATGTTTTTATATACATACATTCATAGAGAAATCACTAGTCTGCCATTTTGTGTCGTGTAGACCTCGCCTCGGAATGCCATCTACCAACCTTTCATTTTGAATCAAACTATTTTGATGGAATTAGTTCTTCCTTCAGTCTGTATAAACAGGCCGAAGTGAATGAGAGTTTTACCTCTTCTATCCCAGTTCTGGAACAGAAAATTCGCCCAACTGTGATTCTAAATGCTTGCGAAGGAATGCTAGCTAACTCGTTTATCGTTTGTGTGAGAGCTTTTCGCAGCGACTAACGCTGATTAGATTACGGACTTTCTGGAATAACCGCTCTTCCGGAGAGCGCAATAAACTATGTTAAATCCGGTCTTTTATGCAACGTAGCGCTTTCGAAAAGTCTATTTTTGCCGAAACGTAGCCATAGTTCCTGACTCAGTATTAAATTAGGAACTTCTTTGCTGAGGAAAACAACACTTTTCTATTTTTAGGACGAAACTTCCTTTCAAAAAGTCACTCCAATTCCATTGGCAGTTCTTTGTTCTAGAAACGCTCTCTACAGAAGGGATTTTACACAGCTCGCTGCAATTTTATCGTAACATTTCATTTAGGCAACAGCCTGAAAATTCGTTCCATAACCAAGAATATATATATTCCGACTAAGCTTCCAATCTAAATTGTGAGCAAAATCAACGGATATCCATTAAAAATCAAGTTAATACCAGATATCCAGAGGTACCACTGAATGAAAAATTCAGTCACATCTTGATCATTTTGCTACCTAATGACGATAAAACTCTTGATTTCTTTGCTGATATTATAAATAATTCTCAAGTTTTTAATTTTCAATATTCATTTTATTCTATGTAAATATGAATTTGTTTACTTTAAGTATTTATGTTTAATATACTAACCAACCGTCAACTACGTATTTTACCAAATATAAACGATGTGACCTAGCCTCTCTTGGTGGATTGTCTTAGAGAAGGAAATAAAATAGAAAAGATGAAAGCTTATGGTTGGATAGTTATTCACTACAGTGTTTCTCTGTTACCCTATTCTATGACAGTATATTTAATCTTGTCGGTTAAAGCTGTCTGGGCGAAAGACTTAAGAGAAATAAGGAAAATAAAATTAATTCGTATGTTCCACAAACGGTTTTTACTTTGACTGGTTTCGAGTCGATCCAGTCTCTCAAAATTTGCTATAAAATAAGTATTTCTTCTGGTGCCTGAAAATGACTAGACATGTGGGCTGTTAACTTATATGCTTAATACACTAATAAACTGTTGGTAGCCACATATGAGTTCATTCCATGTAATTTGAAACTAATATTTTTGGAAAACTGTAACTTTAATATTTTAAATGATAGCATTTTGAATTTTACTGTAGCTCTCAATCAAAATTCGGTTCGGTTTATCACTTCTATCACTATCAGCTCTAGGTTACAAAATTGTGTGAAATACTCAGGGAAAAATTAATTACTGAGTTAACTATTAACTATAGACCTTATGCATAAACATTTCTGTGGAAGTAATTCTGGAAGTTTGTTTTTGATGGGATAAAAAATGCTGGAATTTTTGAAGAGCGAAATTTCCTCTGAGGATATTATGTTCAAAATGAAAAATTTAAGATAACGCCGTTTTCTTCCTAATGCGGACACGATCATTCAAACTCATAATTTTAGATCTAATGACATCTTAATCTTTGGGAACTGAGAAATAATTTTTTCGCTTGTAAAATGGAATTTGCTTCCTTAATTTACAGATTATGACGGATCGAAATAAATAGGGTATGGTCACAGTTTATTGTCGCATTTGATATAACCTTGCTTAGTGAAGGTTTGTTCATAGAAATATTTGAGATGATGCTTTGAATTAACAGGAATTATGTTTTGGGCGTGAGAGACAATTTTCTCAACTTAATTATCGTGATGCCAACTGTGTCTGCGAACTTAAATCAAGTACTACTTTTTGTTTTAGTCTAGTCTTACCATGATCAAAACTATCATTGAAAAAGGCTTTAAGATTTCATATTTCTCCATATGGAACTATCTAAGTGAGTTTTGGAGAATCATATGCTTCCAAAGATTGACAAGATTCACATGTTTCGTCTACAGAAATTAAGCTATTTCTAATATAAATAAAGGAAAATATTCTATTTATTCTTGCTTTTAAACAATAAAACAGTCTGTTTTATTTTTCTAGAAGTTAAGGAATAAAATTGATTCATGGCTTACAAATTCAAGAAAGTAAATACGTTTTAGACTGAATGGAAATGAGTTTTTTCTGAAAATATTAGATGATCTATTTTTAACCGAAAGCTGAAAAATTACAATCAAAATAAATAAATCGACACATTATTTTCATTGTCATCAAATTTACTACTTTTACAACTACGTTTTCATTCGATAAGGACCTATTGTACCTTAAGAATCTAACTTTGTGTTCCGAACTTAAGTTCTCAAGTTGTATTTAAAGATAGCTATTACAAGATTTGACAAATGCTCATCTTCTTACTTTACTTTCCTTTCTCTTGCTGCTCTCAAATTATTCTTTCACATTTAAAATTTCATTTATATCCAACTATTACTGTATTATTCAGCTATTACAGATGTTAAAATTTACTATCCTTCAAGTTAATTTCCTGCTATAGTGGTGAACGATAGGTTAGAAATTATACGTAATTTATTCTAATTACTGAGGTTGGAAGTTCAATAATTAAATATCTTCAGCCAGTCAGCTGTTGGATTATCTCCTTTTATTCTCTCTCTTATGTAAATAGTTCTTATTAATCCTACCATTGCAGTATTACCACATTTTACTATTATGTTTTCATTAACAGTAAGCTGTTGATATTGCACCGTCTCAGCTCTAGAAAACAAAAAAATCTTTTAACCTAATTTCTTGAGAACTTTGTTGTAAATTCGCCTCAATTTTTAAATTATCAAAATTAACTTTTCCCTCGAAGGTTATGGTTACTGCTAAGCAAAAGATACTGGTATTATGATACTGCATGTATAAATATGTAATAAATTATAATAATGTAATATGAATAACATTTAATGTAAATTAAATCACTCTGCATGTATAAATTGTACAATAATATGTGTAGCTTTTTGAAATATGCTAACTTCTGATAAAAGTTTAATTATTTGTATTTTATGTTGTACTACTAACATTTAGTATTTATCTTTAATCTGTTTTTACAATGTAATAATAAATTAAATAATTTCTGAAGAATTTGTACTAGCTGTTTAATTTTTTTTTCATATACCTTTCCTGTCTCCAAAGCATTTCCATAGGCAGGAGAGTTAATCCGTTTCCTACCAGTAATCATACCGATAATTCTTCCAATATTCCTACCTATTTCTGTCAGTCCCTTGACCACAAGCGAGTGGTTGAAACAGATATTGTATAACAGCCATCAAGTCAGTTTCATTTATGCCATCCTTTTTTCTATAATTTTCTTGATTTCATTTATGTGCCTCCACCCCATGCATTTATCTGCATTATACGTACTGCACTTGAGATTCGTTTGCTTGACTTCTCTTTTTTCCTGCTCCTGCGAAACAGACGCCACAGAACTAATCGGATCCTGAGGAAAAGCCATACTCTCGTGCCATCATTTCTTTGTTGTTGTTGAAGGCCATGGTTTTCTATTGATGATGAATTTGCTTCTACACAGTTCATGTTTTTGGTGTTAATTTAAGAAT
This sequence comes from Pachydiplax longipennis, assembly GCA_036926295.1. Taxonomy (NCBI): domain Eukaryota; kingdom Metazoa; phylum Arthropoda; class Insecta; order Odonata; family Libellulidae; genus Pachydiplax; species Pachydiplax longipennis. The sequence continues at coordinate 10,182,726 of JAVFKF010000007.1, read as the reverse complement.
ATCTGAGTGTCAAGTCTAATCTCATTAAAATATTAATTTATCAGTTGGTATCGACGATATCAAAAGAAATGTGGGCATGGCTTTCGTTTGAAGAATTAAAGTCATTTCTTTAGGAAGATCATCATGAAAGTAATGATAACATTTTACTGGTTCACAGTAGAAGAAAAATCAAGCTGTATGTGTAAGAGACGGACATAACTGTATTCCAATTCGAAAATATGTATATTCGAAGTAATAATCATACTGTACGAAGTCTTCACTACGCGAGTCTTCGTGCAGTACATGAATTAATAATTAATTTACTTCATTAATTCATTATTTTTGAAAACTAAAAGTAAATAAATATCCAATCAAGTGCCCGTTTCAGTAGAAAGGAAGAAAGTGACATCGAAATGAATCCTCTGGTAGGCAGCTGTTTAAATAAGTTATAGGTTAGACAAAACATTAAAACTGATATCTTAGAAAAATAACCAGATTATTTAATAGTGAGTTAGTAAGTAATTGGCATTAATCATTCAAACATCTTACAAATAAATTAGTTTCCCTCGAATCTTGACTATGTTATGTAACAGAAAACTCAGTTCGAATAATTCTTATGTCATAGTAATTCATCACTCATGATGATATACTTAAATTCTTCAAATCGAAATAATTTAATTTATGCCTCAAATATAAATGAGTTTAGTTAAATTCGCAGTAAGAGGCAAGGTATTATGGAAATCCATAATGCAGAATAAAGAGAGGGGTGGTACTTTTTCCACAAAAACTATTTTCTTTTATAAAAAAACACGACCAAGTTTCGACAAGTAATCGTCATAATCAGGTGATGACAATTACTGGTCGAAATCTGACCGTGTTTCTTCATTAAAAAAATAGTTTTTGTGGAAAGTACACATGGAATTTTCATTCAACATTGTTGAGTTATGATTCATAAATCTCAGAAGACCTAAAGCTATCCATTCATTCATCTCGTCACACTCACAGATGGACATCTAAATTTAAATAATTTAATGACTGCAATATTTTATATTAAAATTAATCTACAATAAAATAAATTTGGATCAAAAACTGTCACCTCGCCTGTTTTATCCAAGTCAGTATTTGCACGCTTCTTCAACATTTTAGCAAATTTAAGTGTGAGGTTATATCTCACGGTAAATATAACATTTGTGTTATTAAGTTATGACATTGTTATCATTAGTAGTAACATGAGCGCATGAAATTCTTTGTTCTCTCCTTTATTGAAACGGTCTCGTTCAATTATATCGAAGATCTTTGCGTGTTCGGAAATCGCCTCTGATATAATATAACGGCTGACTCTTGATCGGCGATATGAAGCGTTTAAATTTCAACCGTAAGGAGCGGTAGTGTTAGTAATCTATAATCATTCCGAGCCATTTTGCCTTCTGAGGCAAAATGTTATATGTCTCCCTCTTGATTTATATTTGAAGTTGGTCGAAATCGATCGTAAATGAAAGATACACCTAATTTCTCTTTGAAACCCTTAATTTTTAATTTTATATCTAAAATTGTAGAAATGAAGCCGTAATAGATCAAGTTTGCGCACTAGAGATGGGATTGTGAATTTTTATTCGCCGTCTAAGCCATCGCCATGGTCCTATATTTATCAAGTATCTCGGAGAAGAGGAATATCTTGATCGCATTTAGGATGTCCCAAAGCAATCCTATGAAATTCATTGTCTGTGAATGGCAATGCCTCTAGAGTTTCGATAATGGAGTCTTAACACAAACACATCTTCAGATCTTTAAATTATCTATCAACAATTAGAAAGTGAGCGATTACTCTTTATCATACATGGGATAATATGCTTGCTTCCATTATTGTAAATCTACAACTAAACATGTACCATACAAGCCACCTTTTCGGAGTGTGTTAGGGGATGAACTCTACTTCCCAAATCGATTACTTTCGCGTATCGTCCAGGGAAAATATGAATTTTTGAAGCGACTTTCAATAGCATCCACATCTTCCTCGCTGAATTGGAACAGTCTATGTAAGAGGAAGGATACTAATATATCGTTTAATAACGTTCTCCCACTGAATTCATTAAGTAAATTAAACTCTATTTGAAGTCTTCTTTCTCTGAAGATTCCCATCCTGTCCTGAAGCATTTCAATAACACTCACTGACTTATCGTAGCAACATCTTACAAAACATATTGCTTTTCACTGCAACTATTTAATAAAAACAACAACGTCAAGCAATTACTCAGACGAATATGATCATTTTTGCTTCACTCAGTATTATCATTTATTTTATTCACATTCTTTTAATGAATTTTTATGCGATGTAACAATTTCTGCCTTTATGATATTTATGGTTTTTTGCAGACCAGGACTATTAACCGTAATATTTTTTGGTTCCGATTTTCTCTTAGTTTCAAAGAAATAAACGAATGTTACTCAGTTTCGAATTTCCATTTCGCATTAACATAAAATTTATACTTTCTTTCTATATTCCTTTTGGGTTGAATTTCAAACAAGATTTGTTTTGTTATTTTCTAGACATCAATTTATTACTCTTTCGATTTTCCAGAATTTCTGGATGAAAGGGATATTACTAATCAATTACATGATTTCTCTCTTGGTCAACCCTCACAAACACTCAAATTTCGTTTCATCCATAGCTAAAAGTTTCCTTAAATGGGTCAGAAAATGAATGCATCCCCTTTTGCTTCTTCCCCTAGTGCCGCAATTCGATTGTTATTCCTTTTAGAAATAGGTCAAATTTTTGAAAACTAGTCTCTAACGTTTGAATCATATATTTCTTTCATTTCTTAAGAACAAAGGTACAGGGTTAAATTAATCCGCTTATTCACTTACCCAAGCTACAAGAAATAAACCGAGTTATGAGAATGCTACTTCAAGTGAATGGGTTTTGACTAGGCACAAGTCTCGTTTTCGCAGAAAGGTTTTAACGCGCGGTCCCGGTCAAATTGTCGCGGTTGGATGGGAAATGTTGGAGAAGGAGATAACGAAAGCTACGATGACTTTAGACAGATGTCATTATTACGCAAACAAACTCATAAAGTGTTGACATTGCACAGAGCTAAACCGTCTTAAGAGCGCATGAAATTAACTCAGGAAAATTTTTAAGGCAACGTCCCTGTTTTACCCGCTTCAGAATCAATTAGGTTCTCTTTCTTGCCTTTAGAATATGGTAACCCTAGTTATCACTTATTCAAAGTATCTTACTTACGTAATGTCTTATGATAGAATACATTGATTTTTCATTTCATTGATAAGCGATGAGTATTTACGATATTATACTTAATTATTCTATATAACTCTGGAATTCCTTGTTATTGTTAAATACAGAAGGAAAATATTTATTCGATTATACGATTTTTATACATCTGAAGAATACTATCGCCATTTACTTCTTGAGAACGTTTCTTGTTGAATAAGAAAGGCCCCATGCTAAACCATTAGGCCTGAGCTGCAACATCAAGATTGAATCTACGAATGCAAAATGAATATGGCTGTGTTAAAACATTAGAGTTTAAAGGTACAAAAAAGCCGCAGATTTCGAGAAAATTATCCACTGAAGATGGTAATTTAGTTGACGAAACATTTGTTGGGAAAACCAACCTTTCAAAGGGTAGATCTCAAATCTTCGTTGCTAACTTTCCAAACTGCATGCTTGCAATGTACGGTTTTTTGGAACTTTCCAAATTATTGTCTTAAATTAAAAAATTTTCGTATGTGAAAACGATTTCATTCGTTATGTGTACTAAAAGAGAACACTTTTTAGTTTGGTGAAATCAATCAATATATACCGTTGCAAAAATATGTATTCCCTTGAAAATGTTTCCGAGCGAACGAAACCGGTCGTCATAGTAAAGTTTGTGGAAAATCACTAAGCCTTTTCTTTGTTACTTTTCACTTTATTTTCACTTGGCGTCTTAGCAAATTAGGGAAGCAAAACTATTTAAACATTGGCATTTGTTTCAGGAAGTGGCTTAAAGGCCGCACCTCTGGTTTAGAAGGATGTCTGAAATTCCGCTTTAAAAGAGTTTTCCTTAATTTTCATCTATTTTAAACCGTTTGAACGAACAATATATCAAGGTTAGTGGAGGTATGTATGAGATTATTCGCGTTGGATTGAACGTTTGGAAAGGATAGAGAGGAGCAAAATAGCAAAGATGGTAAATGAGGAGATTGTGAATGGTAGTCAAGGGAGAGGAAGAGTGAGAAATAGCAAGTTGATTGGGGAAAATTGAAGAGAAAAGAAGCTCAAAGAAAGGAACATGATTTTGGAGTGTCTAAAGCAAATTTAAGTGTATGCTTACGAATACGTTTCACTAATATGTAAGGATAGGGAAATTAAGAGGATTATTCTGAATAAATGAGATGAAAAATGTGCTTATTTCGAGGAGGAATTGTGTGATTTATATGTATGCCGCTTTCTATAAATAAGTTGCGTAGTTCATTCCACTCTATTTTATTTTCGTGGACTTCAGAGATTGCTTCCGTAACGTTTTTTGTTGGCAAAATAAATGAGATCGCAGTTGGGAAGACGCATCAGAGAGAAAAGGGAACTTATTTTTGAAGAATGCAGTGTTTTTAGTATCATCTGAATAGAAAATGCCGAGCAAATTTGAGACGTGCTTTGATCTTTGAATGTACGCTTTTGCGTAGAGGTTAAAATTGTCGCAACTTAGTCCGAGAGTGGTGAAAATCTTCGCTCTTCGTGCAACAGAGGAAATTATTAACATTTTTCAAAGCTGCACCAATTATTTTTTGTGCTTCAAATTCTTTCTGAAAAAAAAATATGCTGTACCTTGAAAAGTTTCGGTAAACAGATAGATACTGAAATAAAAAACATCTGAGTAAATATAAGTAATATAACTTATGCTTAGGAACAAAGTTGTGATCTCATGTAAATCTGATGTATAATATAGATGTGTAAGATAGATATAATAAGACAATTTGTTTCTGTACTTAACAAAGCTTCAACTTCAATTGACTCAGAACAGGTCAGAGTTCTCGTCTAATCACTCTCATATTTTTAGCCATTAGCGTAGCATATCTTCCCGTTTTCCTCCTAATGAGTGTATTCTTAATAATTATTTCATTGATTCATTTAAGAACTTGCAACCTTAGATATTAATTTGAAACAGCTAGAAAACCCAGCATTGCTCGGTGAAAATATATTGACTGAGAAAACGTGTCCATTGACGCTAAAAAAGAAACAAATGGACGCGGAAATTTTAGTCAAATAATAATAAAGATGTTTCAGCATAGGGCTGTTTACTCTAATAATATCTTGAAATTTTTTCCCGAAACCTCATTCCCTAATTTTATAAAATATAAACAAAGCGTATGAGGATAAGTAGAAGAGAGTCTGAGGCTGGCTTCTCTTCGTCGAATAACGGATCAATCTTAGATCACCATCCCTTCCATCAGTTTGAGTCAAGTATAAATATTGGTAACAATACAGAATCTGGTCCAGAGGTTCCATATTTACCATTCGCGAGCATAAGATGAGCTATATATGAACTCTTGGTCACTCTTGCATTGTGTGCTGCCTAAATTAAAATAGTTTAACATTGAAATTGTATATGAGAAAATTAATTCATTCCCTGAGTGAAATAAAATAGAATGTTTTTCAATTTGTTTGCAATCGTTTTCATTAGCAAGACAGAATAAATATAACTAATTTAAAATAGGGACATTAGTTTTAGAAAGTGACTAAAATGCCTTAGTGAACGGGCAAAATGACACAAAATTTGGCTTGAAGACCGCAGGTTCCCCCTCTGATCTAGTCAAACCGTTGGTCTCTTTGAGCTAATTATCATTCGTAGCATAAATGACATAAATGAGCAGCTTAATTTGTATTCATTTACCCAATATCAACGCTCACCAAAAGTAGCGATCTAATTTTTCGTAAATTTTGTAGTATCAATGTTTTAGGGGAGCTACCATACCAGGATTCGTGTATTAATTACTAGACGAAGAGATTCCTTGACAGCCTCAATCTTATACTACAATTTGCACCAGTAGTTCACCAGATCGCGGTCCATAAGCCGCATTTAATCCTTCAGTTAAATCAATGTGGCTCTTTCTCTGCAGAAATTAAACTTTTTCTTTGCCCATTGAGCGCATTTGTTCATTAGAAATCGTTAGTTCAATGATGAATCAAGCAATTCGTGCTCTAATTCAGGCTCTATAAGAGGAGATTGGTACTGATATTGAACATTATTATGAAAACATGGATAAACCAGCAACATTCAATGTTATGTAAATAAATCAGTATTTGAAACTGAAATAGGTTTCATATGACTTACTTAAACTACACATCAGCTTGGTACCGTTGCTTTACATGGCTTTCGTGCAAGGAAGGTCTAAAAGGCATAATAAATGAAAGTAAAATAAAAAACATGACCGGTGGAACATCGAGAATTTGAGGATCTTAAAGAAATATTTGTAGCGAATATAAACAGCTTCAATTTATTGTGGGATTACCTAAAACGAAGTAATTTCGAATTCTTCGTCGAAGAATTCCGCTCATGCCTCGCTACAGCTACAACTCATATAACTATGGCTCCTCATTCTCCCTTATCTGAAAATAATTTATCTCCTCTTATTTCTCTATCGGTGTGCTGCGAATCTGTATTTAGACCAACTGATTTTATCGAGATACCTCCTTTGTTACCGTTAGGAATTAGGGTTAAAGATTGTGTAAACAGCCGAAAAATTCCTTCATTGAAGACGCCTTCTTTTACAATCGAACAAATGCTAACGTTCCAGCGATAAAGTTTTCAAATCTTTTTGTCACGGAGGTTAAAGTTAGGAAAACGGAAAATTAAAAATTATTCCAAGTCTTAATCTATCAATTATAAAAAGTAACGAGAGCCATGGCGGAAAATATGACATAGCGATTGAAAATACAAGGATGGATGGAGATACTTATAGAATTATAAGAAAGGAAAAGTCCATAACATAATATTCAAAATAATACCGGTCGAGCTGTGATATTTTAGCTACAAACAACAGATACCCGAATATATAATACTCCATCTACGGGTATTTATTCTATACACTTGTTATTACAGCTTGTCAACTGCCCAATACTGTTAAATTTTGAAACCGTCTACAGTTCTCAGGTAACTAATTTACATCTATTATATATAGATAACGTTTACAAACACTCCTCAAGTACTAAAATTTATCATGCATTTCCATGGTTTCAAGCATCTATACGGCTGTCGAAATTTTTCGAAACACTTATCACTCCTGGCGGCACGCAGTCTGCAATTCACAGGTTTAGACGAAAGGCTGTAGAATAGCTGAATTAAAGATGAGCAGTATCTATTTTGAAAATAGATATTTTTTCCTTAGATAATTATCAAATTATTAAAATCGATTAGGCAAGGCGCTGATAATGATGGTGAACCGATGAAGCTATCTTAGTTTTTTTTCCTTCTGCGCTCAGTATTATTTCAAGGATCGAATCTACGAATTCTTACGATTTTTCATTTTCATTTAAATAGAAAATTTAGAATTAAACATCCATTAATTATTATGTAGCCAAGGTTAAATTACAGATTGAAGAACGATTTTCTTCTCATGGTCCACTGTATGGTCCTCAAAATAAATGGAAATGCGAAATGAATATCATATAATTGTATTATTAGTATATACAAATCAGAAGGAAAAAATCATGCTATTACTTCAAATGTGAATTAAATTCCACAAAAGTTTTCAAATAGATGCAAGCAAATTAATATCCAGTGTATAGCACATTAAATAATAGTGCAACTTTAGACATAGTGTCTATATGTACGCCATGCTTTGAGGGGGCTAAATGATATTTTTCTATATACAGAGCTTCGAAAATTTCTCGATTACGCATATATAAGAATGATAAATCCAGCACGTATTTTTCCAGGGAAGTGGCAGCTTGGAAAGGTGAATTTAACTCTTGAAAATATGGATGCTACTGATTCAGTCGCGGATTATTTAAAACGTATTTTCTTATGTATCTTCCTGTATACCTTTCATACACATTGTTCATATTTTTTCCTTTCGAGTTTTTTTCCTTATACATACAATATCCAGGTCTCCGAGTAGATTTCTCAGATTCCACATCATCTCATCCAATCAAGGGTTGTGCAGGAAAAGCAATTCTTGAATGTTACTGCTCTTGTGCGTTCGCTGTTTCAATTTAATCGCCGGCAAGTCTCAGGAATACATCTCCGTATCAGTATATCTTCTCAAAATTTTTCACCATTACTGTTTCTAGATGACCCTCCAAAAACGAGGTCACAGTGGGCGCAATCGCTCTTCACTCATTCCCTCACACTCTCAGTTACTTCCCTGACCTACATACAGTTTTAGCTATTTTCATTTTTCTTCTTCGCTGAAATACTAAGTTTGATTTATTTATTATCTCTCCACGGTTTTTTTAAGATGATGAATCTCAAAGATAAAATCAATCGTTAAAAGCATGACTATTCAGCGTATTGTTTGGAAGCAATCTATGGGCAAGTCATCACGAAATTTATTTATCTCTTCTCTGAGTTCCGCTGCATTGAGATACCACATTTTATAGAACTTAAAAATCAAAGTTCAGAAAGATCTAGAGCACTAACCTATGAGCTAATTCTAAATGGATTATATATGAACTTCAATGTAGTAACAAAAATAAAATTCTAGTAATTATTTTTATGACAGATCTGAGAGAAATTGCTTCGTTCGCTTAAAAAAATCTAAATTAAATAAGCAATTATTATATCTTGAAAAATCATTATGATGAAGCATGTTTCAAATCGCTAAAGATTCATCGGTAAGATATTTGACTCTTTTGGCTTACATTAAGTAATTAGATTCCGCATAAGTAATTTAATCTGCTCATTCGAAAAAAATAATTCAAGCTCATCGACAGTCTGTGTTCTGATTACAATGAAAACGCTTATATGCAGTAATTAGGCGTGAAAAGAATACCCAAACTGATTTAAATCCACTGTGTTATTGGAAATGCCAACAAAATTTATTACCACGTCAGAAGAGATATTTATTGCTCTAGCATTGTTACGTATCTGTCTTTCGGTCTTCTCCTTGGTTTCTTCTCCTATCTTGATATTCAGCTGAGTACTGCTCTGAGATTATGTCCAACGGTTTTCATTTCTTCTCGTTTCCTGACCTATCCACATTAATTTCGGTGACCTTAATTTATCGATGTTGTCTCTCACTCCTATCATCATTCTCATCCAAAATTACGTTTTTGTCTCATCTTTAAATCCAAGTATACAGTACAGTATTGTAATGCTTCATACTGTCTGGAGTTGCTGGAGTAATCTCACAAGTTTCTCTTCTATTGATAAAATCCGGATGAACGCATTCCTTGACGACCTTCCTCTTCAAGAATGATGCCGATGGTTGACTTCAGAAAATGATCGTTCGTTTTAACTCAAGTATAATTCTTCTGTTCACCTCCTTAATCATTTAATTGATACCTATTCACGTGAATATATTTGGATGTCCTTGTTGCTATGCATGAGTTTAGATATCTATGAGCTTGAGTTCGAAAGTTAATGTTATTTTATCGTTGAATTTGAATGAATCTTCTTGTAGGCAGAAACAGAGAAAATGAATTTAGTAAAAAGGCAGTTATTTTTATGCTAATATTCAAAATAGAAGTCGCTTGAAATAGTAAAAGTACACAGCTCTGAAAGAGTTAATCTAAACGTCGAAATGCAGTGCATAAGTGTCAGCGTTTTCATTGAGGATTTATCACTGAATAGTTAAAATTTATTCGCACGTTTATAAATAATCACTATTACATAAATAAATCACAAATGAATGAATATATGTATCATTGGCCATTTTCGATCTAATGTTGGATGTAGGTCTCCTCAAGTCTCTCCGTATATCTCTTAACCTTCGGTCTTCTTCTTGGTCTCTTCACATCTCTTGGTTCAATTGTGAACTGCTCATGTCCTTCGATTGACGTCTTTTCCCGCCCACGTCCATTTCAGTGATCACGTATGTATTTACCCACATGTATATACCTACATTTATATATTCATAATAGTGATCATTTTAAAATGTATGACTAACTGCTAATTGTACGGCCATGGGTTAATCGATTAAAATCTCATCCAATCAGAAGGAAAATCTATTAACTCCCTCGGCTCCCTATTATCCGCCCTCTGTCGTATTTGACTATAGTTTCATCGTCAAGAACCCCCGCGAGATTGCAAATAAGAACCCCTCGCATTTCTTTATTCCCAATCTGGAAATTTCGGCCTCCGTGCAATCATGGCTTTATCCTTTCCTCTTTGACAGATTCCCGTACCGCAGCGACTCGGAAGGGTGGCGTAGGTTAGGGAGGGGGCCTTGGGTTGGGGGGCCACGGGGATGGGTCCTCGGAGGCAGACGAGGGGAAGGGGAGGGGGTGGAAGAGAGAGCCGGTTCGCTGGGCGTCGGGGGCCTTCGTATCGATCTAGCGAGGCTTGAAGACGGAGGAGTGGGGAGGCAGACTGGGTGTGGGGGGGGCGTGGGTGCGTCTGGGTCGTGGAATGGTTGCCAAGCAACAAAGGAAGAGGCTGGGGCGATACTCGGACGGCTCTGGAGATGGGGAATCTCTCTCTCTCTCGTTGGGGGGGGGGGGGGGGAGGGGGGGGAATGGCCCTGCTGCCCTCTGCGATTGCTTCGGAGATGTGTTTTGGCGATGGCTTTGGAGTGAGCGCTCAACGAGGAGCGATTATGCGAATTGGGAGGGTGGAGAACGAGGAAGGTAAAGATGGGGGAGTGAAACCGGCGGCCGGAAACGTGGCCTCATAGACACGGACATCTATTTGTGCTTTCTCCGTGAAAGAAATCAAAACGCGATAGAGGGGGAGAAACTAGTTCAGGTAGTCCGATTCTACTAGCTGGTTAATAATCTTTTCTAGGAACCTAGGAGTGTGGCTTATTGAACGTCCCATTTACACCGGGACTGTCCCGGTTTTAACGCACGGTCCCGCTCAAATTTCCCCTTTCCGTAGTTTGTGCGGAAACTTGGAGAAATAACATACTGTAAAATACGGATATTGTAACGATGGAAATCATCTAATGCACAGTTTCGTAAATTATTGACAATGCACAGACTCACACATAGACAATACATAAGGTGTCACAAAAGCAAATGAAATTAACGCAGACTAAGTTTAAGGCAACTTTCCGGTTTCGTTCCGATTTTAGCCGCTGTAGAATTTTGTTAGTACCGTTTTCTCACCATCAGAATACGGTAACCCTTAGTATAGAGGGGGTTAGAAGAAGAGTAGCTGCAGTGAAGAGAACTTGTGGCGAAGAGCTTTGATAAGGGAATCAGGGTAAGTTTGGGAAATTCCTTTGACTGGAATTTTTTTCTTAAAATGGTGTGAAACTTGAACTCTTTCGCTGCAAAGGTGTGAAACATAAAAGTGTGCCTTTGACTATTTCACATTGCAAAATTCTGTATTAATACTCTTAAATGCGTATGCATCCCTTTAGTTTTATTTGATCCTGCTCTTAGATAAGGGATACAACAAAAACGTCTATAGTAGGAAATCGGGACTAGATAGTCCCTTAAACCTTGTTAGATTTAATAATAATACATAAAATTAATACAGATTTTAGAAATAATATAAACTATAATATCACACAGACCTTTTAACAAGTTAGGCAACGATAGAAAGGAAAAAGGAAAGATAGGTTTTGTGGAAGAAATATAACTGTGATATGAAAAATTACACAAATAATAAATTATATATTTATTTACTGATTTCTATCGTAGTTTGACAAGTCTGGTAGAAGTATTGTTCGTACAATTAATATTTAAAAGAAATAATAATAAATCATTTACAAATAATAACTGATTACATTAATAAAGACCGAATTAATTTTATATTATAAAATATGATTAGCTAATACGTTAATTAATAATTATTACAAACCTAAAACCCACTGTTATTATTTATATTATAATAAATACATGGCATAGCATGAAAGATTATCATAAGTCCACTGTAAGTAAATAAACTGAAGGAAAGAAATATATAGAGAGATTATTATTGTGGACAGCAAAAATTACAAAAATTATTAAAAAATACAATATAATTCAGAACATGTATTTTTGCCGGTAAAAAAAGAAGCGTAAAGGAATATTCTTCGTTTATAGCATATTATGAACATAGAATGAGAGGAGATATTGAGCACTGATGATGGAAAGGAGAGTATTTGTCTGTTTAGGATACATTTGAATTCGAGGATTGTTCCGATGTTAAATGATGTCTACTGGCTACTCTATCATTGCAATCATTTCAGATAATCTGATAGTTTCTATTTTATTTATCGTTTCGGATAGTTTAGTTGTTGATTTTCTATGGTTATCGTTTTGTGAAATGCTTGAAAGAAATCCACCTCTTATTTTTATGGGTGGATTATTATTAACTATTAGACACTTTTTATTTTAAGATTGCGATTTTTCTGAAATTAAATAATAAATTGTTCCATGGAATCTATTTCCTCAAAAATATTTACCACTACGTCCAATTTTTTCTGCTCCATAAGTGTATACTTGTTACTTCTTCAGTCTGCCTGAATGTAATCCTGGTAGAATGTGCAGAGAATGTCGACAAACAGTTCTGATGATAGATAAAAGAATTCGAGTGGATTCGATGATCCTTCTAGTTGTTTGAGCTTTTGTGGGTTATTAATAGAGTTAAAGAGAATCAGTACCTTTGTTAAATTCATTTTCTAATTCACAGTTATCTTGTATTAATTAGTAAGCCCAAATAAGACGTGTATCGATTGTCAAAAAATGTCTGAATTTTGTGCTTACTGTGTGAATCTCCGAAATGATCATGGAAGAAGAAGTCATTGTTTTGACGAATGTACGATTATTTATTATAATATTTTATATATATGTTCAGTTAGGTAAAAGGATATTGGAAAAGAAAAGAAAGAGGAAAAGAAAAACACTGTATTTGCTAAGAGTGTGTTTTGGTATTGATACGAAAATCATAAGTTAAATAATGCTAGAAGTTTTTAGGTTTTTTGTTTATTTCCACGTCTTACTATTATTATTTTGATGATGATATTGAAAGCAAAGCTTTTCATAATACAAATTAATGAACGTACGGATGGGATATTAACTTAGGTTTGAATTTATATCTATGCATACGTAGATTGTCTTTACACCTATTGGATCAGCTTCATGATATATATATATATATACTTCATGAAGTAACAATATATTATTTAATGGTAAGTAATTTTCCTATTAGGAACCATGAGTTTTCAGCTACAATGATGGCTTGACATATCTTTCCATAATTGGCAAAATACATAATTTTTACAAGATTGCTTAAGACATTAATTTAATTTCAGTACCAATCTTTGCAAAATAATTAAATCGTTAAGAGTTGATATGTAGCTTTTAAGTGTAAAAGTGGATAAAATTGTATCCAAAGCGGTAAAAAGCGAAAACATTCTTTGAATTTCAAAGGAAGAAGGAGAAATACGACTTCTACAAAAAATATTTTTAAGTCATCATGTCAAAATCAATGTTTTCATATATTAAATACTACGAGGTATGAATTTTATGCCTTAAATATTGTGATGAGAGAGTCCGATGTTTTCTTCCTTAATGAGGCGTTATCTCGAACTATCGACGGAACGGTCAAATCTAATTTAATTTCGATTATTTGAAATCCCTCTGACTATTTCCAGATTCTCATCAGGAGAGATTGTTATCTGGCCTCAGAGTATTGGCTGAAAGCGAAATCTTCTAGCCAAATGTCTCTTTTCATTTTAAAACTTCGCACACAATTTCTGCATACAACCGTAGAGATCACACATTGACGTCAATTTTTGCAACAAGGGCTCAAATTTAACTAAAAATTCTGATCTTCAATATTCTTCACGGTCAGTTTATTTACCTCTTGTGACATAGACAACATACCAAATAGCTTGATAGATTCATTTTCATCCAACTCTTCTGAAAATGGCACTTGTACTATATTTAATGTGACTCTTTTTATGATTTAATAAATTACCTAACTTTATACCCAGTGACCTATTTAGAGCAAAGAAATTCTATCTATTCAGGTCGATTGTTTTGTAGCAATTTAGCCATTTTGCTATTTCGTATTTGTTCGTTTATTGCATTGTACTTTATGTGGTTATTTTTTCAAATCTGCAGTTGTTTCGGCTGGATAGTTGTTTGGCTCGTGGTAACGATGTTGTAATGTATTTGAAATAAATATATTTTGATAAGCATGAAAATACTTGATGATAACAATAAGCGTCAAATGGGAGGATGTTGTTAGAGGAAAAAGTGAGGCGGTCGCTATAATTCAAATAAAAATGGGAGTTTAGAAATATCACGATGAGATATATTTCTTTCTCCCACCATCTTGGCACAATTTCAGTAACTCTTAAATATTTTTCCCAACCTTTGTACTTTAGTATATTTCTAACCATGAATATTCCCAGCCAAAGTACTGCTAAAGGCGTAGCAGCATCAATAATATAGCAGCATAATAATACTTCATGCTCTGTTTGCAGAAGCTTTTCGTTTCTTCACATTTCGAAACGAAGTTCGAAACTTACTTTTTTTCTGCCAGTGGTTTTCTGTTGGCTCTCTATTAGATTAGAGATTTTTCGCCAGTTAAAGAACGTTGTTCAGAAATTTTCAGGTATATCGCAACTATTGATTTCCTTTCTTAATATATTTTCATTAGTTCTCGGGATGCTAAATCTTCGACGCCAGTTTAGCATAAAGCTCTTAAAAATAGCTTACTGCTTCGGCAGACGAATCTAAATCCATCAAAATCATCAACTTACTAGGCAAAGTCATAATCAAATCGTTTATTGCTATGCTAATCAGTATTTATTTTCGTTGGTTTCACATATTGTTTACACGCTTATATAAAACCCAAATTTTGTTCAGTAAGTAGTTTTTATTCCAGGATGAACTGCTTTGGGACTGTAATTAATATACGCCTAAGTATTCACTTTCGTCACAATATATATCGTCCTCTCTTTTTTACAAAAAAATTAATGTCAGAAATTACCACTCCTTCTTGCTCGTTTTCAGTCTTTTCGGTATGGAAATAAAGCATTGAAATCGTATTTGGTTACTTCTTAGATTTGTAAGTGGAATGAGATAATATTGTTCGCTTGGTAGACACTGAGGCATTTTCTTATTTAATGAATATGAGGGCTGATCATTCTTAATTCAAAATCGGTTTTACTCACCATAATGGTATACACAGTCATCAATAAAAGAATTCACAAATAAACTAAAGGGAAACTAGGTCTGTGGATAATGACTGTCTTCATTAAATTTGGGAGCTTTCCGCGAAGTAGTAAGCAATCGCTCAAATTGTACGTTCTTGCAATGCAAAAATGAGATAAGGCGCTCATAAGAGCTTTCATATCAAGCAGCGCAGTCAGAAAATGGCTGAAATGCTCTTAATGGTCTCAAAGTTTAAAGATAATTTTTATCTTTTATCAATTCTTTGCCTGTTTTTCCAAAAATTCGGAAGACGTTTTTAATTTGTATTGGAATAAATTCCATTCTCTGTCCAAAAATCCATATTTAAGGACGTTTGATTCTACTCCGTTCGATATATTTCGACCAAATATGCATACAACTTGAAACGTGGAAAGTAAAGCTGTGTAAGATTTATACTCCTAATATTACCGGGTTCTTGTCCAAAACGTTCCGCTTGCACTAGAAATACGTTAATTTGGTTTAAATGTTTTTCAGGATTTAGTTAATACTAGTGAAAATATATAAAGTTACTAGTTATTATAAATACGAAAATTTTTTCCCTGAAATCGAGACGAGAGAATCAGAAGAAGAATTGAATGAACATTTCATTTTTTCGAGAATAACATTTCTTGCTTCGAAATCGCAAGAACTAAGGTAGCCGAGATGAAAGTTTAGTTAAATTCCGTGGTTGTATACAAACTATCCTCTTGAGGACGATTTTTAAGCCGCAATCCGAACAGATTTTTCCTTTCAAAGCCGAGTTCACGCATTTTTCCATAACTATTCATGGGAATTTCACGCTGGTTAAATAGATGTGGTTAAAGGATTACAGTATTTCTGTAGAGGATTTCCTGTGATTCTAGCAATTTCTTCGGCGCTAAAGAAAACGCAGAGGAAAACATACGACCCATATGAGTGCTTCTTAATCATCATGTTTTACAAATAGACAGTTATGAGTCCTTTCACGATCAAAGAGTTAGAAAAGCATCACGGTATTTATGAGTTCGGTGAGAGAATAGGAAAAGGTTCGCAAAGCTCAGAGGATTTTAGCAACATTGAGGCGCACAAAGAAGTTTTGGAGCAAAATCAACTGTAAAGGGCAATTATTTGTAGAGGTCTATCTTGTAAAATGAAAAATAGACATAGCATTTTCCGCAGACATTCTTGGAAGAACTAAAAAGAATTTTCGTCAATTGCGAAGATTTCATTATTATTTTAATTTTAAATAAGTTGTTTAATAGGAATTCCACAATATTTCTGGCTTTCAATTCCGTCATGATTGAATATAATGTATATATAGATTTATAGCATGGATGATTCAGTTATCGATAAGATTCAATTCTTATAGACTTAGATTTAAATTTGAATCAAGTTCTTGCAGACTGAAAACTGTTGCAGTAGACTGTGAAGCAGCTCTCTCCCGCCAAGTTCTTGCATTCTTGGTGGGACCGTTTAACAAGCGCATATGTTGATGACTCAGCGCCTTTCCTAATATGAATACGTGAAAATGCTGTACCCGAATAAAATTAATGGCGAGGAAAGGAAATTATACTCAGATGACACTATTTACTGAATAATATTTATCGTTTGTTTTTAAAAGATACAATACTTTGATTTAATTGTATTTCATAAGTATAAATTTTCATTTATTTTCTTACTATTGCTATTTGTTTGCACTTTCATTTTTATGCATTAAGAGAATTTACTTGTAATACTATTTGTTGTTTTCTTTTGATTGAAAGAACAGTTATGAATAATAAATATTAAAAATAAATACGACATTCAGCATATGGACCTTGTTAAGATTATACGAGGGTGGTCTGAATAGTTTCCGACCCCAGATTTTTCAGAAATCTTCAGAAAATTTTCAGAAATTTTTAGAAAACATGTCGAGAAATGGCGAAATGTCGGAAACTTTTCAGACCACAAATGTATATAAGAATCAAAATTCATGGTTTAAATATGGTGATGTATCCTGCTAGGGTAAATTAGGGTTATCTGTATTGAATTTTGAAGCATCGCCGATTCGCTAATACCAAAGGTGAATTTTGTATACATGCATAGTGAGTACTGAGCACACCAAGAGAATGACAGAATGGTTTACTTGGTTGGTGAATCACAATTTGAGAATTAGTGGATTTCTCAATCTCGCCAAAATAAAGCCGTTATTTATTTATTTACTTCCAAATTTTGTAGTATTTTAGACTCGTGAACGTTATTCTATAAATTGTACATTAATTATGTATATATACCGATGATTCTGGACGCTTGTTGCATATCCAATTGTGAGTGCGGAAAAGAGAAGTATTTCCTACTACTTGGCGCTTCAAACATGAAACTGCACAGTTAATCACTTTATTTTGTCTCCTACAGAACGAAACCTTAAAATTTCTGGGAAAGTGTGGGTATCGGAGCTCAGTTAACTGCGTCACCCGGCTTTTCCCAAACTAGCTGCAAAATTTCCTGCTTCAGTAATAGTACTCAACTGATGCAATCGAATTCTTAGAAAATGTCTGTACTCTTCATCAGTCTTTGGATCATGATGATAGAGAGCCTGCAAATATTCAAAGATGCATCCAAGTTGTATAACAACCTAAGTAGTTCAGAGGATTATTTTAATTTAATTATCTTTTACTCTCTCCTGATTTTTATTAAATTACATTCAATAGCAGTTAACGGTAGTGTCAGTGATTTGAGAAAATTCTATCAGTACATTGTCATCATTCTAAAAGAAGAGACATTACTTTGTTAAGTCTGATAGTAGTTTGGGATCAACAAGAGGACACACTACTGATATAAAATGTATTTTTTGATTAATTGGCTTTTCTGCTATGGGCTGAGCAGTTATATATGTAGAAGTATCTCTATACGTAGAGCTTGCAATATGATTACGTCTTGAAAGTTGGATTTGCGATCTCGCCAGTTTCTTTTTATCTTTGAAAATTAACCTGTCTTACGTTGTCATAAGTTCATAAATTTTTATATAATCTTGATGAGATTTCAAACAAGCGTGAGTAATTTTTCTGAAATATTTGTACTGACAAGGAGACTACACACCGTCGGACGCGAGTTAAGTGGTAAGACTCGGTAATTTGATAGATATCGAGTCAAGATTGACGAATCACCCCCAAAGTTGGGTTTTATGAGCGATAGTTTTCACGGATAATGAACTTAAAGTTTACGAAAAATTGTCAGGTAGGCTATAAAGCTAAGCGTAGCGACCTTCGTCATTCGTCATTTCCCTGGAAAGGCAACACAGCCTAAAGCAGGGGAACTTCTCAATGTAATGTATAATGACCAAAAGACCAATAAACGCTTTTCAAAACAACAATTTCGTCATTCGAACGTTTGGCGCAGTGGTATGGTATCCGCTTCCAGAGTCCTTTTGGTCGGGTTCGAGCCCTCATGCGGGAAAATTTCTTTTCTCTTTTTTTCTTTTACGTACTCTGTCATAATCTTAATCTATATCTGTTTTCTTCTTTTGGTGGATTTTGAACTTATTTTCCAAAAGTTAGAGTATTTCTCCGCTGTGAGTCACCCGTTTCTTCAAATTATACGCAAATACTTACGTCCGCATTTATTATCTGAAAACTACAATACTAGAGAGGTAACGCAGAGGACTATTTCAAATCTCTCCTACATCCAGCTGCTCGCTCTAACGGCAACTTTTATTGCAATACCCGACTTACATTTACCAATTCTGAACTCTGAACACATTGGTTTAAATATAGAAGCCGACAACTGTTTGAGTAAAGTAAAGATTTTTATTTCGCGCATTCAGAATTCATTCCTTAATAAAGAAGAAAACATATATAGGTTAAGATTATGAAAGAGTACATAAAGGAAAAAAAGAAAAGAAATTTTCCCGCATGAGGGCTCGAACCCGACCAAAAGGACTCTGGAAGCGGATACCATACCACTGCGCCAAACGTTCGAATGACGAAATTGTTGTTTTGAAAAGCGTTTATTGGTCTTTTGGTCATTATACATTACATTGAGAAGTTCCCCTGCTTTAGGCTGTGTTGCCTTTCCAGGGAAATGACGAATGACGAAGGTCGCTACGCTTAGCTTTATAGCCTACCTGACAATTTTTCGTAAACTTTAAGTCCATTTTCCGTGAAAACTATCGCTCATAAAACCCAACTTTGGGGGTGATTCGTCAATCTTGACTCGATATCTATCAAATTACCGAGTCTTACCACTTAAATCGCGTCCGACGGTGTGTAGTCTCCTTGTGAATTTATGAAATAAATAATATCTAACAGTAGGGTGGATGAAAAACGTACATGATGAGGAAAAAAATCTTTTTCGGTCAGTATCGGAGATATTTGGCTCTTTAAAGTGCTAAGATATAGTTAAATTAATATTTTAGGACTTTCATTTAAATAGAAAGATAGAAATCGAAGTAACTCTTCTGAACCTCTTTAATCCTAGCAGCAATATCAGGAAGATTGTGGGAAGAATACCTCTTGTTTTATGCGCTCTTTTCACCAACCCAACAGATTTTAAAGAAATAAAATTTGATGGAAAAGCTGATTTATTAAAAGAATTATTTCCTCCTTATTATTATTGAAATTGCAGGTTGGTTCAGTTCCATGGAATTATTGATTCTATAAAATTGAATACATCAGTGTTTCCTAGATAACCAAGTGGACAGCACGTTAGATTTGAGTGAAAGTCGTCCTGGATTGAATTCGTGATGGGAGCCCACTTGCGGAGCACTCCCATGGGAGCACTTTTGAAATTGCTACTACTAAGGTTGGAACAACGACATGTAAAAGATTTCAAGTCGCAATCAATAATAATAAATTTAATTACTAATTATTCAGAAAAATAAAATTATGTCAAAAATATCTTCAATAAATTGATTCCTGATATAGTTTGAGAACGTTGAGTTTAATAAAATCGAAGGTTTCCATGGCGTTAATCGAAGCAAAGTATATGAATTAATTTATTTGTAAATTCTTTGTGAATATAATATCATTAATTATTCCTAGATGAGTTTTCATCATTCCTTTTCCATAACATTCTTTCGGCATCCATAGCCCAGATAGATGTGAAATCAGATGACAATGTTACAGATCGTTCTGGTCATGTAGAACTTCTCATTTTTATTAGTTTTGTGCTTTTTAATCTCCTTAAAATCCTTCTATGAAGAAATGCGCCTCTGTTTGGGTGTCGAGGATCCGGCATATAGGTTTTATTTAATACGTTATTCGAAATTCAAGCCTCGGGAGGTTGAGCTCTAAGTTTATCGGAGTGGAACCAATATGTTCTATTTAGTCGTTATATAATATTGAGTTATGCTTAATCTTAGGATTTTTCTTATAATACTACACTTCAGAACTACTTATTCATAACAATTTATTTGTATGCCATGGGTTACGAAGGTGAAAGGTAGATACAATTAAGAAGGCGTGTGACCGAAAAGCTGTCAAAGTAACCTTACCATATTTATATGTTTGGTTTCTTACTGTCATGGACTAATTTCTTTGTTTTTGTCAGACCATTAAATAGGTCCCTAATTCATTTTTAAACGACATGATGATAAATAAGGTGTTAGAAGAGATACAATAATCTAATTCTAGTCCTACCAATTAAGACATTTTTCCATCGTCGCTATGCCAAAGTAGGCTATAAACAGGTCTTATCCAAATGCATTATCTTAAGGAAATAATTCAATTAAATCTGTCATAGCGAAATTGCTGCTAAATAAAAAAGTTATTTTCCTAAAAATTTTTGATTTGATGACGGTTTTATTGCCACGATGAATTTGCTGAATATTTTTGTGTTTTATATTACTTTGTGTAATATTTAAAAGAAAAACACACGAAAAGGTAAGATGGAATGATTAAATGAAAACTATCATAAAAATAAAGAAAAGATATAAGAAGGTAAAAAAGAAGCTGAATGGATCAAAATAATTATATTTTTTGGCATAAAAAGGTATCCACCGGTTAAAAACATTCTTGGGTGGATTCGCGTGTAGTCATAATATACGCTGTATAATTACTACTAGCAGTTATTCTGCCCTTAATAGAATATACCTATTCCACTTCATAGAGAGCAGATCATTGGCAGCGGATAAAATCGATGGCTTTCTTAGGTGTGAAAGGATTGGGATTGTGTATTAATTATGAAATGAGGAGCAAAGGATTGGAATGGGAGCCAATGGGGGAAGTGAAAGTAAGTCATGTTGTAGGATGGGGGAGGTAGAAATGGCCAATGGGAGAGAATGGTGGATTAGGGATTGAGGAGGGGTGGCAGATGATAGGCCCAATAGTGTGTGCGTAGATGGTGGGGAGTGATTGGGGGAGGAGAGAATTTTATTATACTGTTCCTACTTTCAAATTGAAGTTCTGCCGCTAGGCGATCTCTCCTCTTCAGGAAAACCACGAGAATTCTCGGGGAATTTTATTTTCCAAATATACGTCTTCTATAGCACACAAAAGTAAAATTTTATCAGTTTAATGGTTAGGTTATTAGTTTACTGTAATAGATTATTTGTTTATAGTTATATATAATTAATTATTAGTTTACAGTTCACATCAAGAAATAAAAAGAGCTAGTGTGGCGCGAAACAAATGAGCTTTTGAATGATATGAATAATACTGAATGTTCCAGCAAATTTTGTAGGTACTCCTGCCAATCTGATGTCTTACTTGCACTTAAAATTCCCATTCTTAGTATCTCATTCGTCCGATTTATTTAACTCTTGCTTTATGAGAAGTAGTACTTGCTGCCTTTTACTTCCGTCAACATGACCCCCTGGACTTCCTCATCGCTCATTTTCTCTACCCTTAAGTGAAATTTCGCTATCTCTCACTTCGTAACTGCCTACTATATTAAGAAACCAAATGTCTTGTCAACGACCCTACGATACAATAGCATTTAAGAATAAATTATTTTAATTATTTCTTTGTAAAGTTTACAGTAAACATTGACCCCGGTTGACTATTTCCTTTCAAAATGTCCCCTAGAGTTCTCCTTTTTGTAACCAAACATCCACTCCTTTCTTTGTGCCAATCCATTGATTGATATTTACATAATTATTTCCGATGATTTTCATTCTAGTTTCATCTTTGTTTCTGTATTTCGTGGGTACTCCAAAAACTCGTATCTTATTGATACCTTATGTATCTGATATAATAATTAGCTTATCGCTATATTCGGACTAAATATGAAATTATTAGGAAAATTAAATGATCTTAAACTTAAGTTTACTTTTAACAATAGAATACATTTTATTTATTAAATATTTATTAAAAATTATAAAATATCATCTTATATAATAATCACCAATGTGTGTATATTTATTTATCCGATGCCGGTAAACTCTCTTAAGAAATACATGGGAGAAATCTTTGGAAATTAATTTCACGCAATATCCGACGTGAAAGGATTATTAATGTTTGGGAGTGTTTCAATGATTCCAATGGTGGATACCAGACCACTAACCACTCGGCCATTTTACAAACAAGAAGGTTATAATATAACAAAAAGGCTGATTAAGTTAAGGTACTCTGCATGCCAAATAATGACAGACAATATGACAGATACACTTAAATATTATTAAATTTGAAAATCATAATTCAGCAAGATATATTTGCTAACAGTATAACCTACATTCTAGATGCTTAAATATTTATTACTTGCTTTTAAATGTACTAAACAGCAATAAAATTTCTTAGCTACCTGATACTTTATTTTTGTAAGTCATTCTCATGTATTAAGTTTAAAAATATTTATTGAGATATTCTTAAACGTTCCGTTCATATTTATTGCTTCAGTTTTTATCACGATGGTTATTTAAAGTTTGAGGTTTTTTTAATCAAGAAGAACCAGATATTTATGCATAATTTAAGTTAAATTTAGTCCTGTCATTATTGACGGAGGAATTCACTAGTTAATAAAGAAATGCAATCAGCTTCAATAGGCTACATCCTTTATTATTACCTAATTCAACGGTTTTCTAGTTTTGAATGTATTTTGAATTTTCATATTCAATATGTTCTCACCTTATCTCCAGAGTCGTTAAGGTAAATTTTTAAATCGTCCTAAATTAGTGTATATTTATGATTCATGTCGAATAACATCTCATTCAGAATTGTATCTATGTTATTACTTTGGGTATTAAATGAACGTGCTTTCACTCACTGGAAATGGCTCTTCCTGAGGACCTTTTGAGCGTTATTTTAATAATCGTCAATCCTAGTTACAGTTCAATGCTAATTATTAATTATCCATACGTTATGAAGTCTCGATATTACTGAAACTCATTAGTGATATTTAATACACTTATTTATAAAATCAAATTTCGCGGAACACTACCTTCTATCTCTAAATATCTGCTTTTACTTAGAGATTTTCATTCATTTCGTCAGTTCCTTGATCCTATCCCTGATTCTCTTTCCTAACTAACGCCCACTCTCCACAGCCTCTGGTTTTAAAATGTACCAACCTTTCTCTCCCATCTTTTTGTGTTTTCTTGATATTCCTTTTATTTTTCCAACTTTTATTGAATTATCATCAATAACCCACCCACAGTAGGGTACCCTTCCACGAGGTTTCGTGCCAACTTGTTTAAGCATTTGCTATTTGCTTGCTATAATTTTTTTCTGAAACCAAAACCAATTTATCAATTGGTTTTAGAAAAAAAAGGAGAAAGAAAGAATAAGAAAGAAGCGTCGTCAGGCATGACTTTGTTGAAAGACTCTATAACGTAAATAATGAAATAATACTACCAGTTATATGTAATGTACGAGAAAATGTTTGAATGACTCAATTCTTAGAGAACTTTTTATCGATAATCGAGAGCCTTCCAAACTATACTTTACTTACTCTACGTTATAGACAGCAGATAAAATTATAGAAAAGTTTTGAGAGAACTCGAGTCTTGAGTCAGGAGTTGCTACGTTAGTTAGTAATGTAAGAGATAAAGAACTATTACATTAGATAATTACTATAACAGATAAAATATATACAAAGACAAAATCTAATAAGATTGATTGAAATAATCGGAAAGTTTAGAATAAAAATGAATCAAAAATCCGTTGACCTTTAGTATTAATTAGATATAATTTGACAGATAGCTCTTTACTTTCAGTTTTATTTGATACCTACCTTAATGGATGCTGAAATAAGTTCATAGAACGTTAATTGGTTTGGGATATCCATCCTATATTCCTTCATCCTGTGCTTTTTTTATCGATCCTTGAAATAGTTGTCTTGATTTGAAGTAAGTAAGTAATTTGAAATAGTTGTCTTGATTGAAGATTTTGTATACGTCTCTGATATCCATTTTGTTATTTGTCCTACAAGAACTGTATATCATCTTAAAAATATCAATTTAGGTTGTATTAGTTCCTTTTCATACACATGGATGGTAAAACCTCCAACAGTTAGGCCATATCTTAGGAAGGATTCAATTAGAACGTAATACCTTATACTTTTGACCTTTTGATGGTAAATCATGAAAAATTTGGCATCTAACTCTTTTAGATATGGAACTAATTTTTTGTATCAACGCTTATTGTAATTTAGTACAGAAAAACATTTGGAGTATACCCGATTTTCATTTTATCACTACACTCACTGAGTAAACTTAACATGTTTGCGAATTTTATTTCAATTGCTAAGGGCGTGAATCGATGAAAATAATATATTATAAGGAAATTCCTGTTTTCGTGGCTCTGAAAATAATTTTATTTCAGCTTTTCTGAGTATTTGTTAAACGGTATTTTCATATCAAACTCATATTTTTAGAAAATTAGCTATCAATCCTAACTGATGATAACAAAAATAAAATAGGGGAAAATTTTTAGCCCTGGGTTTAAAAGCACGTGTTGGAATCGTCTTCTTAATTAAGAACAATTATTACGGAGTGAAGAAACTCTAAATATAAATGAGACAAATGTCCTAATAAGTGACAAATATGAAAAGAAAATTAGAAAAGTTGTTGCTTTTCAACTATACTTTTTTTGTAACCTATATCACCGAATTATGCTACATATTTATATCTTAAAATTATTTTTAGGCAAAAGGTCATTGTATTAGCCTTTCCGACATAACTATTGCGAGATCGATCATTGGAATGGAGGCAATTTTCAATTTATCGCTCTGTGGAAAGCGTCTCATTATCGCTGGAGGGATGATAAACAAGTACGCTAAATGCATGTTGGATAAATATTATTCATCGTCGATTAAAATTGAAATCGGCTTTTAATCATCAGAGAATGAAATTAGTGGCAAAGAAATCTGCGAATTGGATTTGCTGAAAATGGATCGGATCTTGTAAGTAAGATAAATCCTTAGAAGAACAGCAATTATGATCATTACGTTATTTAATGAAAATCAAGAAAATTATCCTGTTAGTTAAGGAGATCAAACCTTAACCTGTAGTCCAGAACCATTTTCTCCGATGGAGGCCCATTTTCCTGAAGAAGCCGAAAATTCAAATAGGAGTTGCGATATCTCAATACAGTCTTTGCTAGTTCCGAATCGCCTCCGCCATTTTCCTGCATTCGGAAGTTCGTCTGCGCGTCCTTCCGAGATTGATTTACTCCGTGATTGAGTATTTGATGACCCAGCTTAGAGCAGAATGAACCTCTCTTTCTTCTAATATTACATGATTTCTTGATTTATTCTTTTACAATTTTATGGAAAAGACCAACAATCACCTCCTAGGTTTATTAACCATTTGGTGTTATCAGCTTATGTCTGCAGATATATCCAAGGGAATGAAATGAATATGGAGTGGGACTCACTATGTCTCTATTCGCTATTACTACCCAGAGTTTTTGAAGAGCGATTCGAATTTTAGCCTCAATATCCTTAAAAAAATCCCCGTATTCGGGGATTAATCTTAGCTGTCTGCGAAACAGGCGAGCGATTCTTCCGCTAAGCCTAATTACTACTATACATACATTAAAAGATGAAAAAGTAATTCCCTGAAAATTGCTCCGAAAATAAAAGTTATCGATGTGATAATCCACGATGCGTGGAACTCCCACGCAAGATGAGGTGGAAGAAACAGTGAATATATAGAAAAATGAAAACAATAAAAATGCGAGTATGAAATTTTTATGAATTCCACAGATTCTGGAGTAACTTTTTAGCATTTCACGTCAGGAAAATTAATATCTCAGCAAAATTAGGAAAAATAAATCAGTTTCACGAGGATTCTATATCCTTTTAAATATTAAAATAGTATTCTGCTAAATAAATTTATCGGAAGGAAAATCACTATGTAGACTTTACGGGAGAAACTTTGTAACACTATGCTCAGTTAAATGTCTTGGAGTCAACCTCAGGAATAATTTGATATTGGGTACCATAATCCATATAATTTATGAGAATTTAAGAAAGACGACTTCGACAAGATAGTAGTCATTAAAAGTGATGAAGAAGTCCCTAAACTTTGTTACGAGTACTTTGTGCTAGCGGAACCACATCTGGACGATGGAAATGTAGGGTTACCATATGATAATAAACAGAGACTCATCAAATTTTGAAGCTTTTGGATCCGGTAAAAAACCGGGACGTTGATTTAAAGCTTATTCGGATAAGTTAATAGTGTTATTTAGCTTTTATATTTGTGACCTCATTTCATAAACATATAATCATTAAGAGTGCGCAGCGTTACTACTTAATAAAGATTTGCATTTATATTATTTCTATCATTGAATTTTCCTTATCATAAGTAATATTCTTTCCTTATCATAAGTAATAAGTAATAACTCAAGTTTTTTCCATCAAACCGAGAGAACAAAGAAAATAATTTGGACCGTACGGTAAAAGCGGGACAGTCCCGGTGAAAACGTATGGTAAGCGTAAAAACATGAGACTTTTTAGACAAGCGTTGCATTTTTTAATTAGAAAACATCCAACAAAAATCTTTGCGTTTTGTTACCTGTTGCTACGATCTATCGACAAGCGTCACCAAGATGACCCTTAGCAAAGGATTAAAATCTTAAGAAATATAGAGATTTAATTTCAGTTAGCGCTCCCTTAATAAATCCAGATGTAACACGCTCTCGGAAGACGTAGTTGATATTTGCGTCCAATTCATAGGCTAATCTGGTATTGCGAAAGAAAGTAGAAGCATAGATGCTAGAATTCGCTGTTTTAAAAATGTATATTTCCGCGGAGGATACGTGGCAGTAACTGATTACAGAGATAAGTTAGTGGTGCATGAACCCCTTGCCACGCGCCAAAATGCGTCTCGTTGGATATGTAACTGTGTAGATAGAGGAATATATGAGCCCATTAGAAGAAAATCTTGATTTTCATCATGAGATTAAAAAACGAAGAAATTTTTAAGAATTTCTTTGCACCAACATATTTCCGAACATTCTAAACACCTATTCTCCATCTTTGGTCCCAAATAGACGAAATGGTTGTTGGGCTGGAGAAGGAATTCATGCATCCTTCTGCGCATGCGCAATGTCTATCTTTTTGGAGCGTCCGTTTCAATTCTAACTTAGCGATGGCCGCGTCACTCACGCCTGCCTCTTCTATAATTATTGCTTTTCTTAACTCTTAAACTAGATTAATCTGACCTCAAGTGAAACATGTACGTTGAAAATCGTCTGTTAAAGGCAGAAAAAACTATCTAGAGAGGTTTAATTGATAAGTTCATTGCCTATTATTAATTATTAATGCCTAGAGACAAGAAATTACTCGAGAGAACATTACTATACAGTTTGTTCACACGTCATTAAAAGACTTTTGCAATTTTCGCTGTGATTGGAGAGTCAAACCGAAACGAAAATGAGACCCTTACAATTACATTTTTTACAAATATGGGTGATTTCCATTTTCCTAATTTCGTACTTCGGTAATAGCCATTTCGTTCATAGTAGTATTTTTTGAAGTCATTCGACAGCTTGGGTTCTTTCCCACAAATGGTCCCCAATCGACACCGGGTCCACTTTTATCAAAGGTGAACGCACTATTCACCTGGCTATCCAGGATTTCCTCTTTCGTTCATTTATTTTTCATTTTCATTTTTACCTCCAGAAAGCTATCAATAATTTTTGAAGCTACAGACCAGAAGTAAAATTATAAGAGCCACCTCTTTATATTTTATTCAATCTGATGTGAATTATTGAAATCTTGAATTCTTTTTCTTCCCCGTTATACTCATCTGTATAAATCTATTTTATTGTTAGGCTAAGATTAATATCTCGTAATGTCATCACAAATTTCATTCTGACTCTTGTCTCAATGATGCTGTTTTATATTCATTTGCATAGGAAAATGAGGAGAGGAAATGAAATCTTACAGGTCGTTAAGCGAAATGCATAAAGTGTGAAGGTGATTCGGCTGAGATGTCACTACCAATTAGACGTATCTTACTCCAATCTTATATAAAAGATGAGGAAGATTTTCATTCGTGTTGTATCGATCAGGAACTGCGAATAGATAAAAATCAACCGTGAGTATGCGCTGTACTTCAATCGGAGGTCGAAGGGAATGCACCGTCAAGTGCCAAAGTTCTCGTGGGAGCGATTTCTTGCCACACCCGAACTTCACACCATGAACAATGCGAGGCTTCCAACTAAATCTTTCACGTTTCGGTAGGTCTGGAGAAATGCGCTGCAAGCATGGGGAATTTATATCGTAGTACATTTCATCCTCAAACCCAAAGTATGAGAGAGGACGTCTGCAGATTTCGTTTCGAATCGAATTCCGGACCGAATAGATTATCTAGCACATCTCACGACACTTCCGCAGAATATGCTTGGTTATCTATCCGTTTGCGATTATTTTCTTGTTTGACATTCGTGAGTGCATCCTTACATGTGTATAAGTGAGTGAGGATGATTCGAGATGGGTCGAACACTTCGATACATCCATGAAAATCGGAATCCTATTCGAAATCGAATCGATTATCGAATCCTCGCTCTTTCCCAATCACGAATCACTCGTGAAGTCCACAAATGATGAGTTTTATCGCCGCAGGAAATCTAAGAGTGGAAATATTCGCGAAGGAAAGCGTGAAATGTGATGGCGATGACCGTTTTTATGTCAATGAAGCCAAATGACACGTGAATCAAGATGGCCTCGCTCTCACTCGAAGTGAGAAGATGTTGTCCCTCCTTCGAGGCCCGAAGGGGTTATTTTCAGATGTGTCGTTTTTCGGGAGAGGACCCACTTTGCGCGTGGGGGAGGAGTGGAAAAATGTCGGTCGCCACGATTTGCTTTCTTTTGTCGCCGCGAGAGTGCAGCAGATGTAATCTCATTTCGCTGCTTTACGGGTGCACTTCCTTTGTTTGTGCATTCTCACACTTCTCTCTGCTTCGCCGAATTTATGTTTTTATCGTTATTTTTCGCCCATTTGAGTGCGGCAAAAACGTGGCGATCCAAAATTTTAGGGGTTATGCAGTAACTGGTGCGTGCGAAATGTTTCCAAAAATTTTAGAATCGAGTGTTCCATTTCAGGGCACGGCTTGCATCACCCTTTCGGAATGCAATTTTATAAGTGATCCTTCTTTCGGCTCAATTAATTTATATCGGTGGATAGAGGAACATTTGCTACAACTTCGAAAATCTACGTTTCCTACTGTATCGGATCATCTTCATTGTGTTTTGATCGATAAAGTTTTGATTTCCAAAGTAAGGTTTGTCGCACTCAAACTCGATTAAAACACTTTCAAAAATGTGGAGTTCTTGGTTACTGAATTAAAAGGTCATTTGGGGATGAATAAGGCATTGCTAATATAAGTTGTGTGAGCTGTTCATTAGTCTGTTTAATGCTTTCAAAATACTATAGGAGAAAGCAAATAAATAGTAGCAAATCAGAGTAGTGCTATTATTAGTTACCAGCTACCACAGTTACCTACAGAAAAAGTCATAGGATTAGAACTCTCATAAAAACGCGAGTTGAAATAGAGGCACAATTTAGTGAAAAATATGTTACGAAAAATTAAAGACCGAAAATGAAATTGAATTGATTCTAATGAAACTGAGAAATGGGCAAACTGCTTTTTTCAGGCTATAATTGGCCTCTCTGTACATTCACTGCAGTCTTATAGCCATGATCTGAAAAAATGCCTGTATTTATATAATTTTTCACGGTCTTGCTAATTTTAACGATTGGGATAAGATTTAAAATATTCTCTTTTAGTTCTTCTCTCTTTTCTTCTCTCAGCGAATGAATTAATTTCATCATAGACTATTTAGCTGTTATATTATTTAATATAGGCAACACGCCACTGAAGAGCGGTTTGATTGCTTAGCAAATGGCCTATCTCATGTAGCCGAATGATAAAGATGGCCTTCCGGTGGTGGACACATAGAGAATTCGCAATAATATGTCTAAATTTTGTGAATACTTTGCAATTATTCCAGTTTTAAAGGATGTTTCCATTAGTATATATTGAGTTTTAAAAATAGGTCATTCTTAATGAAACACCCTGTAAATTGTTGAAAATTGGTAGGGATCTTTCCAATTATTGCTAATTGAGGTCATCTTCAGATGGAACCTTGCCACTACCATTCAACTGTTTTTATGTGACAAATAAAGTATAATCGGCTAAAGATGTGTGAGTACTCTTCTTTTAAAATTCTTAGCCACCGCATACGAGAGTGGCGCCAAGGTCTAATTTTAGCCATGGTATCCCAATTAAATCGTTAGTCGGAGGTTCTTAAAAGATTTTGGGAAAAATAACGCAATCATGAGAAATTGTTCCCGTTGGGTCGTTCGGATGAAAGAATAGTCAACGCAAAATTGTAAGACTACATAATATTTTTAATGTCTAAAACCCATTCTTTAGTTTAGCACTTCCCTGCAATGCTTTAGGATGTTCAACAGAAGACGAATGCTGAAAATATAACCCCAAGTATTAATATACTACTGTATATACGATATTAGCAAGTATCATTTGCATTTATCCAAGTTCAAGGAAATTCATCACTCGGATACGCGAAGAAAGCCAATAAGTGTTATAATTCTCGATTACGCTCAATATGTTGAGATAAGTGTGAGGATTACGATTGCCCTATACCCTTTGTATCTTCCATCTCTCGATACACACCATTAACATGAAAAATTTCTACATTTTATTGCAAACAGATGCTTTCCTTTTATTGCTTTGCTCAATGTTTTGCCATCATTTCCGCTGATAGTTACACTCTTTCCTATAAAAGTTGACTTAAAAGTAATTTCTTCCATTTGGAAATGTCGAGGTTATTCAGTTAATATTAATGCTCCTTTTATCTGGAGCAATTCATACCAACTAATGCTCTCCCAGCCCTGGAGATTCCTAAATTAAATCTCAGTTTCTTCCCAATCTTTTCCTCCTAAATACATTTAAAATATAATTAAATTACTTAAGCTATGGAAAGATTTATGTAGTTTGTCCTTCGAATGCCAAAAATATGGCATAAATTATGATTATAAAAAATCCAACTAAATAGATTATCACGATCTGAGAAGAAGGTCATAATTGCTCGCCATTGAAGCCATGGGATTTGTATATTTCCTTCTAGTTTATTCGAGATACTCGATGGAAATCGTAGGAATAATAATCTGGCAATAAATATCACTAAACACCTTATATTTATATCGTTTTCTTGGCAAATCTTATTTTTGAGATGTTTAGAATAAATCAGCTTTTCCTCCTCTCATTCCTCTCAATTTTTTTCTCAACAATTTCTACAGTTTTTATTTACAATTTTACCTCATTTTCCGTTTAATTTTTCTACATATGCTCTCTAGCTTTTTATCTCCGGAATCAATACATTCAACGGAATATTAAATAGCTACAAATGGAAACAAACAACGCATGAGAACCGGGAGAAGCGGATTTTGACATCCAGAATATTTTATCATAGCTCATTTATCATCCACTCCAAAACGAATGATGTTCTGGAGAATTAGTCTGATTAACGGTTGTTATTATAAATTTCCTCATAAAATGTATTTTTCATGATCTCCTCGCCAAAATAATTATTGAATAATTCACGTTGGGATCAGCAAGTTTACGTCGAGGAAGAACGATTAAATAATGACGTCGAAATGTTTGAACAAATATAGATGTATTGGCCATTTTATTACATTGTAAATAGTAAGACATTAGATGAGAAATTCTGATTCATTATTCTATTGAGTTTTGTGAAAGGAAAGTTTTCTTGGCGTCGTATGCATGTTGAGGAGAAGGTAAGTGTTAATAGAAACGTAAAGCATGTGAAGATCTTATACGGCATAGGAGGAGTCTTATAATTAGTCTTGGATGCTCAAACAATTGTAGCATTGTTCTATGATATATGGTGTAAAAAAGTGATTCTAATATTTTTTCTGTATATATTCTAAATTGATGGTAAACAAATCCTAAGTTTGTTTCACTTTATAAATCGGCGATTAAATATTTACATAGGTTGAGTTTTATTAAGAAATGTGTCAAAATTGCATTTCTATTATCAAAGAGTTCCGTAATAGGCTATATTATAGGTTAACAAAAAAGAATATTGTAATTTTTACCGGAAGGAATCGACAATAAGTTTATCCTAACGGATGCAGACATTTGCATTACATCGTAATTCCATGGACAAAGTAAGTTTGGATCTGGATATGCTTAAGGTGACGGCCACCACTTATCAGGTGTTGATATCACATTTAATTGTATTCATCACTCAAGCAGCGAGATTGAAACTAAACATGATAAGTAAAATTCCTGGAAAAATTTTGACATTTTGTTCATAATTTTGAATGTTTAGAAGAATTAAGTACCGATCATCTCTGATGAATAATTTAAAATCAAAATATATTAATAATATCGAAAAACCAAGAAAATAACGCTCTTCATAAAAATTCCTTTTAAGACCTAGAATTAAAGGAAAGCGTGTATGCTTGACAACCTGTTTTTAAATTCTCCATGGAGAAATTTTAGACTCATTTTTCATCTCTTCTCTTCATTTGATATGTTTTCGGAAATTCATTCGATATATTCTGATTCTGAATGTGCTCCATTGACTTCTGGAATTAATCGATCAAGAGGCACCGTTCGAGGAATCGATCAAAAGTCATCTTTTCCGCGCAAGATTGTTTTATGCTTTCGTTTACTGGCCTAAGCAACGAAACTGGAGTTGCATTTCTTCGCAAATGACAATTCCGTGCTCTCGCATGCTCGGATTTCGACTCATCGAACGTGTGATGCGCGTAACGAGCACTTCCGGTTTACGCAAGAGGTCTCTGCTATTCGCTCACGTCCCTCGCTTTAATCTCGATAGGCGTCTTCTTTATCGCTCGCGATTAGGCGTGTGAATGACTGACTGAGGCATTTTGTCGTCCAAGGAACGTGTCACTTGCGTTCCTCTCTATCGCTTTTCCACGCCAAACGACACGCTTCTCATTTTCCTTCCCTATCTCTGCTTTATTTACTGTTTGAGGCGTCGATACTATTTCTCCATTTACAACAATATGGCCGCCACTTTATTTCCTTCCCAAACGGCCCTTGAACTTTCAGTGAATTGAAAGAAACCTGCAAGACATAAAAATATTGTCTCCTGCTAATGAATTAAAATCGCCTAACATTCAAAACATTTCTTTTCTTTATTACTATTGTTGTTGGTGGTGCGTTCATTCAATAGTCAGTAGATGGTTTGATTCTCCTTTTTTCCTTAGTATGATTGTAAGCACCCTTCCGCGACTTTTATAATGTAGTCAGCGTTGTTCAGTCCTGTAAAATTATCAAGCAAATTGGCCCCACCCATCCTCTTCTGTGGATGAACTTCATTTGTTTACCATTTTTCAAAATTAGGTTCTTTGAAATCATAACAAATCTTCTTCGATTTTCTGCTTCGAAATAAAGGTTGTTTTAGTTTGGTTTTATTTCAGAGTTTTCCGTTAAGTACACCGTTGAATATTGGAGAAGTTAACCTTGTTCCCATAAGTAGATAAATGTAAATTAATTAAAAAAAGATTCCAAAAGCGTTCATAGCCATCAAAATAATGATAATAAATAATTAAATGGGATCTTTTTCATTCAAATATTAATCTGCAGCTGCAGTAAAATGTGCGGTGAGTCCAGTCCTCTCTCCTATTAGAATTATATCAATCGAATGTCTGAAGAATGAGCTGCACAGTAAGGCCTGATTGCTGTTTTTAAGGCATTTTTATACTAAAATTACAGTCAATGGCAGAAATATTGTACATTTTAATTTCTCTACGACGTTGAATTTAAATACACAAACAACTGTAATTGTAAACAGTGAACGGTTTGAATTATAGTTCAACAGGTTTCGGATTGGAAATATTTATATCTTTCATGTGACGGGTATGCCTTGATAAACAGTCATTCCCAGACAGTCCGGGCAAACTTCTATACTATGAAGACTATGAAGACTAGCAATCTTATTTGCGTGTGTATAGACGTTTACGTGCGCCTTCATTTTGAAAGGTTTACCGTAATGGAACTGAACTGATAAAAAAGAGAAAATCGCTTCGGAGACTGGCAATAGGGGATGAATTACCAAACGTTCAAATTGAACTTTTTCCTCCATTTTGATTTTATAACATTGTTATGGCTAATAGAAATCATAAAAATCTCTACTAAAATTAGATGAATTTCAGATTAAAAAGTCCATTATTACAACAAAACCCTGACGAACACAAACGTACTGCATGTTTATGATTCTACCCCGGCACTAACAATCATTGGCTGACTTTTTTCCTTATTTAACTTTCATATTTTGCTTTTTCAGGGTTTTTGTCCAGTAGAATTAAAAATTCTCTTCCCACCATCGCTAGCGAATCCGACTTGTTCTTTGCTGTGGTGTTGTTTGGCGTTAAAGTCTCCGTCGCCTCTGCTATTCGCATCTACACTAATCTTGCTTTGCTGTGCATATGTAATCCTGTGTTCCACAACCAAGTGATTTTTGGCGAATTTCGTATCTGATGTTGAGGAAAATTCTTGCAGTTGCTGACCGCTATCTGAACTCCAACTGTACGGTCTTCTAAGAAAACATTTTCGATGCTCACTTCCATTTATTAAGGATGGTAGTGGAGTATCAATCGACGACGCCGAAGTATCACTTGAAGGTAATGAATTCTGCTCGAATTAATTTTAATTGAGAGAAATTTTGTCTATTGACAAAACTATTGACATTTTCTTCACCATAGCTAATACAGCAGTTCAACAGAAATGCCATGTTCTTTCCATATTAAGGATTTTTCTATTCTAGAAAACTTTCTTCTAATTTTGGAAAGTAATTTATTCTAAGTCAATACTTCAGATGTGAAATAGGAGGCCATGTACCACGTGATCACCGTAATATGTTGCATTTCTATTTGAGTGTAGACGAAAAACACTTTGTATATCGTAAGATTTCTTTGGTTTTCAACTCGGGCATCGAACCGAAGCCGAATAAAAATAATCATTTCACCAAAATGCAAACGGATCCGAAAAATTAAAATTTTGGACTCGAGCCGAAACCGAAAACGGTTTATTTTCAATCCAAATTTCTGTTTAAACGATATCATTTCTCTCAAGTTGCGAGAGCTAGGTTTTACATGTATGATACCCTTAAGATAATGCTTTATAATTAGCTTTGAAAAATCTGATACTTTAATCATAACTTCTTTGATATCTCAAGTTTTATTATAATATTTTATGTAATTAAGTTACTAAAAAAGCTTCGCATAGTTATATTCCTTTCTGAAAGACGTTATATTTGAATAGACGGAAGAAAACCAGGTTCTCTTGGCAAACGGAGAGAAACCGGGTTCGAACGGAGATTTAGTTATTTTTCATTGGAGCTTGGATTGGAGGATTGGATTTTCATAAGCCGAAACGAAAGATATTACCGTTTGTTGCTCCGTTCTCAACCTTAAGGACTGTTTAGCATGGAAAATGGTTACAAGAGTTTGTTTTCCCTTTGAGGAGCGTATAAAAAAGGTACATACATATTTTCAGTGAAAAATGATTATAATAATTATAATGATAATAATAATAGAATAATCTAGGTGAGCCTGAAGCTAGAAGAGCCTAAAGCTCTCCTCTTCCATTTATCCCATAGTCACATTTTGTATTTTATATTAATTTTAGCGAAAACTGCCGATTATAATAGATGAAAAATGATCAAAAATGTAATTACACAGTTGATAAGAACTTATATGGAGTACAGGAGCAAGCAGGGTCGAGTATACACTTCAATAAGTGTAGAATATGCATAACATACAAAAATGTCAGAATGAAGTAATTAATATAAATAAAATTAAATACATGACAATGAGAAAGAAAAAATAAAAGCCAAAAGAAAATAGCAGAAAATATTCATATTCATAAGTATACGAAAATTCAAAGAATATCCAATGATTAATATTGATAAATATGTCACTGAGGTTCATGAAGAAACGTGCTTATAACAATACATGAAGCGTATAGTCAAAGATTTAATGATAGGGTAATAAATATAAAGATAAGGTACATGATTGCATAAGAAATAGGAGAAATTCGGCGATGATTTTAAATTAACACGACTGTTCATATCTGAAAATGATGAAGGAGAAATCTTTCTATGATTTCTTCGGAGATGACATTACTGGACGACGGAGTAGACGATGGTCTGCGACGCCCCAACGACGCCAAGGCGTACTCGTGATCCGCTTCATTGCTCTCGATTCATATGTCGCTCCTAAATTTGAAAACCCTCAGCTACATCTTCCGGCGGGAAATTTATTCGCGCTCCAAACTGAAGCTTGACATTCTGGTGACGCGAGTATGAAGAATATTAATCCAACACAAACAGTGATTTGAGAGTAGTTTTCTTACCGTTGGCGGATTAAAACCATGAGGATCCAGTCGCATAATTTGTTTTATCATCCCATAATAAGTTTCAAACACAACAAGCGCTCCCACTTCTTTCCGTTGCCTTTTCTGCCCAACCAATTTTCCATTCATCTCCTCTTTGGTGTGCGGACGTTGCGTTTCATTTCTATTAACATTTTATAATTTCCTTGAGTAGCCGCAATTTCATCAGATTTATCTTTAGTTCATGACTCATCGAATCTTCTGGATTTTCTTACATAATGCCATTAATACTGCATATTTAGCCACTATATAATGTGCAAAGTTGAGCTTCCATTTAGCAACAACTACTTCTTACTACTCTCTCTTATGTTAAGACGCCGAAAATTGATGTTTGCGAAGCGTTTCAACGCTTACAATCTCCACTCTAAAGAAATATAAATTCTAATAACCAAATATTTGAATCATAGAAATCCTAATCTTGTAATTTCGGATGCAATCTAAAGAAATCCTTACGTTCAAAAGTTTCTTGGGACATAAATATCCTATGGAAAAATATTTCGTTTAAAAACTGTTTTTTGTTTTCACGAACATATTGATTTTTTCATTGAAAACTCTTCATTATCTGATCAGCATTCCCGTGTATATATGCGTCCATTTGTGTTTCTGATTTACATTTCATGGTGAAATCTTTTCTTTTAGTTCTGTAATGACTCAAATCTTTCATAAACTCGTATAAGGAAAGGCTTTTCATTTCAACATTCATTCTATTTTCACCAGAAGATATTTTTCGGCTTTTCTGCTTTCCATCGAAATATAATGAATGGTAGATGACAAATGTCTTAAAGAACGTTAAATAATTTAAAGAACGATAAATAATTTGGTATAATTATAAATAATCTTTCGAAAAAACTGTTGCTGCAACCAACACGAGGCCGGGTTTGACATTATCCGAAAGTATATAATGATAAGGCGCGTCTCTCTTTTCAAAATCAAAATCCACCAGAATAAAGTATTTAGAGAATTATTTCGTTGTGGAACCAGCGATAACCGGCCTGATTCTTTTCATCAAGATATTATAAATGCTACTTTTACACACTTCTACAGCTATGACTTTAATAATACCACAGTTGGGATGCTTGAAATCATTATTAATTCTGCCTCGTTTTCTTTCACAATTTTCCCCTCATTTATCTCTTTTTTCCTTCTGCCTTTGTACGAGATTTTAACGAATTACTGTTATTAATTTGGCATTCGAGTTCTTTTTCGTTCCTAAAAATTTGAAATGTGAGAGAGATCGATTGGAAACACATGTTTCATATTGGGAGCCACCAGATCATCTATCAAAGGCCGGCTAACATGTAATGAAATTGTTTTCTTCAGAAAAGAAAAGAATGTACTCTAGAGTGAGGCCGTTGAAGAAAAAATGATGTACTGCACTTTGAGAATAGAGGATCCGGAATTCGTGACCCTTTAGGTAAAAATTTAACTTTAAAGACACGAATGGCTTGAAGTCCTTGGCGATTCAGGATGATGTAATCAGTGAATACACTGAAAGAGTGGTGAGGCTTTATCTGAAGCATTGTCTCTCAAGAAGGATGCCTCTTCTCCAGGTGGAACACCTAAATAGAATAAGTTTCTTATATGAGTGCAAGGCTCGAGTATTAAATAGTTAAGCGATTTGAAGAATTCGAAATGTTCGTACCCTACAAAATTAAATACTAAAAGTCTCTCTTTATTCGTCTTCAATGTTTTCGAATTGTAATAGAAGTTTTGATTCTATTCAAGGTTATCAGAGGTAAGATATAATCCATATTTTATGACTGAAATATGCTAATACATTCATTACATCATTATCAATAATATAATTAACAGCAAGGCCAATAAAAACCCATATCGATCATCCAGCGTTGTAAAGCAGAGGATTGGTGTCTTCCAGCTCTCTAAGTTATTCTATTTCCTGATAGTCGTTTAATTTCCATGAAAAATAAAACCCGGTAAAGTCGCTTTTCATCGGATCAGGTGAAATGCGGGTAATAAGCGGGAGATGCTTTTAACCGGGATATTACAAATCTTTATTTCTTTGACATTAGAAAACAAAAGAGAAGTGGAGTGTATTTTGAATCTTTAACTTTTACATGCTTAATGCCTTAAAGAAAATTTTTTTCTATGCTTTATATAAGTACTTTACATAAATGTAGTTATCTAAAGTCCGCGAACTATTTTTGTGTTATACTCTTTGCATTCTTGTTATGCTTTTAAAGATTGATCTGCTTCTCGTACAGAGAAAAATTTCCTTTTTTACATAATTGTGATCAATATTCTCTCTACAGTGAAGTAAGTTTTACCAGACAAACATTGTGAAGAATAATGTAAACAAATTTGTGTCCATCGGCTGAAGCGGATACTTTGCACTATAGGTAACAGTGAATCTGATGAAGGAAAAAATCCGCCTTATAAGTGAAAGATGAACGTTTTAAGCGGTATTTTTGCCATGTGTTTTGTGTGAAAGGGACTAGGAACTTAGAGAAGACCACGTGTAAAGCGGGATAGCATCTTAAGAGTGCCTTAAACGAGTTTTATTGTAATTTCTAACCTTAAAATTCACCCACACCAGTATCTCGTTATTCAGCCTTTCTCAGTATTTTTTATATCCTTTTCAACACTATTTTAAATTAAATCAATTTATAATAAGAAAACGGAAATCACACAGTTGTTGATATTCATGCCACAAAATTAGAATTGCAAATTTGTAAGAAAGTTTTGCCTTCCGTTATCAGCGAAGAAATAACTCGTGTATGTTGTATCCTATATGGTGGATAATAATTATGGCAATAACCTTGTCTTTACTATGGCAAATTATATATTTCGACGTCTATTCCTGCACTTAACCCTCATAAATACAATCAAGCTCGTCCATGTGTCGATTAGAGCCAATGAAGTGTTATGGTTGTTAGCCATGTTATGGTTGTTCATTGACCAACTCGCCGCTAGAGCCAGGAAAGTATTATTACAAATTCTACTTCATACTAATTTTATTCCATCTCATACTTCTGATAGAAAGTGAGAAAATTTTTGCAACTTTTTGAAAGGTTTCTCGTTATTGATTACAGAATTTTCTACTGGTTGAATTATTGTATCATTTCTTCTGCAAATTGGCTTTACTCGAAGTTAATACATAAAATACATAATATCTTTATTGCCCGGCTGTGAAATATATTTTGTTTGTAGTTTGTCTCTCATTACTTTTCTACAGAATTGATATAGGTATTCCAGATTTTCGTGTTGTTCAATATATAGTATTTTATATTGAGGACATTTTCTCAACGGCGTAAATTTAATAGATTCTCCTAGTTCACACGCCTAAAAGAGCCTTGCAGGATATATACATGTATAGGCATTTAAAACAATATTTACATGTATACAGATGTTATTTTAAATACAGCCTTATCATAGATTGCACATTATAACTCTATGATTTCTTTTCTATACCTTATCAATGCATCGAATAAA
The DNA here is from genome assembly GCA_036926295.1 of Pachydiplax longipennis. Lineage (NCBI taxonomy): Eukaryota > Metazoa > Arthropoda > Insecta > Odonata > Libellulidae > Pachydiplax > Pachydiplax longipennis. The sequence goes on along the minus strand of JAVFKF010000007.1, from coordinate 10,142,190 downwards.
ATATTCTCCATAAATAAATTATATAAATATTTAGATTTTTAAACATATTTAATTAACCATGTATCTAGAATCCCATGTTGATAGAGAAAGGGATGTAACTGATTGAATGATAAGAAAGAAAGATGCACATTGCTGAGGACTACTCTCTTCGATACTTTTTTCATTTTCTCAAGAATTGCTCATTCTTTTTATATTCGGAGACTAGGCAGTTACTTGAAAATGAAGTTGGGTGCTTGATTCATCCTATTTTACGTTATCAATATTTATTTTGAGAATTAATTTTGTAAAGAATGTGCAATTATATATCAAAATTAAGAAATTTAAGGCTCGTGAGTTGAAACTGTCTCTTACAGTGTAAAAGAATTTACCGATCGACTTAAAAATAAGTTTCTTTGTATTCTGCGATTGGGAACTTCGAGTGATTCGGGAGGGTAGCGAATGATGTAGACATCAACGCCTTTTCGATTGAACAAACTCGGCGAATCCTAGCCTTTCTTAGAATCATCGTTCTGATTTTTATATTAGGATGTTGTACGCGATCGAAAACGCATCTCATCCCTATAGTTAATGGTTCTTTAAATTCTCTACGTCTTCCACCAGCCTTCGACATCCACTTGGCGAAGGAATCTTCTCCGCAAATCTTTCGATCGGAACTGTTTCTTCTCCTGGAGAAAGGTAGCGAAAGGTCCGTCTGCATCGTCCTACGCCCGCAGACCTTGAACGAGTACACCGAGTGTGCCCTCTTTATCAGTCGTGTATCCTACGCCGTTGACGTCATTCTGAAGAGCGAGTGCGGCCCGATGACAACGTGCGTTGCCAAGGGAGGGCGGGCGGCCAATTTGGCGCGTGAGGATCGGCCATCTGGGCGGAGAACGAGCGCCCGTCCATCCCACCGATTCATTGCGAGTGGAAACCGTAAATACCGCAGAATTGCCTATTTACAACACGTCGACCTCATAATGAACACCGGAAATCTTTCTTCTAGTACTTTTCTTCTTCTGCTACTGCAGGTTCAAATGTGGCTCTTCTCTATATATTTCTATCATGCCCCTTTCTCTTGATATCCTCATATTCATATATTTTCGTACTCCCTTCTTATTTTGTGTTTCCTAGTGGTAGATTATTTATCCCTAAAAAACTCTTCGGATTTCATATCCACACTTCTCATTTTCATCCATATATCACTTGAAAATTCATAACTGTAAAGATAAAGTATACAGGTATTTAACTACATAATTCATATGATACGATATGTCAAATGGAAGAGGAGACTTTTAGTTTCAATGTCGCTAAAATAGAGACGTTTTATTATTATCATACCATTTTCTTTCCTTCGACTCGTCCATCACATTTGTCCATCTTCTCGATATTCAATAATATTTTCATCTGCGTGGATTGATAAGTTGTCTACAAGTTGATTTTAATTCTCTTTGAGAAAAAACATCCCATATATGTCATTGATTACCAAAAAGATGCCGTGGATTTCCCAACTTTTAACTTTTAGGGGTTAATATGTCGAAGAGTGAACTTAGCGAGATATAAGCTATGATCCACTGTATTCCCGGCGAAGATGACGTAGGAAATTCTCTCGGGTTTTCCGATCATACACTAAATAATATCGGGGAATATACCTACATTCTTGATACAGTGCATCCTGAAGATAGCACCAGAAGAAGGTTTTCGTCCTTTTCAAAGCTTCCATTTTCTTCGAAGCAGTAATCCGGCTGACGACCCGAGAATATTTCCTGCATTGTTATCATATCAAGCAGAGTTTAAATAGTTCACGATGCATAATATTTGGACGTTGAGATCAGAGATAATTTCTTTAGCGATGAGCAAAACTCATTTCTTCTGGAGAGTGTTTTAAATCGAAAATTAAATAAACTACGGTTAATATTTAGCAGAGGCCACTGTTGAAAGTGTCTTTAACCGATCCCACTTACTTTTATTTTTTGTTCAAATTCAGAGAGCATCGAATAAATTGCTCGAATGCGGGATATTTTTCGGGGCTCCTATTGGGGTAGCACAACAAAATCACGGACTGACTTGCCCAATTCGGGAGGATAGTCTGCTTTACTCAATATTCGATTCTGATTTAGTGATATAGCCTTCTCCTTTTATCGACTGCCTCTATCATTTTTCTTTCCTCTCCTACACATCGCAGCTCATTTCTCACTTTTATGACCATTTAATTTCTAGCATTTTACGCCATGCTTTTATGTTCGGATCTTTAATTATTTCTTTACCCTTTTTCAATATTTTCCACATTTCACATCCATGCAACATAACACTCAAGACATTCCTTTTCGCGATATATTTATATAATTGTGTTTCAGTTTGCTTTCCAGTATCTTCGGCATCTTACTGTTGGCTCGTTTTGTCGTTCATATTCTCGCTTTTCTCTTTTTGGCTTTCCAACTCTTTGCTATCTCTGATTTTAAGACATTAATACTTTCTAACCTGTTCTAACTTTTTTCTCTCTACAAACTCATCTGTATAATCATTTTCACCTTTTCTCATGATCTTGGTTTTTTTTGTGTTAAGCATATTATTTTTCTGTTATTTATTTTAAAGTTACTGTTCTTTTCATGTATAAAATTTGAAGTTAGAGGATACATGGTGAGAGATGACCAACCCTTGGCCCTTTAGCTAATTACATGCGGTCCTTCAGCTAATTAATTCTTTCTTGAAACTTTTCTGTCCTGAAGCTGAATAATTGAAAGTATAAATGAAAATTTCGGTTAAAATCAAGCCTAAACGTATTATAATTTTATTTCATATGATTGCAATTAAGCATTTTAATATATTAAAATTTTCGATTTGTCATTACAACGTGAAAAAATAGTGAAATTCGCTATCAGAGGCGCGCAAAGAGGTAATGCGGTTCAATGAAGATAAATAAGGAGATAAAATAAATATATAGATAAAATCATGTAAATCACTGCTTAAAATATTAGTGGAAACATTGGTAGAAATTAAAGGGATCAATGACCCAAAAATTCATCGGGTCTTTCTTTGAAGAATATAGTCTAAAGTAAAAGGGCATCAAGTAAATGTTAGATTTAATTTTAAAAACCTATATCATACCGATTCTTACATGTAAGGAAACGTTAGAGAAAAGGATTCAACAAAATGCAGGCCACGGAAATGCGATTCCTATGATATATGGGATATGTAATAGGAAAGAGGAAGACAGACTTTTACAGGTGGCTTTAGGAAGGAAGGACATAAAAGAAAGAAAATATAAAAAGATCCAGAAAATGGAGAAAAAGAGAAATAGGGTCGGCTTAAGAAAATCGGCATCTTTAACGCGGAAAGTTTATGGCCGTCTTCAGCCTTAGGCATCGAACCATAATAGTTTTCCTTCAAATTCTACGAAAAACTAAATTTCGGTCCGGTTTCGGTTCACGTAAATATCGAACTCGTTCTAACCGATCTTTTTCATTTCGACTATATTAACATTATAACCATCTGAAAGTTTGTTTTACTGCATCGATCTGCTTTCATTTAAATACATTACGCTAAATTTTAGAACAAAACTTAGTAATTGTTATTTGCAAGCTGAAGTTACATATTTTTAGTTAACCTTCCTCCAATTAAACTTGAGTAAAATATGCATTTTTGGGGAACCGAAAATCGGAAGGGAATAAATAACGGTTTTCGATTTGGTTTCCACTCCGGCAAAAACAACGTTGTCTTACGGTTTCAGTTTTCGTTTTGGCCCAGCTTCTGCTTTACGCTCTGTGATGGTTGCCCGATTGTCCATTTCTGGGTTTTGAAAACCATGAAATACATAACAATATGTTGTATATCTATGAAAACTTACCTTTAAAGATAAAATATTTTTAGATTATTAAGTTTGCTTGTTAGATCGCCAATTTAGCCCCATTTCATTGCTAATTTCAACTTATTTAGGAAAAGCAGTTCACACAAGATACTCCATTTGTTTCGGTAAAACAGTAACAAAGATAAATCTCATTCCAAATGTCTTGGAGAAGTTGCTTTTCCCCATACGTCGGAGAAATCATTAAACTAGGAAAGGAAGACTTCGCTAATATAATAAGCATAGAGCCCTTTTTGGACTAAATCAGTGTTTGTCAACACTACCCACTACCGCCCACTAGTGAGTGATTTGAAGTTTTGAGGCGGGCGGTAATTCCTAGATCTGAAGTGGGAAACCAGCGGCTTTCAGGCCACATGTGGCCTTTTTCCGGCGTTCAATCTTTCCTTTTCAATGCTTCGTGAAAATGCAATGCCAATCTTTAAAATATTTTTTCCCAATCTTGATTGAAAAAAATGATTTTGACTGAAAAGAAAACGCCGAATATGCACTTTGATTTTATTGATTGAATACATTCGATTCCCTCATGTCATATCGATAGTAGACTATTTGAAAATAGATAATATGCAACTCAAGAGTGGTATGATAGTTTTACTTGCGGCCTTTCTTACTTGACTGGATGGTACAGTCACTTACAAAAAAAAGTTACCACTTGCAAGGGGCAACTCGTCCAATAGACCCCTCGTTTCGGGCGAGCGAGCCTCCAGAAGAGAGAGAGAGAGAGCGAAAATAAAGATGGAGGACGTTGTCTGCTATGCAGGTCCACGTTGAGCGTTTGAAAGGATTCGTTTTCGTTATTGTTGTTAAAATAACTTATTTAAAGCGATTTTTTAGTGACATTAACATGGCAGAGTAATATTATAGCGATTCGGAGGTCGGAATGGATTAATTTGGTGATTTTAAAGTTGTTTTTTAGATATAGTTTTACTTTAGATTTTTTGCATGTAGTATAGCAATCGTGAATATATTCCAAGCTAAAAATTTTAGAAAAGAGATATTCCGCAGTTTGTGCTTGCAAGACCCTGAAACCTGGCGTTACAACATGAATTCTTTGACAATGTTCTAGTCTAATCCAAGATATTTTCTTAAACGTATCGGAAGTATGGTCATACTTTTTCAAGTTAATTATAAATCAAACAGACGCATTCTGGGCACGTTGCGTCTTGCTAGCTAGTTCTTGCGATAAATCACAGATTGAAATTACCAATTGCATTTTAATATAAGGCGTTAGGAACATCTGAGGGGATGAATGGTAGAGTAAACTTTTTCAGAAATTTTCACGACCGTGCTCCGAAGCCGTGCCGACCATTTCAGGGAAAAATGGAGTGGGTAGTGAAGGACGGGCAAGGACTCTCCCCCTCCCCCTTTATCTGGGGGAGGAAAACAGCAATAAAGTTGAGGGCTGTTTATGACCTGCAGAAATTTTAGAAGTCTCTTTCCTTCTTCTTGGATGAACTTCTCTGGTAGAAACGCTTACATATTTTACCAAAGCCAGAAGGAGATCATGCGAGCCGGGGGTTGCCCTGGGCAACGATGACAAGAGGGGGCAAGGTACGGAAAGTAAGTAGAATTTTTAAGGGAATGCGGCAAGCTTTGAGATTCTATATATAAACACCTTCAGTTATAGAGGTTTTTTCCCGCAAATCAAATCTTTCTTTTCCGTTTTTTTTCCTTTCTCTTTTTTTATTCTCTTATTATTATTTTGAATCTTTATAGCGATGTAACTTCATACGAGGTTAGGTGGAAGAGAGGCCCACTCGGGCCTAACCTCGCCTAATAAAGGGTTGATTAAATTAAATAAAATTATAAACAAACCCGTTGAAAGGAACTTGCGAAGATAATCAGCTGTATAAACGAGTCTCAGGATAACGCAGACATCCATATGTATATAATAATTTAAATTTTCATTGCTAATAACATGTTGTAGAATAACAGAAAATTATATTTTTAAGGAATTTTCCGGTAAACATATTTAAAATGAAAATCTTGCATCAATTATGATTAGTGCATTTATTGAATCAGAAAAAATCATGCTTGCCACTTCAGTGCAAATGCAATATAATTCATTAGGTTTTAATACCATATTCATATGAGTAATGAGTAATGGTAACGATTATAACTTGTTAAGTGTTATTTGGATTAAAAAAGAATTTTACAAAGGTTATTCTTCGAAAATTAAAAATAAAAATCCGAGCAGTGGTGCACATAGAAAAGTATTCAATCCGTGTATGGCAAGGAGTGTAATAGAAAATGATTTGGAATAGAGCTAGACAGAAATTAAGCGATAAGGAAGAACTCCGCAGTGTCCTATAACCTCGGTCACACCGTAAGAAGAGGCATTTATGAGTAATCTATATCTATGAGTAAAAGAATGAGAAATCGACATATAATAGTTTGGTATACAAAGAAGATATATTATTAAAATTGACATTTCACAGCCTAACTTTGTGGAATGGTGCCATCATGCAAAGAAAAAAACACTTTGTAAATTCCACGTAAATAAATTAATCGGCAACTAGTTCTGTCTGTCTGTCAGACATCATCTCAACTCCCTCCAGAAAACCCACCTATTCTGACCTCACCATCCCCTCTCATTCCTCCCATCCTTTTTCCCAGAAGTTACCCGCTTTCCACAGTATGATCCACCCACATCCCAATGTCACCCGCCAATTCCCTTTAGACTAAAGAAGTTTTAATTATCAAACAGATTGCTATAAATAACGGATACAGCCCAGATATGGTGGATAAACTCTTGAGGAGAAAACCAAATATCCTCTCATCCTATAGATTGGGACACATGCTTCCTAATGACCTGAGCGGCTTTCAATGTCCCCTGGAATCTGCGGAGAGCCATCGGCCACCACAAAGATAGAAGACCCAGCGACTCTCTCAGCGGGGTGTACGAACACCGTTGCAATGAATGCCCATCCCGGCGCGTGGGGGGTGGACAAAATCCTTACCAACGAATACCTCTTCCACAAGTCCTCCCCTCCTTTCTCATCCCCTCAGCCCTTTTCCGTTGATAATTCCCGGTTTTTCCCACCACACCTCCTTGTTCCTCTCGGTCTTTCTCATTTTCGATATTTCAGTGCCTGATGATTTCCTATAGACGAAACTAGTTGCCTTTAATATATCTGTATGGAATTTACAAAGTTTTTTTATTTGCATGAAAATATACTTTATAATAAGTGAAATGTTGTAGCAATGCACCTCTCGAGTGAAGAACTCAGCGTTTCTGAGATTTCATCGATTAGAATGGACGAAAAGGTGTGGAAAACCCAGATGCTTTTGGGAGAAGGTTCTCGAAAATGCATATTCATTGATTACTTCCTAGAAATACTACGTTCTAAAATGGACCTTCACGGCTGGTATCCCATTGACCCCATCTCTTCCCCCGCTGCTTACTCCTTAGACCTCGCTATTCTTTCCGAGATCAGCATAGGCAGAATTCAGTGAACCCCTTTCGCCTACCTGCTACTCCCTAGCCATTCCATTATCTGCTAATCTTTCTCCACTTAATCCCACACGTGATTCCGGGCGTAATTTCTACGAAAAAACTTTTACCAAAACTACCACCAACAACTTCAGCGCCAGGGCTCACCCTCACCTCACCCACTATCGCTTTATTGTAATCTGGTCGTCAGTGGATTAAATATATAAATTAAAATATATTGCATTAAATAGATCGACGTAATTTGTAGGTGTTTTAGTTGTAATTTTCCTATTTATGGATAATACCCATGGCATCCTACTTGCCCGGGTGCGATGCACCCATAGGACGGCACGGCTTAGGGTGAAAAAATAGCGTTCATTTCCCTCTCTTTATCAAGTATCGAAACTCATTTAAGGTTCTTCCATTCAGTCATGATGATATGTATCTGGAGAGATGAAATGAATATCAACGAAATAATTAAAAATATATTCAATACGGTTTCACTAATCTCGTTTAGAAATATTATCCAACAGAGAAATAACGCATAGAACGTCTTATTCATCCGATGTGTTCGCTATTACGCGAAACAAAATCATCCCTGTAAGCGGATTTAGAAGGGTTAACGTATTCTTTCACTGTTACTCCATTTCTATTCTAATTACGTTTTCTCTAATTTCCCCTTCTTTTGACATAATTCATAGTATTGCATTTTCTCTTATTTATCATTTATTTTAGCCCTATTATTTATTATTTTTTTACGGAAAAGTTCGTCCTGCGGGCATGTAGAGCATGAAGAAAAATAATGGAGTCCTTTCCAAACCTCCATTGATGAGAATTTATACATAAGCAGAAAATATGGGCAACTAAAGTATTTCTTGTCGGATTTTTTTAAAGAAGAGTGAAGTATGCGTGAGATTTGAGCCGATTTAAGAAAAATCCGATTTTAGTTCCTTTATAATACTATATTGCTTATACAGCATCCAAATGAATGAATTTTAGCCAGTCTTTAAAGATAATAACGTCAAACAAGCCTCAAAACATGCGTAAGGAGGAAGACGAAACGCGCGCTAAAAGCAGAGCCGCTCATAGACTCGCTCTCATCGAGCTTCATGTCTGTTAAGCGGGTTGCATCCTTTAGTGGTAACTTTTTTTTGTAAGTGACTGTACATGTGGCTTCCTCATTCCTGTCCGAGATAATAAAATGGATTGATAGAGGAATAATGACATTGATATAACAACAAGAAAAAATCGAACTTAATTTCTCGAAAAATCGAAATTAATTTACTACTATTACTGCTACTACTAAAATATTTCCTTGAGCGCCAAATTAATTTAAGTGAGACGGCAAGGAAATTATATGTTACCAAGGGTATAACAGTGGGCGGTTGGTAAAAAACGGTTGGGAACCATTGGATTACATGAAATTCCTCTTTTCTTCAGACTGTTAAGTGGATGATTTACCTTTGAGATTCAAATGGGAGAGAAAGAGGAATTCCACGCACAATATTAGGCCCCTCTGTGCACCCCGAGGCGGCCGCATCACTTGCTTATTTCTAGAAGAGAAAAGAGGGGAAGAACTATCCATCTCTATTGATCATGAAGAAAAAATAGTGAAAGACAGAGGAAAGAAGTTGGTTTTCAAGCCTACCATATCGTATTTGGAGAGTAAAAGATGAATTCATTCATACGTACGTACTACATAGTTGGGTCAAATGCTATTTCCTTTTGTAGTACATAATTCAGCTCCATTCTTCAATGGCAATATTCGTATCCTTATCGAGAATGATATGTGCAGATATATTAATCAATAATTAATTATGGAATTCTCTCCAAAGAAATTTTATATTATTCTATAATAATGAATAAGGGATGGTTAGATTCATTCAAAAAATGTCTATGTAGAGTTTTATTTCATCAGAGATAAAAATATTTAAGTAAAGAGCAATCACGATATTATTCTTCGAGGTGACCAAGCATATTTGCTTATCTACAATAATCCACCACACTTTCCTAACCTTGCGTCAAATATATCCAAGTATCTTTTCAAACATTTCACCATGCTTGTTAACATTCACATTTCTTCTCTTCGCGTATTCATTTTAAGTAGAATGTCACCAGAAATCAGACCCATCTACAGCAAGGCAAGTCTATATCTGGCAAGCATTTGTTTGTAGGCGATCCATTGTGTTCGAGTACTGATAGATATTAAATCAATAGATCACCTTTTGCCAAAGATTAATAGAGTGTGACATACTTCTTCGTCCGTACCTTCATTTTTCTTCAAATCATTGGAATCCTCCGTTTCTATTAATGAAGTATCTCTTAGAGAGATGTCATAAAAGACAATGCCGTAAACTTCGCATTTGAAACATAATATATTTTCTAACAGTAAGATAATAATAAGTGAACAGCACGACATTTATTTCGAATCGTCTTTGAAAGACTCAATTAAATATTTCGATGCCAAACTCGCTAAGGGTGATTCTGACTATATCTAAGTTCGTTATATAGCACTCCATTAAGGCTATTTCCAGCCCTCAAACTATTTGATCGATCACAATCTTTCCCTAATATATTAGCTCCGACACCGACTGTATCAAGTATCATTCGTTCTGCACGCGAAAGCCGTAGAGAGAGTCCAAATAAAGGAATGGTTAATCTGAAATAGAGTCACTATTAATCTCTAATCATGGAAAGGATAATATAAAGAGAAAGATGACTTCATGTTATAGTACATCAAAGTTAGAGTTTGGAGCGACGAATCATGATAAATATTCTGAGCCACCGACGATACATCCACAGAGATAGCTTGGATTTCTTATTTCTCTATCCATAATTGCTAGAAAGTGGGATATTTCAGTATCACGTTAAATATAGGGATCTATAATTGTAAAGCGGATCTCTGGTCATACCAATCACTGCCTTCTTTCACTCATCCCATCCACACCATCTTCGCAGACTGTTCTCTTACTGATCATGTAGATTTTCTTTCCTCCATAGTGCTTCTATCTCTCTTGTTTTTCTCTTACCATCTTTAAATTATCCATTCTAGAATTCGACACAGAGTATGATGTAATCTATTTGCGCATGTCTCCCTAGAAAGGCTTAACCAACACACAATTGCCTAGAAGTGCCACGTGCAACCATGTCTAATTGAAACAATGGGCTGATTCATTTTTTCCCTAAATGCTTATCTTCGTCGTTGCAGAAATGACGTCCGTTAGTCTCCATCCATTTTATCATATGAGTTACTTCCATGTCTGACGTCATGACTTCTAAACAGCAGATTCTTGGTAGACCACTCAGACCTTGTACCAAGAATTTTATTCCCAATATATGTTCTAAGAAGTTGTTGTGCTGGAGTAAGTGTCCGATGAGCTTTGCTTTTCTTAGCCGATTCATTTTTTTAGGACCCATGTTTCACATTCATGTGTGCACATCAGAACAAAACTTTTCAAAAATTTCTACCTAATCTCAATATGAATATTTCACTATCAGAAGACTTTCTTTTATTTGAAAGGCATTTTTCGCTGAAGCTATTCTTCTCCTGATCTCTGAGGAGCAACTGTTACGTATTAGACTATGTACTTAGTAGAAGTCTGCCACTTCTTCTATCCTCCAAAAATACTCTTCTACTTTCTTGCTTTTTACTGCCATGATTTTTTTGTGTTTACTTTTAGCCTAATTGTAAGTCTTAATAAATGTCACTTAGAATTTTAAGCATTCGACTTTCTTTGAATCTGTTACCACAGCTACATCGCCTGCAAACGGAATACTATAAATTTGTTTGCCGTTATTTCATCTGGGCTGATAAGCAACGGAGAATGTGTGCATTGACTGTCACAGTTTTTAGATGTCTAGGGAATAGGGGTGTAGCAGTAGTTAAGGTTGAGTATACTTGTCTCACCTAAGGGCAGCCACAGCAATTAAGTCCATTTTCCAGTCACTCAGAGCTCGCGAGAAGGTAGCATCTAGTATTAGAGAAACCTAATGCCTAATTGTATGGCTGCTTTCAGATGCATGCGAATTCATGTCCAGCGTCTGCTTAGTAACTTTCATTTTCTTGACCTGAGAGTCGAAGTGAAAGGACGTGTTCTCCGGAGCTCCTGAACGGACCCCCAGAGTGACAAGCCAACGGTCATCAAGCCCTCATTAACCGGTGTTTGTTTTTCAGCTTTCCCCTGTCTTAGCTGAGCAGCAGTTTAGTGTTGAGTACAACTAAGACTTTTTCTTTATTTATATTCTTTCTGTGTTTAATTTAATTAGTGTTTTTCAGAGTATTCTAGTTCGTTGAAGGGGAATTGTTGTATCTCTTTTATATATTTTAACCTCTAAGTGCTTAGTTTCGTGAGGTGCATCTATATTTTAAGTAGAGAGTTTTTATCGTTACTTCTAGTTGTTTTTCACTAAACCTTTCGATTTAGTTCGTTAAAGAAATATATATCGTCCTTTTTGAGATTCTTAAACAGATTGAATCCGTTGTGCTGTAGTCTCAGGTCAACCGTTTAGTTTAACTTTTTCGTTTATTTTCTACGAGAGCGTCAATTTCGAGTTAATTTTATAATATTTAAGCGTCACTCTTTATTTTTCTCTCGTACATTTGACTCAGGTCTTGTTATCCTATTACAGTCTATCAAGTTTCTTTTGTAAGAGCTCAGTTAGGAGTGTTTGAGATTAGGATGGCTTCCCCAAGGACCCCCGTTTCTTCAATCTTGGGAACCGTTGGCTATGAGGCACTTGTGTCGCAAGTCACGGAACTTAGGAAAGAAGTTGCGGACCTCCGCTCTCAGCTCGAAGGGTTACGGCTGGCTTCGGCTTGCGCAGGACCCTCCGTTACGAGCCCTAAAGCTTGTCGCACCCCTGAGGTGCCTCGGCCTTGCCCGAGTACGGTTGTAGGCAAGCCTATTGGCTCCTCTGCGGAGGATACCACGCGGGTAGTTGCTTGTCCTTCCCAGAGGGCTAACGAGTGGAAGGTGGTTTCCAGTCGCGGTGCTCGCGGCCTAGTGCTGCGAAAACAGTGTGCTGGGAATGCTTCGGCTGAACCGGCGCCTGTTAGCAACAGGTTTGAGGTGCTGAAGGACCTAGAGCTAGAGCACTCGCCCGTTGCCACGGAGGAAGCTGGGCCGAAGGAGAGCCGTGGGGGGAGGGGAGTGTTAGTCATAGGGAGCTCCAACGTCCGCCGTATTATGTCTCCGTTGCGGCGAAGGGCCCGCCGGGAGGGAGTGTGTGAGCGGGTGTTCTCCCGGTGTATACCAGGAGGCACGGTGCCCCAGGTGACGAAGGAGTTGAGGGCGGCGGTCGGGAAGACGGGTTGCTCCTCGCTGCGTGTGGTGGCCCATGTTGGCACCAACGATGCCTCGAGGCGTGGCTCCGAGGAGATCTTGGACTCGTTCGAGGACCTGGTCTCCGAGGTTGCTCGCGTCCGGGACTCGTCTGGGGTCAGCATTGGGTTATCCATATGCAGCATTGTCCCGCGGATTGATCGAGGCTCGACGGTTTGGAGTAGGGTGGGAGGTCTGAACCGTCGGCTGAGGGATTTCTGTCGGGGCAAGGGAGTGGACTTTGTCGACCTGGGCTACGTCCTCGATTCATGCAGGGCACCCCTTGACCGCTCCGGAGTTCACTATACGGCTGAGGCTGCGGAGAAGGTAGCGGGTAAGGTCTTTAGGCGTGTGGGTGTTTTTTTAGGTTAAAAAAGATCAACGTTTTTAATGAAAATTTTTCCGCGATTAGTCCTTGTATAGAGCTTAGCTTAGGGAACGAAAACACCCACTTAGATAAGAATAGTAATATGCGGGTGTCTCCATCTAAAAAGGATGTTAATGATAGATGTAAAAGAGAAATTTCAGCAGAGGATATTAGTACTCGTAGATATGCTTCGGTAAATGGCTCTATTTTGATAAAAAATAGCGGAAATGAGAAAAGCAGAACGAGATGTGTTAAAGGCGACATAAGTGACTTAAAAATATCAGCTAGAAATGGTGAGGAGTTAGATAGATGTCATTCCAATAGTTATAATTCGAATTTACCCGCCGAGCTCAAGAGTGATAGTCATAAGGATATCAAGTTAGTGGTAGTTAACTGTAGAAGTATTCGCAATAAGCAAGCGGAATTCTTCGACTTGGTTAAAAATACATGCGGAGATATAATACTAGGAAACGAGAGTTGGCTCAGCGAAGAAATAGCCTCTAGTGAGATTTTTCCTCCCGACTTCTTTGTGTATCGAAAGGATAGAGACAGCAGAATGGGGGGAGGAGTATTTATCGCTGTAAAAAATAGTTTGGTGAGTCAGTTAGAAAACTTCCAATGCCAGGATAGTGCCGAGATGATTTGGTGCTCAGTGTCTGACAAGCATGGTAGAAAAACGTACTTCTGCTCCTTTTATCGCCCTCCTAATCGCGATGACGAGCCCATAGAGGATCTGTACGAAGCATTGAGTAAACTCCGTAAGAGCAAACCCGAAGCAGCTATTTTCGTAGGAGGTGATTTTAATCTTCCTTGTGTTAACTGGAGGAATATGTCCGTCGCTAGTAATAGTAGAGATAGAAACGCATCGCAGAAATTAATTGATTTATTCTCGGCCTTCGCTCTAGAGCAAGTAAATACAGAAGCGACCAGAACGACTACTCTTGGTAGGGGCAATATCTTAGATCTCCTTGCTACTAGCCATCCTCATCTCGTTCACAGAATTTCCGTCAGTGAAGGTATTTCCGATCACAAAATAATAGCCGCCTCGATTAAGATAGATTCATTCCGAGTTCTGAAGCCCCCTCGTACATTATACATTTTTAGGAAAGCCAACTTCCCCGCGTTCAAGGAGTTTATAAAGACAGAAAGTGCTCCCCTTATTAGTTTCATTCAGAAGAATTCAGTAGACGACAGTTGGTCTGAGTTTCTCCGAATCCTTCGTGAAGGTACCTCTAGATTTATTCCGACAAGAGTGGCTCGGGATCGGCAAGAGCCGCGATGGGTCAAGCCTAAACTACGTTCACTCCAAAGAAAACAAAGAGCTTTACATTCCATTATGAAGACTTTTCCATTAAATAGCATAGAATACGAGAAGCAACGTCGTAAATATTTAGATATCAAGAGGTCAGCGAAGATTGAGGCACGTAAGGAGTTCGATACGTATAGATCTCAAACGCTACGCGAATCTCTGGAAAAGAATCCTAAGGAATTCTGGTCTTACGTACGAGAGACAAGAGGCAAACAATCGACCGTTCTGCATCTCATAAACAACAATGGTAGCGTCGTATCAGATTCATGTGAAAAGGCTAATATTCTAAACCAACACTTTAAGAAATGCTTCATATCTGATAACGGTCACGTAAATGCATTTCCTACTCGTATTACCTCTAAAATGAGTAAATTAGAACTAAATGAAGCAGGTATTAAGAACCTTTTATTGCAAATTGACAGCAAAAAATCCCCCGGGCCAGAAGGTATACCTGCCCTCGTTATATCTACGCTAGCTAACGAGCTTGCTCCCCTCCTACTCGTGTTTTTCAATAAATCTCTAGACGAAGGTATGGTTCCTGCCTCATGGAGGAGAGCGAACATCACTCCAGTCCCAAAAAAAGGGCGTAAGTCAAAACCGGATGATTTCCGACCAATATCGCTCACTTCGATATTTTGTAAAATTCTAGAACACATAATATGCAGTTATCTAATGCGCTTCCTTAGTGATAATAATGCAATTACACGCAGTCAACACGGATTCCGCAAAGGTCGCTCATGTGAGAGTCAGTTAGCACTTCTTAATCACGACATAATGCGAGCAGCCGATGAAGGTTTTAGGACAGATGCCATATTCCTGGATTTTAGAAAGGCATTCGATACAGTACCACACGCAAAGTTACTCCAGAAACTAGAGTCATATGCAATCGAAAATCATATTATTCAGTGGATTAAGTCGTTCCTCACATGCAGAGTTCAACGGGTAGTCTTAGATGGCGTTTACTCTGATGAAGTAGAAGTATCATCTGGAGTTCCTCAGGGCAGTGTCATTGGACCGATATTGTTCTTAATTTACATTAACGATATAGTAGACAATGTAAGAAGTAAGGTAAGGCTTTTCGCGGACGACACGCTCATATACAGGAAAATTCAAAATGTGGAAGATACTTCCATATTACAGGGTGACTTAGACGCTATTTCGAAATGGTGTGAAGATTGGCAGCTCGGCTTGAACATAGAGAAGTGTGTAGCGATGAGCATGACCCGCTCCCCGTCCCAGAACTTAAAACAAACATCCTACCTTATTAGCGGTACAACATTAGAATTCGTAAGTAGATACAAATATTTAGGCATTGTTTTCAGTAGTAACTTATCGTTCAAACCGCATATTCAAGACGTAGTGGGGTCAGCTGATAGGACGCTGAGGCTATGTAATCGCGTTCTCAGGGGTTGCCAACAGAATGTCAAGGAAGTGGCTTACTTTTCTTTGGTTCGTCCATTGCTTGAGTACTGCTGCGCGGTGTGGAATCCACATGAGAAAGGATTGATCATAGAACTAGAGCGCATGCAACGTAGAGCGGCCCGTTTCGTCAAGGGAGACTACAAGTTCGACAGCAGTGTGTCAGAGATGATTAAAACCCTCGGCTGGGAATCCCTCGAGGACAGAAGAAATGAGTATAGGCATAAACTTTTCGAGAAATTTTTGAGTAGCGATTTACATGAGGAAATAAGCGACTTCGTGATTCCCGTACTCAGTGAGCGTAGTTTTCGAGACCAGACGTCAAAAAGATTCCGCGGAATTATAGCGAGAACAGATAGCTATTTCTGGTCTCTTTTTCCAGATAGTATTAGGTACGCAAACCAGATGGTTGGTTAGGGAGTTCGGTGTATTCACACCCCCTGCCATACGCCTTACGGCGGTTAGCGGGGTATTAATGTAAATGTAAATGTAAATGTGTATTTGCTTTACGATGAAGTTTCCCATGCTGCTGACGTGGCTGTTCTCGGATGAAACGGAAAACTGTGACACCTAGTCAATCAGGAACCAAATTGAAAAGTGGAATTGACGGATTTCACTTTCTGATTGCTTCAATTTGCTAATATTCGAATGAAGTCCTCACTTTGATATGCTAAACTCACTTTGCTCTTATGACATGTGGAATCCCCATAGTATGATCGCTGGTTCGGCTGATGCGGCACTGTTACTAGTCAGCAACGTCGGTTATGGGGTTAATTGATTTATTTTTCAGAAAAAGCCGTTTCTTGAATTGTTGAATCTCGAATACTCCACTTTCATGACCATTTCTTGAATGTTAGTCAGGTACAATATATTCTATCTAATTTAGATTTATTTCATAAAAAATAAGATAACTTTACAAAAAGGGAACGTTTTGGGTGGAAAATGTTTCAACTATGACCCAAGATAGCTTAGTTAATAACTACTCCCCAGATCACCTCTGGTTCGGTCATTTTAACGAGCAAGAATGATATTTTAGCTTACTTTTCCATAGAATGATATAAAAATGAATTTTCTTGTACGAAGATAATCCTTTTCTTCTTAATTTTTTTCTGCATGAAGAAAATTCTACTTCTTTGCGTAACTCTCTAGGATTATGTTCTGCATAAAAAGAAATTTAATACTTTTATTCAAGAATTTTACTCAATATTTCATTCAGTTGTTGGTCTATCCCCACGAATTTGCCCAAGAAAATGTCGCGAGTGCAGTTTTCTATTCAAACTCATGTTTAAATTAAATGAATTTTCTCTTCATCAGTTGCACTAGCTGTTCAATGTAAGAACATTTTTATGTATATATTTTTATAAAACTTCATCCAGAAGTCCTCACTGAAGTTATATCTAGCTATTTCAATATCTGTTAACAAAGTGTTTCTGATCCTACATCTAAGCTAAAGAGGCTCCTAAGATAAGTAATAAATTTAGCTATGCATTTAGCTGCTTAATAAATTCATTCTGAATGTATAAATACACTATGGATAAATTTATTTCTGAAGAAAATGCTCTGAATTCTGAATATTTTTAGTACTCTGTCCTCTATTATTATGAAAGTATGCTCTATCACGAATTTTCCGATAAGGAAATATTCCGCGAATCTCTCTGGATTCAATCAAACTATTCTTCCTATGAATTTAATATAATAATATAATTAATTTATAGTATATAATAATAATGTAATAATTTAATAATATAATAATTTGATAATATAATAATAACTTACATTATCGCTCCCTTAGGAAAAAATTAACAACTATCCCAATTTGTTCACTACTCTTTAAATTCATTGAACAGTACTTACTAAGAATTACTTGCGAAGAATTTCCGACCCTTCTATTTCAGTGCTCAATAAGTTTATATCATCTTAAATCGTTAACTTACTGTTCTCATTTTCATCTCAACATATTATTGCTAAAGCTTAGGTTTTAATGTGTGAATCGCTGTAATCTTCATTAATTCGAGTCATAGTTAATTTCCCCATACAATCCCTCTGTGTACTTCCGATTGGTTCGGAAAGATCTAATCCAGATCTGAAGCTACCCTAACCATTGTGGGATTTCAATCCAAATATTTTCCATAGTACTTGTGGGCCAACCATATTTTTAGTTCATCTGAAACTTTTTCAACAGCAAAATCTTATCTTGTCCACAAAATTTTAAGGTGTATTTTGGAGGTTTGCAAATATTCGGAGTTTCGAATCGAATTTTTTTCGAACTACAAATATTTCGAACCAAATTGACATCTGCAGAACTCGAATAGAATCAAAGAAATAGTACAAATTTAATTGAAGAAAATCTTTGATTTCGTTTTTTTTACTTTGTTTTTTAACTTTCTACTTGGAATTAGTGCGGCACATTTTACACGAGCACACTTCTAACTAACCAAGATGGCTTTCACTAAGACATTACATCTAATCAAGAAATTTCCCTATTATAAATTTGTTAGGCTGTTGAAGTGGATGTCGACAATAAGCAAGAGACGAAGAAAATGCGAGCTCCAGTTTGGAAATCTACAAATAAACGGACAAGCATCGTATCCAATATCTAGCCAAGTCGATTCGAATTATTTAGACAATTCTATTCGAAATAAAAAAGCACGATTCGCACATCACTAGAATAAGTCCAGAGCAGACCTCCTTGCTTGTGAAAGCAATCTTTGCACCAAAAAACAAGGATTCATTTACATTAATATCTTGCACTCCTTACTTGAATGTACTACCTAACGTACTACCAAAATAGCAATTTCTGATGAGTTTAAGCTACTGCGTGAGTGTCTGAATGAAACCTTATCCTATCGTATCAATAATTGAATTTCCGGTTTTTGTGGAATTTGGTTTCGTTATTCTCTGCGGCACTTAGTCTTTCGCATATTAATGCTAGATCTGTTTTTGCTTCGATTTGAAGCTTATTCCTACCATTTTCTTGCACCTTTATTGCTGTCCATTGTTTTTCTCATCTGAATTTCGAAAATGCTCTCTCTCAATGATGCTGTTCTAGCAACACGCGTTTTATATTTCACGCGCTGAAACACTGTAGAATTAAAAATAACTGATGGAAGGATAGGCAGATCGAATATTCACTCATTCAATAGATTAACATTCAGTGATTCCTGAATTTTAGAGTGAATTCAAAACTGCAAAATATACAATAAATATCAGGAGAATTTACTCAAGAAATCAATGGTGACCAAATATGTTTTTCAAGCACTGTAAATATGAGTATAAATATGAGTAGAAAATCATTTAGACGAGAGAATAGAGATGCAAGCTTTCTTTTAAGATGAGTCAAGTGCAGAGGCGTATGTAATTAGGTGCAATAGCCGCTAGCTGAGGACCTCATCATGTATTTTATGGAACTCAATAAGAATTCTTAATAAAATTACTCCAATATTTATTACAAATTTTAAGGCACGACGTATTCACGGGTATTTGTTTTTCGCTTCAGAAAAGAATTTTGTATTGTGTATGAATATAGTTTATATATTTTACTACATAATTAATTTTACACTATAATGTAATATCCATCCATGATTTATAATAAATTTATGGAAATACTATTTATATTCAATAATTAGTTTATTGTTGCCGTAGTAAAGCAACTTAGTAAACTATGGCATGAATTTATATGTATTTATTGTAAAGAAATCGAAATTTAATTCTCATAATTCATATCGGGGTCTCAGTCTGACATTTGCTCTTAGGGCATCTATTAGGGCTCTATGATAAATCCGCCCCTGGTCAAGTGACAATCTATGAGGATCTATGAGAGGAGCTAGAGAGTTCAGAAGGTTAGGAAGGAGCATTGTGCAAGAGAGGAGTAATCCTGGTTGACTAGGATGGAGCATCATGTTTAGCATAATTAGTGAAACCATAGAATAAGTATATATCTACTCGAGTATGTATCCTCTATGTTTTGAATAATTGGTAGTCGATTTTTATATCTGAATTGAACCTTTAAGATACTCAAAAGACCATCAATGTATCCAAGCCAGAAGAAATTCGGAAATCGGAGGGTGAAATGGTTATAATATAGTTGTATTTCCGTTTACTGTTGAGTTTATCTGACTTTACAAGGAATTCAAACGTGATTACTCACTTTCTCACTTTCGTATTTAGTCATGGATTTTGAAATCATTTGCTATTGATTCCTTTAGTCGATCACGTAATAAGCTTTTGCTTATATATATGAGAAAGTAATGAAAGTAAACTGTATAAATTTTAATAAAATTGAATGCTTTTATAGAAATTCCATATCTCACGGAAATAACCGAAAATTCAAGTGGAGGTTGATAACGGTTCTGTTCAAGGATTTTAATTTCCTTGTTTGGTTCCAGTTTTATGACCTAATCCTCAGGTTATTTAAATTATTATTCATCTATCAAGATGTTTTTATATTGCATTAGTTTAAATAAAGTGAATCTAAGTCCCAGAATCGCATCTTTCATTAAGGTATTCGGGGTAAATCTCCTTGAAAATCCTTTCCAAAATCACCTGATAAATTATAGGATCGTTAAACTAGGAAAATGATTGCGTATATTTATATGGTAGATTATTTTCAAAAACTTCTTTTGAAGATCATTTCCTATATATTTTTTCCAAAAATTATTTCAAAAATTGTTTTCGATATTTTTATCGAATATTTTATATTAAGTCTTAAAAATATCTTTTCAAAACCATATTTTAAAAATTTATTTCAATCCAAATCAATTCAAGTGATCTATTTTAAAAATTTTCCTAAAACTCTGATTTCTGAAACTCCTACTCGGAAAGTCGAAGACCTGAGTTCGACTTCCAGTCATGTCGGTTTTTCACTTATGTTTATCCCTGCGATAGCGTCATCAGGGTTGTACTTAATGTTTTTTGTTGATTATTCAATAATCTTCGCAGCATTAAAATGAGTACAGTATAGAGATGTCGAGAGTGATCTGAGGGATTCATTCAGTCTTTAAATTACGTCAAATAAAAACGAATTCAGAGTGGAATGACGGCAGTATCCATGGGTGTTTAAGAGAAAACAATCTATATAGTAGGTACCCTATTTTCTTATGTGAGAATGTTCAATTAATTCACTAATATTTGTTCTGATATGAAAGTACGAAATCGGTCACGAAAATTAGCAACATTTTTCAAATTTCTCCTAAAAATTACAAAACTACAACCATTGAATTCGCAAATATAGTAAATTGTATGTTATACGTCATGTATTTAGAAATTTCCTTTGTCAAAGAAATATTATAACAGAAACTTTAGGATAAAACATAAATAAAATTCGCCTAGAGTTAAGAGCTAACGAAGTATCAGAAAAAGAAATTGACATCTCGAATTCACAGTTTTCCAAACCAACCGTAGCTATAATTTTATCCAATGCGAGCACTACCGCATAAAAGCAAACGAGCATTCTGTGGTGAATCTTCCATATATTTTCCTTATAAATTATGAGTATAAAAAAAACCATCAGTCCTGGTGAGATGCCTTAGAATTCGAGTACGATGTGAAAATAACGAAAGCTAAAATTTTGCGTATTCCTTGGACTTAGTAATTTATGATGGTTTCGAATTGATGATAATGATGTAGATGTAAACCTTTTTTATATAAATGCTTGGAATCAAAAACATTCTTTTATTTTTTCTTGCATTCTGTGGAAAAAATTATGCTTGGAAGTGTGTATATGGACGTATGAAAGATTATAACCCAATATCACCTTTATCAAATGTTTCTCTTTATTAATACCTTTGCCCTGTTACCAACTTTTAAAGTATTTCCTATGCTCACTTATTATCCTTTTCCTCTGACTGAACCCGATTGCTAATCTTATTATTATATATGAATGAAAATATAAATATTATTTGAATAAATATGTTATGTTAGTTTCTATCGACCATTGGACGCTTCGAATTCGAGTTCTAGACAGTTTTATTTTTAAAGGATTTTTAAAGAAAATTTTAATTTTAGCAAAGGCGTACAGAACACATCACGTTACGAGAAATTGAAAGGGTGGCAATACGAAAGCAAAGGAATTGGGGTACCTTTCCTTGGTTAGGCCGATCTTAAAATATGCTACGACAGATTCTCATGGTAAATGCCTTATAAAGAAAATTGAGACAGTTCAAAGGAAGGAGGCTGTCTATCTTATAGGCGGGTTTAGAAAACAGCATCTCAGGAATCTCAAAGAACCTTGGATGGGAATCGCCAGAGAAGGGAAGGAAAATAAACAAGCTAGAGTACCAGATAATAACAGGCAGTAAGTGACGGGAAGGATTTAAAAATTGAATCGACACACCAAATTTCTCAGGAAGAAGTCACAGCCATAAAATTAAATTAGACCACAAAGAACCAAGATAGCAAAATATTAATTTTTGAATTGAGGCGTAGCTGAGTGGAACAAGTTACCTGGATCGCTCTTTAAGCCCTATTGTAAAAATCCAAGATCTTTCAAGAAGAAATGTAAAATTCTAATGCAGCTGTAAAAGGAATTGCAATTGCTAAAATATTTGTGGTTGATTCTAAAGACGAAATGTGAGGGAAGCAGGGGACTGCCAGGTAGGATGATGTACGGCAGGGACTATCTGTGTCCCGGGCCTGGCGTTCCCGGGGCACACATAGTCCCTGCAAGGCAAGGCCCCAATAGGCAAGCTTCGAAGGCCTACCAGGAACCCTGAAAAATCTTGCTTGTGTTACTAATCTATTATTTTTATGATGCAAATGAAATGTTAATATGATAATAGTAGGTGAAGTTTTCAAAAATTATAAAGTTTTATAGTGATAAGGTAATGATGCTCCATATTGTTTAAATTATTTTGTGTTGTATATTGTTTGGCTATTGAATAGTCATTATTAATTAATTTAATTTGTAGAAAAATCTTCTACTTTTATCACATACATCTGATGTGTGTCATACCCATGTAAAATACCCCGTCAAAAATGTCAAGTATTAATTTATATAAATTTATCTGTCGTATTATCTGGCATTATCCAGCGTGCAGTAATCCAATTAACCAATGTTTTTCTTGAATTGTAAGCTCCTCAAAATGGCCGAGTGGTTATAGTGTCTGGTTCTAAGTTATAGCTGTATAGATATTCATAATAACTTAATAATTTTCGTATATTTCGTACTCTAAAATGCACATAATGGTTACTTTAGTTCTCATTTCGTCTCATTTCTTCATGGTCCACGGCTGCTCTATTTCAACAAAGCAATCCCTCCTCCTCTACTTATTAAATGAATTATTGGGTACTTTAATTTTATTTAATAATCCGTATATCTACATACGTAACCCTTTTGGGGGTATGGCAGGGGGTGCACGCACTCTATTTAATTAATAGACTCAAAAAATTAATCCCAGAACCGACTTACTTTAGCATCTATTTCCAATTACTCACTATATCATTTCGGCCTATATAACATGGATTTTTCTATGTATATAGTCTAAGAATACATAAGCTCGGATTCAATAAACATATTGTTCGTTAAGGGAACTAGTAACATACAACCGCAAAATGTTGCGAAATATTGGTTTATTTTTCAAAATTCTCGCAATATTGCAGGAGGTGCACGCAGTCAATTTCATTAATAGAGACTAATATTAATAAATCTCGAATTAAATCTCGAAGAGAGTTACAGATTCAAGTGAGAGCACAAAATGATAAAGTGAGGGAGTTTAGAACCGTAGTAAATGTAATAAAAATGCAAGTTATTTGATTTACATTCTGAAAAACTAAGTTATCAATCAGGGTAGTTGGAGAAATGATAACAGGTGGATAAATTCCCATGTATGGGTTGTATTCTCCGTTGGGATGTGATGTGCGTAGATTAGATTAGAAGATGAATGGCTGTAGTCTAGGAAGCTTTCATGGAACAAATGGAATTGATGACGAAAGGCCTTGGTAAGAAATCAGGGAAAAATATTAGAACATTTTAAGTGGAGTATTTTCCTGTAAGAGTTGACCTTAAGAAAGCAGTAAATAGATTGGAGGTCTTTGAGATGTGGTTGTGAAATAGAATGGAAAAAGTAAGTTGGGTTGATAGAAAAATTAACGGAAGTGACATGGAGGGGAGAGGGTTTTGATTGAAGTAATCAAGTAATGACAGAGGAAATGGTAGACCAAATAATCAGAGGCGAGGAACTGTTGAAAGAATTAAGTGAATGATCCTAGGAATATAGGCAGAGGGAAGGCAAAGGCAAAAGATATTATTAATAATTAATATGATGATATAATTGGCGAGATAAATTGCCAAGAGATGGATGAAAGGACTTTAAATCGGGAATTTGGAGCACGTGAACTACCAGAATGATTATTATACTGATTTGAGGTTACAATATAAGCTCTCATTTTTTTCCAAAGAGAGTGAAACTCTTGTTAAGCTTCTTTTCTTCATTAGTTATTAATTGTATTCGAAATATTAAACAGATCTTACTTGAATCTGGCCAGAATATGATTTTCTGTGTAATCATAGAATGTGATAATCTGGCCGGATTCTGGCCATCATCAATCCATAATTTTCTTGTCTATAAAATTTTGGTCAGGCGTGGAATATAAGCCACAAAGAAATTAATTTCTAGGAAACGAAGAAATAAAAGTTTTTTTGCGATCTTAGAGTACACAAAGGAGAGGGTTTTATAAATCGTAACTCATTCTGTGTTAACAAATAATTGGTCACTTAAGTCCTCTAGAGCAACATTTCCCATCCTTAAACTGATTACCTTATGGTCTCACCTCAATACAACCAAGTTCCCTCAGGTTGTAGAAAGTTTGGTTTTTGATTGCTTTAATTAATTATTCACGAATAATTAATTTGAATACCAGTGAAACTGCCTGAGGGTTTATTTTCAATTAAGCAAAATAATAGAAAATAAAGAGAGTTCGTGATTTTCATGGTAGCGCTCCAACCTCAAGGTTAGTACCCCGGTTAATCGGATATTTCTGTTTAGGGAATGTTGTATGTGTGTGTCCAATTTTCCGATAAGGGCAGAATGCGTATGCGGCCATAAAAATCAGCGCCAAAACTAAATTCTTCGTCGTCACCGCCACATCATCATCAAAATTCGTCAGCTTATCCCATAAATGATGGGAATAAATAATGAAAATTCTGTCATATTCTCCTTTTTATGCTGGAAAGGATGTATCATTTCAATAAAGAGATTTTTACTGCAGCTTTTGGGAAGTTTAGTCATTCTCTCAGTAGCGGACAGCTGGTTGTTTAACGACCAGTGCTGTCCTCTACAGCACATTCCCTTCACCTTATACCCTAGTGTTATCAGTCAGTCGGAACCTATTCCATGGTAACATCAGCTCCTTCGTTCCGTCCGCGGAGGATGACTAATTGCAGCTCCATTTCATCAAACAGGTGAGTACCGTTTAGTAGTAAAATCTTGAAGCTAAGAAATTCTATTCTGAACGACCATAATTGTACCATTATTTTTACTCATTATCCTCGAAAAATTTCATTTGATGGATGCAATTAAATGAGGATACAAAGAGAGACATACAGAAAGAGAGCTTACAATTTGAGGGAATGGTTGGAATCGTAAGGGGAAAATCCGATTATGGGTATTGAGCGTCACAGCTAAAATTATTCTTCCGTATAAAAAATATTCTGTTTTAACACGATATATCAGTTTAAGCTATGAAAATTCGTGATAACCATATACTGACCTAAGGAAACTGTATCAGAACGATGGCCCTGTCAAAGTTAAAATACTTAGTGACTGAAAGCCGTTGTTGCCAACCTTTTCGACCCTTTTGGATTCTCATGTAGAGAAATTCTTTTGACTCCTTTAGACCTCTCCTCACAAGTTAATGGAATTTACGGAGCTTAATGGAGGTCTCTGAACACCTTGGATAACTGCTTGGGACCCGTTGACTTTTTTCTCCTAACCTCAAGCAAATCGTTGTTTAGGCTCAAGAATACGATATCGGCATCTTCTGTGGTTTAATCAGTTGTTTCATTTTTTTGAGCATTTGAAACGATACGAATCTTTTTCTCTAAAAATTTCTAGTCACATGATAATAGATATTTAACTAGAATTTACAAGGAGGAAGTCCGAGGTAATGGTCTAGGGATTGGGTCATGTGATTGATTTAGTGAATGAGTTTTATAATTCTAGAAAATCGTCTATAACACAGGTGGGGAACCTGCGGCCACATGCGGCCTATTTTTAGCGTTTATTTTGGGCTTTCGTCACTTTCTGAAACTAATGCCTGCATTTAACTAATTTTGTTTTTTCAATCTTTAATGTCAAGTGAATAATGAAGTGTAAATGTCCTGTTACAGTTTACTCAACAAACAAATTCGTTTCCTCATGCATAGTTTCAATGGTTATCTATTTGAACGTAGGGAACACATAGTAGGAGAATGGCTTGATGCTTCCCCCCTTACCCAACCCTCGCGGACCCAACACCCCCGCCTTCTCTCCCTCATTCTATTCTAATATATATACACGGTTCCAGATGTCTTTTAGCCTGAGGATGACCTAAAGGGTGGCTTAATAAAATATCGATAAAAGAAATTCTTTTTACATTATGATGGAAACTCACCACAAAGTCGTGGCCGAATCTGTAGATTCTAATGGCTCGATGGTTTTGCATGCGCTCTTTCTCATAAGACCGTATCCTAAATGAGGTTATTCAAAAATTTCATGTTCATCACTCTTCATTTTAACTTTCCTCCAATCCAAAAATCTGCATTATTTTCCAAAAGGAAATCAGGGTTTATGTTTGTGAAGATTATTACTTTTTCTTTAGTTCCCAAAGAATTTATTATTTTTCGAAAATAAATAATCTTTGGAGACTTAACTGCCGAACCTCAACATCAACTTTAGCATAATCTATTATATATCTGGAGGTTTCTTCGGATAAAGAGTACAAACTCTCAGCCTAAGCCACAGGCGTCATGTTATCGGAGTTCTTTTGTCATTTAAGCCCCAACGGTGGAATAAATGAGAAATCGATCATAGCTGTCGTGTGTTCTATCCTGTAAGGCCTCAAAATCCCGATTTCTCCATAAGAATGCATGGCGAGGAGTTTTGGAAAGTATATCCCGGGATGATAGAGATTTCAAAGTAGAGATATTGTTGGAGGAGGGTGTTCTCTAACGGCAAAGTCGATCGCAGTTTTATCGCAAAACCAAAAATCTTAAAACACACACTCATTAACAGTGTTTTACAATCCTTTATTTCCGCTTTCTTCATTTAAAGAATCACGGATTAGGTTGGTGAATGGTGAAGATTTTGCTTCGAATTTTTTAACTGCCTCCACAAGGAAATATAATCATTCGCCTAAATGTTCATCTTTTTTCATGTGGCCTTGTGACTCAACAATGAAAAATTAATACGTTTAAGGGTCTTTCGACGCTTTCTTAGCGCTATCCTTAGCTAAGAAACTAAGCTGTTTCGCTGCCAACCCTTACACCTAACAATTGCCTGATACCTAGATATTGCAGCCATACTTTTACTACGAGCATCTATTCACCAAGTATATTTGAGAACTCTAATCTCGCATTTTATCCGATCCGTCTCGCAGACATCCGCACGAAAAGATACGGTACAAATCGGATAATTGTTCCTCGAGGTTCGCATCGGGTTGAAAAATGATAGAATCTTTTCGGATAAGTAACAAATAAACAGTCCGTGGATAAATACCGGGTGCGAATAAGAAATTTTGTATCCGGACAGATCTCCATAAGGTAGTCCAGAAGGTAAAGTCAAAGTATTTTTGATGTGATGAGATCGTAACTTAAGAAGCAAATTCTTATGGAATTTGTAATGTAAATGCTGTTGTTGCTACTTTAAATCAATCCAAGTTCATAATTAGAGCAAATTCCCAGGTTTTACACAATGGTTGGGGATTCGTTATCTGGGTTAAATCTGAGGGAATGGATCCGTAGCGAATGGTCTGTGAGAATTTTTGATTATTTTGGATTTAACCTCTATAAAATGTATTTATGACAAACTATTTTTAACACAGGTCTCTTTTCATTACATTGAGATATCTTTGTTCATATCTCTTAATGAAAATTAAAAAAACGAATGAAAAAGAATCTTCTGGAATTTTTCACATTCCAAAATTTTACAGGTGATGGAATATTCGGAAATACGTACATCTAATTATGTAAAGTATTTTATTCTTAATATACAAACTTTCCTTCCCTTTTTCGTTGTATAGTTGAATTTTCGAGTTCGATACATTGAAAGGTAGATATAACCATTAATTCTAAGTATATAATACTTGAACTGCCCTCCGAGGACAGCGGTAAAAGTCGTTATTGCGTGACTTTACCGTCAAATTTTAATGGCAATTTAGAGGAATATTCTCTAGCGTAAATATACAGCGTTGCGAAAAATTCTTATAAATAACGTCGTGTTTCAATTTCTTGACAATATATACCCTTTCTTTTGTTTTATGGAAAATTCGCATTAACTTACCACATACTCTCAATATATCTATATCCGGTAGACTGCCAGTGAAGGTATAATTAGTCCTTATGCAATTTTAGAAAAGATTGAGGTGGTTGTGAATATTTAGGAGAACTTGGAGGCAGATAAAGCGAATAGACGTCGTAAATTTTTACGATAAGAAGAGCGGCGAAGTATCAAGGTCATGAGGGAATTCCCCGTGATTCTTGTGTACGGTACCACCGAGTTGTTTGCCGTCTCCGAAAGATCGTCTCATGGTCAAATTTTCATGTACCCGTCGCTCGTCCGAGACATAAAAACGTGATAACAGAAACGAGGTCTTATGTCATAAAGAACGCGATTGGCTGGGACTGACCGTATTCATATTCATACCGCTCTCTTCCTGTCTGCCCTTCTACATCATGATTATTTTAAGAGTCACTTTATCACACAATCAACTTTGCGACCGTTTTGTAACGCTCTGAGAATGCGAGAAAGTGACAAGTATGCTCCACAGTCCTTAGGCGACTCATTGATTTTGGGAATGCCGAATTCTTTGGATTTTCCTCCCGACCTGGTAACGGAGCAAATAAGTTAAGAGAACAAGCAATTTTCGAAAAGAGCATAATATTCCGTTGAATTTTATTCAAGTACGTAACGTTTTCCTTCAGCTTCCTTGTCATTGTCAAAGGGATGATTTTTGCAGTAATACTTTGTTGTAGTAACGACTACTCTTAAGGAGAAAGTTCGCAAACTTAGATGAGGCGAATACTTCATTGATTAGAAAGACTTTTTCCCGACGAATAATCCGTGAAAAAGTTCTTCTGGTTTTCAGCATAGGCCCCTCTAAGTTTTTTTTCCATCTTTGTGCGGCAAGAAAAGTACAGTGCGAGTATACGGATCTGTGTCTCCGTTGCTAAGGAAGAAATTTAAGTAGCATTATTTGTGATTTTTTCATTCAAATAACGAAATGAACCATGAACTCCATTTTAAAACAGATAATATGGAAAATCATAATTGATATGATGAGAACCAACGATAAAAGCTTAAAAATGTTTCATTAAATGGTAGTTATTCAACAAATAAGTTTGACAACACCTAAAAGAATTGCGCTTTCAGCCAGGCGCACAGCTTAGAGGAAACCCTTTTTGGCAGCTTGATTGACTCTCGAAT
This sequence comes from Pachydiplax longipennis, assembly GCA_036926295.1. NCBI lineage: Eukaryota > Metazoa > Arthropoda > Insecta > Odonata > Libellulidae > Pachydiplax > Pachydiplax longipennis. The sequence goes on along the minus strand of JAVFKF010000007.1, from coordinate 10,112,884 downwards.
TTGAAATTGGTTCAGAAAGATATTAAAAATAGGGAAAGCTTTAATGTGATGAGTTTCAATAAGAGATTGGAAACTGGCCGCTTGTGGATTTCCTTATCTTCTTAAACAACCATGTTATCATTTATTCATACATATATTCAATATTTTGTTTCGATGACAAAGAAATAATTAAAAAGGTAATTATATCCCACGTAATAACCCATAAAACTGTTTATTTGTCTAAATTTTGGTGCGCTATTTCATAATATTGCAAAATGCAATCACAGTGTGGGTTGATGCTTCTCCGATGGGAATGTGTAGGTTTCTCTTCTATGAAGAGGGGAAGGAACAGTTTGAAGAAGCGAGGCCGCACAGGAAACAGGCCGCATTCTAGTGGCGTCTCGCCAAAATTGACAGTCCGCCGCTGAAATTGTGCGTAGGAAAACGAATTCAGTCGCTGAGGATTTCGTCAGAAAATATTTCTCCTTTTCGAGAGTGAGAACGATTTAATTTATAAGTATGGGTTTGCTTAAGAAAACGCGGGAGAGGCCGCACTGAATGCCGGGAATGGCCTCTTTTCGGAGTAGATGTTTATTTGTGATTAGAAAAGGCGCGAAGTATATTCTGAGGGCTTACAAGGGCTTTAGTCTTACTTTAATTACTCTTTCTTTCGTTCGCGTCTACCTCTAAACTTAGCCCGCCGTTGGAGGTACGAAAGGCGACCTCCATTGGAAGTCCATCTTCACGGGAGGCCGATCATATTTGGAGGATATTTTAGTCGCGTGCGATCGCTTTTTGGGGCACGCGACGCAGACTGATCCGCGACAGACGGCGCCCTCTAATGCAGATCCTCCCGATGGATAGGTGTACTGGGGGGGGAGAGAGCGGGGGTGGGCCATGGCGTTGCCCCGACGCCGTCTGGGGCCGACCTTGGGCCTCCGCGGCTGAGCTGCCCTCCAGACAGCACAAGGTCACGACGGCTAATTCCACCCTTCCCTTCTTACGTTTCTATTTTCTTCTCAACTCCTCTCTCTAGTTTTGCACATAGGCCTCCTTTCGACTAGCTCCTCTGCACCATTCCATCCTAGCTTAGAGATACCTCGGCTCCTTTCGGGATAGACTTCGCTAACCAAAATGCGGTTTCCCGAGGTGTTCCGAACAGTCAAACCCAAATTGTTAAAATTGCTTAGATTGCTGAGTTTATTCCGCACGTCTGAGCCCCCGTCAGTAATCGAACCCGTGGCCGCTTTCAGTGGAACGCGCCTACCCACTTGGCTATCCTGGAGGCTTACATTAAGAACAAAAGACAGAAGATATTCTTAAGGCAAGAATGTGTACGTATTATACTAATATAATTTTAGAATGATCATTCGTTGGCCGCGTCAAAAAATGGTGATCCGAAGCCGAAATATTCGTTAAGCGGGTCTCTCGTTAGGCGAGGTATTCGTTTAATCGCATAATTTTCTGATCATGTTCTGCAGTGATTTGGAAAATACTCCTGACATATTTCGATTCAGTTTAGTCCGTCTGAAGTTATTCTCTTGTCAGGTCCATTCACAATACCTTCTACTTATTTCTTTAATATGGCTCGCACGATTGGAAGGGGTGCTGTAAACGATGTAACTAATTAATGTTCCCGTTGCACAATTCTAAAATTTTATCTTATGAGTTTGCAGTGTTTTCATATCATCGTCGATCTTGTGGAAACTGCTGTTTTAACAGGAAGTTCATAGACTGGCCGCTAGGTGACTTCGATGTCGGACGATTCAGAAATATGCCAGGCTGATGAGAATGAATGGAAGTTGATACTGAACGGGCAGACCGAGAAGTAGACAGATGAAATTGTCTATCGTATGAGAAAGCGATGGCTTCTCTTATTTGAAAATTAGTTTTAGTCTTGAATGAAGAGGGAGGTAAATTTTTAGAACACAGTTTAGCGTGAAAAAATATGGGATGTAACATGAAATAAAATAATTTCTCGATTTGTTAATTCAGCAAATTCTCTTGCAATATTTGATTGCTTTCCGATGATATTAATTCGTCGAAGCCAACTGCGGATTATTTTATTTTATAGAGTTGGTAAGTTAGTGAACTTAGTAGTTAACTGTCGTTAATGAAAATTAGATCATATTAGATGTTTTATTTATTCAGTTGTGCTTTTATTTACTTCGTTTACAAATAAACAAAATGAGAACGCGTTGTTATCGACGTGTGGTTGATGCAACCGTAAAAATTTTATCAATAGAAAATCGATTTTTAAACACTTTTTATGCGTTATTATTTATTTAAAACATGTTGATGACTATCCTATAATCGATGCATTATTTTTAACTTCGCAACTCTATGTTTGGAAGCACTGGGAAAATATGCTCGCAGTCTGCCTTTGATGTTTTTTCTCTGGTTTAAATTTGTGTATGCCATATATCATGAGTAAAACTACGAAAGTTGATTGCATTATGCCGGTCAAATTGGCACAAATTACTAACATAATTGAGTTTTCGTATCCTATCGAAAAACGCAAAATAATTTCGTTTTCTAATTAGGAACCTAAAAATCCAAATGTGGATTTTATACCCTTCACCATACGGACTTTGAATGCGGCTAAATTTATTACAGAAAAATTATGCGCTAATTTTCATTATTAAAGGCGAATTTTTCTTTCGAAAACTTTTTAAGAATCTTGAAACTACGACCTGAATTTATTCTTTCGGAAAATGATACTATTTAAATTTTGTACGCGTAATTTTCGTTTTTATCTCATTGCTTGATAAAGAAGATGCTATAGTTGGTATTTGATAAGTCATGATTCGATATTGAAAGGAAAATTACGCTTTTATTTTTTCCTTGCCATGAATCCCTTTTAATTTAGCATTATTCATATCGTCGCTATTTTGTGATAATTTATTCGCTCCGAATCTATTTTAATTTTGCAGAGCGTTTGTAGAGCTACGTTAAAAAATTGCAGCTTGCTTTTGCTAATCGAATCTCATTTTGTTTGGCTACATTTTCTCGAGTACACGGTTCAACATCAGGTATTTTTATCTTATTAATTTAATGATAATCTACGAGTTAGGATATAAATGTCTGATAAGGAATGTTCATTATGATTTCAAAAGGTGAAACGAACTTTTTTCATTGTATAATGTTTTTGAAATCTTTTAGATTCATGCGTTAAAAAGTAGTTAAAGATCATAGCGAGACTATATATAGTAAAAATTGCAGAAGAAATCGTACTGTCTGCAGCATTTCTGTGCTGTAATAACAGCGGAAAAGAGACTACAAAGTTGGAATATCAATCATCTATTCTTTTTGATGATTCCATTTTCGGGGAGTACCTTTTCCTTGCGAACCTGTTTTTATTATATATAGAGCTATCGTAATGATAATGAGAAAATTGATGGAAATCATGCCAGTTGCACGAGTACGTGTCCTCATATGTGACAAGAAATCATTTTTTAAATCAATGACTCTTTCACCAAACCTATTCTTTAAAAACAACTAAGCAAAAATCGTCATCTTCATCAAGATCACAACGATTATTTATTTCTACCATAGTTGAAATCTCCAGTAAGAGATTCCAATGCATCGCATTTCAATGTTTCCCTTAACATATTTTACAGAATTGTGATCAAGAGCATTTTCATGACTCAATTCTTGCAAACTCCTAATGATAGATCCACCATTTTTCCATAAACAACTTCTTCCAACAATCTTACAGAAATGCTTTGAGTTGATTCAATTTCTACTTCTTCCATTCATAAAGTGATAAATATTACAAAGCATTTTCGTCGGAAGGTAATTTAAAAATGTGCATCCTTTGAAGTATTCCTACTCAAGTGATGAATAGAACTTTTAACATTACAGGATTTTAGTTGATAAAATGTTGATAATTTCTTAATTTTTTCCAATTCGAGCTCAAAATAACCACCTTTAGACACAAGACATCTTATCGAAGTTTAACTGGCAAAATTATTACCGACCTGAAAGCAACAATCAACGAAGGAAACTACAAATCTCAAAAGGTCAACTTAAGAACATCCTAATATGGTAATTAATAAAAGAACTTTTCTTTAGCCGGGAAGTATGGAAGTTTAGAAAATAACTCCAAGCTGAGCTTGACAAATCTAGGTAATGTGTACGGTTGTTCATAGGCGGAAGAGTAAATACATTCGAGCTCTAAATACGGTAATACGAATTTTAATACGATGTTACAGAGGCCACAAGAGTTAGGTCTGTGATTTGTTTCTGCAATTGCAGAAGGAATTCACACACACAAGAAAAGGCAGTATCGACTTCTCTTCGGCTGGAATTTTCGAACTGCAAGACGCAAGTTATGCCTCCGAACGAGGCAACATTTTTAACTTAATAAATTCAGGTTAAACACACAGGCGTTCATGAACGGCGATTGAATAAATGACACCCATCCGGGTGGAGGATGTAATTTTAGAAGGTGTCAATAATGAGGAGAAAGTGTCCTGACATTGAAATTCCAAGCAATCAACTCCTTCCCTTTTGTTCGAGCGTAACGCACGGCCCCGGGCGGAAAGTCACAGACAGCTGTTCAACCTTGGCACGATTTGGCCCTCCATTACATAATACAATCACGCATGAAGAGGAGGGAATGCAATCCGAATTTGACGGATTTTCAATCGAAACTCTCATCATCGTTTTCGAATCAATCGCTCGATTGTGGGACCTTTTCATACGATTCTCCCTTCCATAGATAATTCCTGCTCTCGTATTGATATCAATGGAATATTTTCCATTTGTCTTTGAGTAGAGGATAGAAAGAATGTATCTTATTGTCTCGGGGTTATTCATTTTTGCGATAACGTGAATGCTACTGAGGTATGAGTAATGGTGAACAGTGGTATTCTTTTAAGCCACTCCCTTTTGAATTCTATGGAAAGTGTTACTCATAGAGTCATTGGGCTGTACTTACGTACATTTCCACTCGTAGAATTCTATGATTTCTGTGAGTAATGAGAGGGAAAACTAACTCAATCCTCATCTTGTGTAATAAGCCCTATCCAAAGCATTTGGCTGCTAATAGTTATGAGGTTGAAGCTCAAACTGGCCTTCGGTCTTAATACTTCACAGACAGACAGGTAATGCGTTAAGGAAGCAAATAAGGAAGCTACTAAAACCCAAGGAGTATACCAGTAATGATGTTGATTGATGATTCAGAGCATGACTGTTTCGAATTTTTATAACGTCTTTTGCAAAGAAGAGATTGAAGTTACTTCTGTATATAGCCTCCACATCAGGAGTCATGAATATAATTGAATGAGGAAAGCTGTAAATATTGTATTTTTATGTAATTGCATCAGTTTTCGGATTGAACTGTCATGTCATTATTTATAGGTTAGCTACGTTATTGGCGATCCTTATAATCATCATTTGATTAAAGTATACCTTTTGTTACTAAAGGGTCACACTGAGTCCTTCCTATAGTTCCTTTCATAATAGCCTCTCTCGATATTTCAATTTGCAGAAAATGCACGATAAGGATAGTAGAAATTGAACTGTAAAATGCCGGCTACTATTTAGAGTTCCGAAAAATACGACACAATTTATTTGGCTATATAACTCCATTATATACAATAAAAATTAAAATTTTCCGAAAAAAAACTTTCTCTTGTCGAATATGGTTGGAAGTGACAATTACCGATGAGGGCAAGAATTTTGTCAACATTATCCCATTTTTAAGTATTTTCCTTCTTCATACGGAGCTACTACTTTAGTACGAATTTACATATCAACTATCTTAAGTAAGATGAATTTTAATTTTAATTAATGGGTAGACGAATACTTTGCTCTTAAATGGTTTCCAAATCATAATGAGAGATGAGTTGTGCTCAATCGTCTCAAAAGTTTACCTATCCCAGTCTCCTAATCTAAACCCATAAAAGAAACTCTTACATTACCTCATGTACTATGGAGAAATTCATATATCAAACATCTAAGTCACTCATATAGCTAATTAATGTTATCTTGAAATATTTCGCTGATAAATTTTTATGACATTACATGCGAATGTAAGGGTCAGTCTTGAATTCGACTTATCTTGTTTTGAATAAATAAGAGAGGCCTGCTATCTAAAAAGTAGATTTTCTAAATAGTAGTGTTTCGATATTTACTCAAAAATATTCCAAAAGCAAATGAATTGTTCATAAATTAAGCACGCTGATCTGTACGTGGTTCCCATTTAGCTTCATTGCTAGTCCGACCAACTCTCAATAAGACCCAGGTTTGATATCGGAAAAAGACGAAATTTCCCGTCACTGATTGGCAAGAGTTAGGGCCGTAAAAATTAGTGTCAAAAACCTTACAGCAGACTTTACCCAGAGATTGAAAACTGACGATGATGATGAATCCGTTAGTAATAGTTAAGTTTTCCCATTCAACATTTTCCAAAATTTTAGTTTAGAGAAAAATATATGTAATTAGTACCTTTATTAAATAAGAACGGCGCTGATGGAGAAACTATAATGCTCAGCAATATATACAGTATAATACTCAGTAGTAGTAACCTCGACTTTTACTAAGTGAACAGAATTCACAGTATTTTATTCAAGAACATGCATGAGTCGGCAATTCAACTGTTCAATGTGTGCAAAACGAGGTCCAAATGTCGGAAGGCCTTACGATCACGTGAACTACAACACAGTTCGCGTGGTCGTAAGAGTCACGTTGCCCTTTGGACCAGCCAGCCTCCCTAACCCTTCCGCCCTCCACGCTGGCTCATCCTCAGACCCCCCGCAAGAGGAGCCCCTAGCTCCTCACCCCCGATAAGTAAACGGTAAATCGGGTATATAAACCGGGCGCTGTTATTGCCGGAACTACCACTGCCCTCCCCGGTCTACAGACGCAAGACCTGAACTGGTCTGCAGACGTAAGACTGCCCTCCCGCTCTCTCCACCGAAACCCCGGACTCCAAGACGGCCTCTACGGGCGAAATCATTATTGTCAATTTATATAATTAAAAGGTCCAGTCAATCGGCCAACCTGGGCTATTTATTGCTGTGTCCACGCGACATATTGGTGTCAGGTGTGTTGGTGGACGTTCCTACGTGCCGTACTCACGACATATTGTTATCAGGTGTGTTGGTGGACGTTCCTATGTGCCATAATCAAAGTCAGAGAAACGGTAAATTAATTTCAGAATTCTCCTTGAATGTGGTTGAATCCGTTCTTAGTATGAGTAACGTGAATTGCGGTGAGACTGCAATTATCACCAGTATTGTTACAACATTAAGTCATGTCTCTAGATTAACATAGATTGATCTAATTTCCGCGGAAAAGTTTTTTTGGCTAAACGTTCATATTGCCGCTGATTTATTATTCTTATTTTTTTTGTTGTTGTTGTTTGATTGGCAAAATCCGCTCGTGTTGGAGAATTATTTGAATATTTTCATTAGGACTGACTCCGTATTTTGCTCGTATTTCTCTCGCTTTGTTTTCGATAACTGCCGGAGCATTCTGCTTATCGGTTCCTTCTCGTCATGGCCTTCCATTCCCTGTACTCGTCATCCGTTGTGCATACAAATCCATTCATAAGTCTCGACTCGGACCGTAGTTTCCCGCGAGGAAAGAGACCGTTATTAAGAAATTGGAAACAGGCGATGATAACGGCGGGTAATCAGATATTAAGGATAAAGAAGTTGATTTCCCGATCCGGACCGTAGTTTCCCGCGAGGAGAATAATGAACGAGACATTTGGCCACTAAGGCAAATTTTTGATAGAATTGTTTAAATTGGGTTGATCGCGTAAACGGGAAAATCGTAGGATTTTGAGGTTGAATTATATCGTACGTGTGTAAGATGTTCGTGTGTAAGTTTTCCGTGAATGGTTGTGTTACTTTACATCTGTGGTTGAGGAATGTATCGGAGCCTGTAATTCTGAGGTCTTTTTTATTTTTCCACGTTGATTATTAGTTAATATTTTGAAATTAGCTGTTTCGTATTTTAAGCAATAAAATGGCTCCCGGAAATTTGAATCCTTTTCTTTACGATGCGGGAAATCCATTCACTTCGAATGATATTACCGACGAGTCCACCAACTCGTATGGAGAGTCCAAATCAAACGGTTCCGCTCCTGCAAGCGGTATAGGGGACTTAATAAGGTTGATTCCGTGTTTTAGCGGGGAAAATAATATTCCCATAGAGAGGTTCCTTGAATGTGTTAAATTAACTAGTTGTCTAGGTTCTTGGACTGAAGAACAAATATTGTGCATAGCGCGACTACGATTAAGAGGCTCCGCGGCTGAGTACGTGTTATATAATCCATATATTTTGGAATCCTTTGGAAAATTTTCCAGATTTATGAAGCTCAGGTTTGGTCCTAAATTATCCACCGTTGTTCTAGAAAAGATGTTCATCAGTTGTGTACAGGGTTCACAAGAAACAGTACTTGAGTATTCCACAAGGCTTCGAAAAATTGCAGCTCAGCTCCTACAAGCGTATAATGATTTATTTCCGGATACAATAGGGTTAACGATGGAAAATCGGATTTATTCGCAATTCCGTGTCGGGCTGAGAGAAGAAATCGGTCGTTTTGTCTTTGTGCGCAATCCGCAAAATATGCTGGAAGCAGAAAAATTTGCTTTGATGGAAGAAGCAAACGTGAGAAATTATAGAAGTCAGTATGTGGGTATTCAGAACTCTATTCCGGAAGAAAGATCGCTGGTAAACCCTTCATACTTGCTTAGTTCAAATTCGATTTCAAAACCTATTGAAACACTTGATTCTGTTGAGCATCAATCAAGTGCAAGTAACTTAAGAAAAACGGAAAACACTAAAAGGCACTATTCCCGCAATGGCTCAAGGGGGTTCGCTCGCACCAGCACTATGAATTTAAAAAGCTGTTTCCATTGTGGGAGAATGGGTCATTTGCGAAAAGATTGCAAATTATTCTTGCGGGGAACTCGCAGAGTACGAAGTTGCACGCCCATGAGCTGCCCCATGGAGGATCCTATTCACTGTCCGAAAAGTAAGGGAAAGGTTGAGCCTGGAGACAGGAAGAGCCGCCCCCAATCGAGCAGTTCCTCATCATACCAGAGGGAATCGATCGCCAATAATCCATCAACGCGAGCCAGAATAAGACCACAGGTTCCGTCGAGTTTTGGAGGAAGGGAGACGGCCAAGACGGTGCAAATTCAATCCAAAAGAGGAAATCATTTCCGCGGAGAGAGGTTTATATTCAGAAAACCTCCGAGGATGCAGAATCCCGCAGTTACCTCTACCGGCTACCCGAGGGAGAAGATCGGCGTGGAGCAGATGGGTGAGAGAGACCACACGCGGACTACATCGGCGGAGACTTCCAGGACTGCAAAGTCGCGTCTACCTTTGCGGAATCATCAGCGAACCCAGGAAAAGGGATCGTCGCGGAGGAGAACCGGAGACGACACGAGAGAGGATAAGGGCTATTCGGCAGAAAGGAAGAAGACGAAGCCTCAAGTACGCTCCATGGATGGCAAGGAGGGATCGGGCGTATCAGTCGAGACAACCGCATCCAGAGATTCCGCGGCTGAAGGACCAGGGCATTCGCGCAACCGGAGCAGGGAAGCGGACCGCATGCTGAGGAAGGGGATGCAAGGAACCAACCGAGTCATCGCTGAGAGAGAGGGCGGAGCGAAAGCAGAAGGCGCCAACACGAGGGCTCTAATAATCGGCGGTCAAGGAGGATTATCGGCTAAAGAGACTGAAATTCTGGACACGTGCTGCAAGCCAATAACTTTCATGGCCCTCCTCATTATCCAAATCCTGAACCGGATTAATCTCTCAATGGGAATGAAGGAGTGCAGCCACAACGTACGGGACATCATCTCTTCGCAGACGCGGTGGCTGAGGATGCTGACGGGGATCTTCGCGGAGGAGGCGGGACGTCCCACGGCGAGCGGAAAGAGCAGTGGTCCAGGGACGCGGCAGTTTCTCGAGGAAGAGAGCAAATTGTCGGAAAAACGGACTAATACAAGAGACAAGTGTCAGGCGAGTACAATGTTGATGACATTAGATGCGAGGGAGAATATTAAGTGATAGAAAATAGGAAAGAGAGGTTATTTTAAGGGATTTCTTGTTTTTTTTTGTTGTTTTGGGCCACGTATGAACGTAAGATGCAATTGAATATTCAGTGAAGTGACCAGACAAGTGAAGGTGTTGCGATATGTGCTTTTAGTATGCCTCCCCCGAGTGTGCAAGTGCTGTGAAGAATGTATTTGTGAGTGGTATTATGTGAATATTTTTCCATTTTTTTTTCTGGTGTTATATTTTGTGACCTTTTGTGCAGTGTTGTGAGAATGTGTGGACCTAGTCGAGGCGAAGACAGTATTTTCTGCTGCGTGTACATTTTTAAAATTGTTCTTTCATTTTTTTTTATTTTTTTTTTATTTTTGTTGCTGTTTTTTGCTGATTTGCCAAATATGTGTTGTGCCACGGAGAGCCGCCTTGGAGCCCTACTTTGGCCTCCCCCCCTAGGTCTTAATTGCCAAGGGGGTGATGTCGGAAGGCCTTACGATCACGTGAACTACAACACAGTTCGCGTGGTCGTAAGAGTCACGTTGCCCTTTGGACCAGCCAGCCTCCCTAACCCTTCCGCCCTCCACGCTGGCTCATCCTCAGACCCCCCGCAAGAGGAGCCCCTAGCTCCTCACCCCCGATAAGTAAACGGTAAATCGGGTATATAAACCGGGCGCTGTTATTGCCGGAACTACCACTGCCCTCCCCGGTCTACAGACGCAAGACCTGAACTGGTCTGCAGACGTAAGACTGCCCTCCCGCTCTCTCCACCGAAACCCCGGACTCCAAGACGGCCTCTACGGGCGAAATCATTATTGTCAATTTATATAATTAAAAGGTCCAGTCAATCGGCCAACCTGGGCTATTTATTGCTGTGTCCACGCGACACAAATACATCGTAGAATTCTCAATTTTTTGAGTGGGAAATTGCTTAGCCATAATATCCAATGACTACATAGCCATACCGTGGAAAATAATTGAGAGCTGTCTAAAAATATCATTCAGTGTTACTTAATGTACTCTTAGAAAGACTCCGGAGGATATATTCGGGGGTATGAAGTAGTTTCCAATTTTTCTTACACTTTCTCTTTAAATTGATCTTCTCGTTAGTGACTAAGGAAGAGCAAAAAAACGTGTCGTCTTTTTATAGGGGAAGACCAATAAAAGATGAATGTAACTGAATCTGTAAACTCTGAGACGCTCATTATCTCCATAGAGCTCTATGAGAAATCATTTTCTCTCAACTCGGTGTTGTCACTTCTTGCTATCATTGCTTTTCTCACTGTATTCATATCCACCTCCAGAGGTATAGATGATATTTTTGTTGGTCGAAACGTAATCGAGAGGTGACTTACAAAGTTCTTGAGAAAGAAAAAAAAGCAATATTTTACATTGACATACAGATATTGCGAGCCTCCAAGGGGCAGGAGGTGCAAAAACGCCGATATCCCTACCTAACTCTAATTGATATTATGTTATCTATTACGCCGCGGAAAAAACGTCCATAGGTTGAGGTATATCTCCTCGCAATTATTTCTTTGTAACGCTTTATCGTTTTCTCTCGGAACCAACGAACATTGTTCACTAACTTCCTTCGGTGATCCAGTCTTTCACCAGAATCCCATTATAGGCACTCAAACCCGAAACACTGCTGTCGAATTTAAAATATCCTGTAATATACGTAACTTCTCTCTTGAAAACCATCTCTAGATCGAAGACTGATCCTAGTATATTTCTTGAGGACCCCTAAATCGTATAGCAATATCCAAGGAGAGGTCGAATCAGGGGAAAATACTCTATTTCATTTACTCTCGAAGAGCATCAGAACATCACCTCAGAATTTTATTTGCAAATCTATGCATTCAATTCATTTTACCTTCATGCTTCGAATATGCGCTCTTCGAAGGAGGATCTATTTAAGTCCTAGGTATTTACAAATATTTAAAAGCTCGAAAGGATATCCTTCAGTACGATATGGTACAAAGATAACTTTTTTGGATCGCTAGAAAGTCCTAGCTTAGGATTAACGCACTTCTCTATGTTTGAATCGAGCTGTATTTGACACAATTACATGTAAAAACACAGCAGTAAGAGCAATAGATTATTTATGCTACTATAGGGAGATATTTAGTACTTATAAAATAATATACTCTTAGAAATGTGTCCCGGTGGCAATATTTGCGGTGCGTTTCCAATCATCCTTATACTTATTTATTTTCATGGCTGAGGAGAAGCTAGAAAAATGGCGTATTTTATAACGTGGGTGGAAGACTTGTTTGCCACTGAAACTAATTTCGGCCAGAACACCTATAGACTATCTTACCCTTTGAACAAGCTTCTCACTCCCCTGGATGTGCATGCAACCCAGACATCACTGATCTGGAAGCTGGAAATAAACTTAATCCAAATCTTACGTTAGCTGGATTCCATAAAAATTTCTGATCCAAGAATCCTAAGATTAATGTATGATTCTCTGCAATATTTATATCGCTATGAATGTATCTCTGGGTATGGAGAATCAACAGGAAAGGAGGTAGAAAAGCTGAGGACGAAACTCAGAAAAATCGAAGGAAAAGGTTACGAAAATAAGAGTACTTGTGAAAATGAGGGCTAACGACCCAAAAATGAGTATTTTTTGAAGATATAAATTCGGTTGGAATCATTTGACAAGTAATGTAGGAAATCAGTTTAATAGAATTTCGTCTCAACTAAATTCCTTACAATCACGCCTCGCTACTTTCAATTCCATGGACAGAAGTTTTAACTGTCTCTTATATTGAAAAACATCATAATTTTACATTAAAATATAAGTAAACTTTTAATCGGTAAACTAGAAAAATAGTTGTGAGATTTATCAATAAAATATGGACTCTTATTATCAATAAAATGCTGATAGTTATGGAGGAGGAAAAGACGGAATTTTGTCAAGCACAATATTTATTGCAAAAAGACCATGGTATTGACCTTTAGAGTCATAATCAGATGATCCACTTCCGTGTTAACCTGTTTTCCCGTATATGCCAACTATTACTCACAGAACTTCCCATTTCAACTACAAGGCTTATTTACAGAGCCACAATGTGAAGAAAGATAATTTAGTATTTCGTATTATCGACAATTTTGTTGGTAAATGAGAACAGTAAATCATCTTCACGTCGCCTAGTAAAGCAGAGCTTCTCAAACTTCTTCTTCGCATTGATTACTTTAAGTAGGTCAACATTTTTCATCTTCAAATACGCGTTTCAGTTCAGTTTTGTAAGATTTACTGTGAAAGAATCCGTTGAAAAACGTTCAACTCACGAACACAATAACATAAAAACAAGTTAATCTTGTGCATGCATTCGAATTACAATGCATTCAAATTAGGTGGAGGAAGATAACGTAGCCATGCGTGTTAAGGCAAATTATCGGCAATGAGTATTCTTCACGAGAAAACTATCCTTGACTTTAGCAAATTCATTACGTTGGTTATTATTTAAATGCTTGGAAACCTAAATTAATTAAGAGTAACATAAATAAATTGAACTGGTGCTGGTCCATTTCTTCTTAATTAATCTTTGTATGACTCATATCTACATAAACATTTCAAGAACTCATCTATTATAAACGTTGAACTGTTTCAAAGGTTTTACTTCCTAAAAATATTGAGACCACACTTATGATTTATTTTAATTTGTTTGAGTGAAGTTCAACCTTGATGTCTCTTTACTGATTATAGTCTCATCATATCACATATTTTGATAAAGAAAATTTTAGGATTTTATCATAATTTTAACCCTTCTGTATTACAGTGATATCCTCCCAGCCCTATGCGTGAATAAGTAGTCGATGCAATCAAATTACTGTAAAACTCGCTTAAAAAGCTACCCTGCATAATGCGGTATTTTCTCTCGGTCTCAGTCCTTTTCATATTAAATACGTGATAAAAATACCACCTAAGAACTCTGATAAGGCAGATTATTCCCATTCTCAGTCATAGCAACCCGCTATCCTCCACTTCAATCAATAGACCGAACATTTGTTACATTATTCTTCTCTAATTGTCTATTTCCATCGTTTGAATTGTCTATTTGCTAGAATTTCCTTCACTGTAGAGTGAAAATGACGAAATTAAGTTAGAATAATCTCTTCGTATGAAAAGTGAACAAGGCTTAAAATATAAAACGAGCAAGCAATCATTATTAAAGAACAATAGTTCACGGAATCTCTATATATTTATATCTACAGATGTGACAAGTGAATCAAATTAAAGCAGATTCCTTTTCATTTTTTAGGTGTACTTATTTAAAAATCGAAAGAAACAAAAATACCCTCCCTTTCGTTTCCGATGTAAAAAAATAAACAATTTGTAATATCCAGATTAAAACGCTATTCCGCTTATAACGTAGTTTTCACTTGGTTCCTTGAAAAGCGACTTCACCGGATTTTACTGTATTTTATAAATATTTGACTAAAAAGGTGGAAAGAGACAGCTTATAAAATGCGTACATACAACTACATATAAACGAAATAATCGAGAAAATGACGCGGAATAATTTAATACTTACGTCAGGGTTGAATTAGGAGTTACAGTAAAAGGCTTGGGTGCAATAACGGCCTATGATCCAACGAAATACCGGAATCCGATATCGGAACTAATAAAAATATACGGGCTAAAGAGCTGAAAAATATTTTTATGAATTAGTGGTTTATTGCATTTTCTAAATTATGCATAAAAAAGAAGGTAAGTGCTCATTAAATATAAAGAGAATATAAATAGAATGCCGCTGATGGTGGAATAAGTGAAATGGTCACAAAATTCATAAAACCATCAAAAAAAGAGAAATTAAAATTGCTCATTAAAGAATGAAGTGAAAGAGTACATGAGCTAAGAGCAATTCGGATCTAAGCATACTTCGTTTCCGACTCTACATCTCTCAAAGATCAATTGTCTATCGTATCCCAAAACTTTTTAATTTTCTTTTGTCTCACGATTCTTCTCTTGAACTGTTTCTATTATTAATTCAATATTATGTTATCATTTATATTTATACTTGTATTTATTTGTTTTTTCCCTTCATTCTGTTTTACGATTCAATGTAATTGGTCACATTCGCTGTTTTTAAATCGAATTGAAATAAATAAAGGAATAAAAGAAATTAAAGAAGATTCGGATTCACACGGAAAGGTGAAAGAAAGGTTACACTGGACTAAAATTAAATGTAAGGAGGTGAAAACTGAAAGATCAAGCTTACCTCATAGGATCAATGAAAACTTTCTAAAATATATATTGGAACAGAATACCAGAAGCTTTAAATTAATTGGCATACTCAAACCCATGAGGAGCGATTCGCACGCACTCTTTACGAATAGAAGAAAGGTGATGAAATTTTCATGAATTTACAAAGAATGTAAAATAAGGAAAGGATAAGACAGGGATTCCACTTTTCTCTACCGGTCTTCAATCAATACATTAAAAAAGCAATATTCGAAGCAAAAGATGACAAAAGATTTAAAGAAATGACAATATAATAATAGAAATGAACAATAATGAAATGATGAAATTGTACTAGGTTGGTCGATGATATAGTATAGTGAGTATAGGATAGTGTTTTGAGGATCCTGATAGGCATACTAAAGTTTTGGAACAAAGATGAAGGAAAACCCAAGTCCATCCACACTAGAGATGGAAGTACAAATTTATCACTGGAGAAAATTGCAAATAAGAAGACAGGTTCCAGTACATTTGCAATAGAGAGGGCAGAGGAAAATACTCGGAGTTGCAATGTGTAAATTAAGGGAAGAAGGATTTCTGTACAATTAGAAGCTTACTGAAAAGCAAGATAGACATGGGAATATGGGCTTTATTGGATGGAAGGTCGAATATGGGGATCTGAATAAAGATAGAAGTAATATATTGGAGTGATACAGTGGGAAATGAGGAAATATTACGGCGAATGGCAGTGTTGACTTGTACGTTTAAAAAGCGGCAGAGGAATTGGATTGGAAAATATTTATGGGATATTTGAGTATTGAAGACTGAATTAAGAGAGCGATAGATTCACAATTTAGACAGGAAGATGAAGACTAATACTTTGAAATGAAGGGATGGAAGCATACAAATTGGAAAAGGAGAGAAGGATATATAAAATTGAAGGTCAAAGCAGATCGGTAGCAGATTATGAATAGATCAGCGCCGAGATCCTGTAGGTTGGGGAACGCCCAATGATGATGATGCTAATATATACCTAAATATTTCTCAGTATTCCTGATTGGAATTCTTACTGCATCGAGCTTCCTCTCTTCTTGATGGTAAAATCACTCTATCTTGAAATCACAGAATTCCGAAGAACGAAACGACACTAATTCTGAAATAATAAACAACTTTCCTTATTAAGAGACAACGGTTTTCTTTCTTCTAACTTTCCTTATGTTATAAGGATGATACTTCTCTTACCCACACGTTACCAAAGTTGTCTCAGTATAGGATTTAGTAATAAATGAGGTAGGATTAGTATGAGATTGCTTATTCCCAATTTAAATATCAGAGAATGGAGAGGTTTTTGAGCTAGTGAATTTTTATAAAATTCTGAGCTCTGAGATAGCGTTATTCAAAGATACTCGCGAAGAACCTTTAGAACGAATGTGATTATTGTCGATAGAACTCTGAATGAAAATTCATATTGACGGCGTAACGTGGTATGATAATATTTTCTAAAAGAAGAATCTATAAAGGGAAAGTTTTCGTTCTTCTCCTGAGTAAAATAGTCACAAATAAGTTTTCATAAGTGAAGTATCCTTATACATTATTTCTAACTACCCGTTTTCGATAAACACCGCTTTTCTCCCATCACACTCAATTAAAACATATATGAAAAATCTTTTTAATAAAATAAAGTGTCCTGCTTCCTGTAGAAATAGAGCAACAAATTAAAAATGCACTATTTGGTAAAAATATCGAGTTAAAACTTGAATCATCCCATAGAATTTCGTTGCTGGATGTGTAAATATCGATATCTATCGATAAAAATGAGGTGTATCGAAACGGACACTGATACTGAATATGAAGGTTTGTCTTTTAGGTATGTTTTAGTGTTTGCGTATTAGTTTGTAGTGATTAGAGTGTTTGTTGGAATGTTTATGGGTGGGGAAATAAACTATCATTGTCCGACTGCAAAATTTTCGCATGGGACAATAAATTTCCACTTCATATAATGTTCTATTTCTGTAGAGTAGATTTATTCGCCGAAAAATGTAACCATACTCAATTTAGCATTATAACACTAGAATTTTGATGAACATTTCTTAAAGCAGGGTGAAAGCGAAAATTTCACAATTAAAGCAAAAAGTCGTATTTTACATACAAGGAGAGGTTCCCAGGTGAAATCAAGACTTTCATACAAGTCCTCTTTAGTGTAACAGAAAACGGAAGATAAACAATAACTGTTTTTGTCTTAAGAGTTTCTCTCCACTAGTTCGCAAGATATGGCTGTTTAAATATATGAAGTATATTGTATTTTCTGTCGGTGTTCACACCCCCGGCCAAACGCGCACTGCAGGCAGGCAGTCCGCGGGGTTTTAATGAAAATATATCTGTTATATTATCATTCATTATCTGGTGGTTATACACAGTAGCCTACTTAATCAGCCTTTTAGTTAAAATATAACCAACTTTTTTATGTTATTACATCATCAAAATGACCGAGTGGCTAGAGCATCTGGTTCAGTTTCCGAAATTTCTAACAATCCAAACATCCAAAGTTTATCCTCAGTGGTTCAAATCCTGTTTTCAAGTTCTATGACATCGATCATCAAGATGGCTGCCACCCATCTCCTCTACCATTGTTAGTCAGTTTATCATATCAAATTCACACCCCACTGGTGAATCATTTAATCTAATCATGTTTCTCTTCTTATACTTGTTGAATCGTGTGTTTAATTGTAGAAATGATAAGAGTGTTTATTTTTCTGTTATATTCACGGTTTACTACTCACGCTAGCACGATAACAACACCGCCACAGCGGCCGGCAAATTCTGTCACGGTCAACAAAACACTCTAAACCCCCGGAATCCTTGGGATTTCTTACTGTTTTGACTATCCTTTGCCAGCTTTGCGTCACCCATTATGACACATATCTAGAATTCAGGCTCGAAATTGGTTCGTGCATGTATGTCTTACAAGTTATGCGGTTATACATGCGGTGCTTTTATAAAAGGTAAATATGTTTATTAAAAATACCGAAATACCGGAATAACGAAGGGAAAAATAATTGCTCGTCAATGTCCCAAATGTCTATGAATCAGCTGAGCGTCGTCGGGTACCTCGTCCAACAAAAATGGAAACACTTTTCCCTTCGGTGAACTATTTCGGCCGTAAACAAACGCAAGTTCGAAGACCCTTCCGATTGGGCGAACCTCAGTGCCTATTCGATTCGGGTCCCTCAAATTCTCAAACGATTCCTTCTTTCCACTCCTTCGCTTGAAGTTACAAAATAATCATTCACATCACTGTTTACCTTCTAAAGTACAAATCGCATTTTAAGAACAAAAATTTTAAGTGCACTGTTTGGCCGCTATAATGGAGACCGATCATGACTACTGACTTTCGCAAGTGGCTGTACATCAACAAGCATATTCAGACACATACTTCTATAAATATGGCCTTTTAAAACACACCCGGTATGAATTAAATATGAAATAGATAATTTTCTACATTATATTACTGAATATATATGAATATAAACATAAAAGGACTTCACCTGGCAATAGCAGCAGAGTAGCAAGCGGAAAAATTTTAAATATCAAATAAACATAAAAATAAAAGACAATATTCTTGAAAGTACAAATTATAGCATATCTAATAATTATCAATATGTATATACAGTCCCTGATATTCACGAAAAATAATGAATTCATAATAGAGAACGATAACGAGGGAATTCTTCCAGTCTGTATGACTGACGATTTGGAAGGATTTTAAACGCAATCACTCGAATGTGATTAAACCGAAATAGTGCAAGAATTAAAAAGGAAATCAAGACTGGATTAGGGTTGCGAAATTGCCATTTCCAATCCGCCTTCTACTGACATCATACTCGAAGGTTCTTCGATGGATTTCTCTTCCACTTCGATCTGAATCCTTGGCAGAGAATGTGTTCTATCCTAAAATAAACATTAAAATGTCATTGATAAAGTCATCGTTTAAACATTCTGTAGTCAAGCCCAATTTACTGGGCGATCCTGAAGTATGGCAAAAATTTCCTTTTTATGAAAAAAATAATACTTGTTTAAGCAACGATTGATTAGGAGATTTTACCCCGTTTTTATTAATTTATTACTCTGATTGAAAATGAAGATATTGCTCTTACTGCAACCATTTCTGAATGGCCATCCTAAGGAGTCATCAGTCTGAATACACAATTTCGACTGTGCCGTAGTTTCAATTAGACGCCTCAATTCTTCATTCTTTTTCCTTATTGTTCTAACTCACTCTATATATGATATTTTTTTAGCGTCCGGCGATTCTTCCAGTATAATTTTGAATATATCGAGGATGTTGCGAATCGAATGGCGACCAATCTTGTTTCACCTTTTCTCGGTGGTTTTGATCGTAAAGTTGTCACTGAAAATGATATGTGCGACAATTGGACATTCTTCAAAGAGTGATGACAACTACTTACTACCAGGACTTAAATCTTTATCTTAAATTGACATCCATAAAATTATTTTATTAATTACAAACCGATGGAATCAAGTTCGACTCTAATATTTTCACTGGCATTTCAGGATTTTCCGTCAAATATGACTTAACCAGGATATAGGAAATACCAATTGCTAGAGGGCGATGAAAGCAGGAAAAGAAAGGAAAACGTCCTTCAAACTTTCTTAGAAAACTGTCGCTGCACTCATTCGTCAGCATTCAGTGCTAAAATTGAAATCGATCCGTCATTTTCATCAACCATACACTGATATTTAAAATGATTTCACTAGAAAATTGTTGCAGTTTCAATAGTTGCTGTTCATATCTATTTAATGCATAACTGCATAATTGTTCTCGAGCTCAAGCATCATACAAAATAATTGTTCAAACTCCGAACATTATAATTTTCTTTCAGTTATAAACCAAAAATTTTCTAACTGAATACTAATTTGTTGCGGAAATCGCAGTAAAATTTTATATTAATTTATTTATTATTCTTATAGTTAAGACTGCTTTCTTTCCGATGGCATTCATTAGAGGGTGAAATGGAAAATTAAAGGTCCCTGCCTAGTAGGAGTAGGACTCAAAATTTTTTTTATCAAAAACTAAAATAAACTTAAATAAAAATACAACATATTTGCAAATAAAATTTAAATATTTTTCCCAGTGAAGACTATCATTAATATAATTATCTATACAATTTATTTACATTATACAATATCAAACTTCTCTCAGTTAAAATTTTTCTTAATTCGATTCATGAAGACATTGCTAGAAAAGGGAAAAGGTTCGAAAACATCTTGAGATAAATTGTTCCAAGGAGTTACTAGAGGAGTTGAGAAATGAGTATTTGCCAACGTCTTTTCTCTGCTTGAGTGTGGAAACTTTATATTTGTGATCCTTTCTCCCAATATAATCTTATTCTTCAATTCCACTTAAATTTTTTCTTAAAATGTTCACTAGTTATAGTTTTATATAGATTCTCTAACCTTCATACATTTCGCCTTGTTTTTGATTTTTCTTAAATTAGGTCTTGAATCATAGAAGCAACTCTTTCTGTCTTCCCGTATTTTTTAAAACGAATCTTGCTGGTCTTATTTGTTCTTTTTTTTAATTTCTACTTTGACCTTTTCTGATGCGGATCTTAGAGTCCCTGTCTGTACTCTAACATGGGCCTAGCAAGCATTAAGTATGCATTTTCTATAACCTCGCTTTCGCACTTTCTTAGGTTCCTCATTATGAAGGGTCCTATTCGCCTTACAAGTTATATTCTCGATATGACTAGCCCATTTCAAATTATTACTAAATATTATTCATAGGTATCGAATGGGTTTTATTATTTCTATTACATAGAAAAATGTTTATCCTCAAGTTAACAATGTTGTGATATTTCTTTGAATATCCTAACATTTGCGACATTATTTATCCTATTTATCTATTATATATCCTACAGGAAATATCTTTCCTCTCCCTCTGATTTACTTACTGATAACTCTAGTGTGGCAAAATTTATGTCCTCATCATCGGTGACTAGTCATTAGCTGGCAGTTTATTTCTAAGAGACACTCATGATTCACCACAATGGAAATTTCTCATTCTTGAGAACTGCCGATTCCAGCGAAAGCGACAGAGAGAGTTGACATAGCCAATTATAGCAGTTATCTCGAGGATGATGTATTTGTAGTAGTGAACTAACGCATGATTACGGGTCTTCTTGCCATAAAAGATAAGCAGGATATGACGGATTTATCCGGGAAATTTTTTAAGGCTGAGAATCCCAACACGCCACTGACAATCAGTCTAGGAAATATAGTATGACTTAAATAATCAACTTAGCGTCGTAATAGACATCTTGTGATTCATCGTCCTACGCCGTAGGTGACCATACTCATCCATCGAATACCATTGTTCTCGCATAGTGCAAAGATTCATACTCTTCACAATGAGGTATATAGCCTACGAAAGAGGTATCTAACACAGGGCCCCTCGTTCCCTCCCTTCTTGGGCCCCTTCCTCCCCTCTCTTCTCAATATCCGGGCACCTCCTCCTTTTTCCCAGATCTTCCGTAGTCCATTGCCCTTCCTTCAAGCCTGGATTCAGACAGAAAGCAAAAAAGGTAATCGCTTTGGGGGATAACAGTCAACTCTCTAGTTGAGGTTGAAACGGTAAAAACTACGTTTCTCGTGTTTTACTCGTAGAGGAGAAAATAGCAAGAAATACGTTTATAATATTTGTGGATTTCTGTGTGCATTACTGTCTCTCCTTATTTTGATCCTGAGAACAATTCATTGGCGGATTCAGAGGGGGGCGATTAAAAAAAAAAACATTTTTCCTAGGACACAGCGAAGAACTTAAACTATTGTATTTCCCCATGTATAAGATGCACTTTTTCGAAAAATTTGGGTTTTAAAAACAATGTAATCTATGCAACGGTACTATTATTTACATGCATTCCTCGCTTTTCTGGAAATATGAAGACAAAGATTCGTCATCAGACATGGATAATGATAAGGTGAATCTCTTATATGGATAAGAGTTTTGACGGTAATGATGAGTTTTATTGATTTTATGATGGATTAAATCTGAGCTCAACAACATTGTGTAATAAAATTATTTTTTTCTATTTTTTACAAACCCCGAAATTAAAGTAAGTCATATATGTACATAAAAGAGTCTTATATATGGAAAAATACGGTAAATATATAGTGAAATATTATAAATATATATAGTCAAATACTACATACATAAATATATCACATTTAACAAACTCGGAGAGCAATCACACGCCTTTATAAATATATAAATAAAAAGTGAGCTAGAGGAGTGTGGATACTAAAATATATTTAATCCCCTTTGGCTAGCTTCTGCATTCGTCTCTGATATAGTTACATATAACACATGCAATTTTTGCGGCGAGTTTGCTTCAATTGCATATTTCAAAATTGGTAATAGAAACACGAGGATCAAATGTTAGTAAAGGCCTGATTTCATGTATTCAGCAAATTTCACAACTGCTTTCGACATGTGAGCGTCGTCATTCTTTTGCTCTGTGGAGTTTGCGAGGGCAATGTAATCAGAGGTTTAATTTCTTTTAGAAGAATTTAATTCTTGTGTTTCATTGATATAAAACATACGGAAGTGGCCGAGGTATTGTGGAGATCCATAGCAAAATTTCTGATCTCTTTCATTTATTGATAATGAACTTATTAAATTTTTCTGTATTGATTTGTCAGAAATGAACTTAAACAATTTGTATGTGAAAAACTGCACAATCATATGACACACAGAAATATTTTGTACGGTAGAGAATTTATGATATTGGCGATCAGCGAATTAGTTATTTGTTCTTGGCATGCGGACACTTGGACCCAAGCGCAGGACTTGCTCCTGAATTTTGAGATTTCGAAAGAATTTTCATTCTTTATCACTGGTACGGTTGAACTTTTACAGTGTTCAAGGTTGGAAATATTATCACATTTATTAGAGAAAATAGCACAAATATTTATTCCTCTCATTATTCATAATATTAAATCCATTCAATGCGTGTGGGCAAAACGACCAATTATATATATCATCTTTATGCTAATGTTAACTATTAAATAAATATAGTATAAATGGTTTTTAGGTAGATAAAAATGATTTTAGACTGGGTGATGTGGTCAACCGATAAGTTGCTTGTCTTTGTCTTTAAAAATGACTACGAATTTTTTGCTTAAAATATATATCTCTCTCAACCATGTAACAGCATTCAATTGCATATATTTCGTATATTTATTTCAGAATTGAAATTTTCATTTCAAAGAGGCATGGTTTTCCGCTGTGGTTTTAGATATCAATAGGAGAATCGAGTTTCATGTTAACCCAAATTCAACTGTTATTTAGACTTAGACACCTAAATGTGATTCAGAACTAATAAACGTAAATCATTACCCGTCTTTTAGATTGGAAACGGAATATCTTCCAATGTGGAACTCTTTCTCCGTATGAAATTGTAATTATTTTAACTGGGATTGATCCGTTTTAACTGGGATTGACTACTCATTGTCAGTCGAACCTCGCGTTCATCAAACCATGAAATTTTCAGTGAGAAATACTTGTTTTGGAAATCATGTTCTATTTAATACTTCCGAGTTCTGATTTCTACTTCAATTGGGCAATTTTAATACTATTTACGGATATTTTCATAGATACCAAATATATCAAAATCTATAAAATTTAGATGTTCTGACTTTTTGGTTAGTGAATTACCAGTACTATTAGTAGTACTATTATTAGCAGTACTATTTTGGTAGTGAACTGACGGTTAGTTCACACGTCTGAATTGATATGTTAACGTTGAAGTAGTTTTAACTTAGCAGCTGATTTTAGTTATGATGCCGTTTGTACATGACCCTCGTGAGCTTATTCTAATAATACCTGAAGAATCCTCTTTTATCATTTCATGTTTAAAACCAATTAAAAAACTGACCGAACTTCCCTTTTTATCGAGTTGACTTTATTTTAGACCTTTTACACGGACGGAATTTTTAATTTTAAGCCCTTTTCAGACTTTCACATCTATGTGAAATTATATTCTTAAAAAAATTTATTTCTTCAGAGAAATCCATGAATAAATTAAGTAAAAACCAAATACATTACCCGAGTATTTATTTTCAGTAACTTTAACATTTGGTTGATAACTCTTCAAAATCTTCCGGTTAACAGAAATAATGTATCCTAAGGTCATGGATATGACCTGCAAATTTATGAACAAAATAAGGAAAGAATTTTTTCACTTTTTTACTTTTTTAAATTTTTATACTTTGAAAACAAAAATATTTCTACGAAATATGTTCCTCCTTCCATCCAGATTTATGATTTTTGTCTTACTAAAAGTTAGTAATGTTTAACAATTATAGTAATAACTAATCTATAAGAGAAATATGAGCACAGATTAAAGTAGAGTAGACGATAAAATATATTTCACCTTTGGATATAGTAGCACCTTTTGGTCCAGTTGGACATTTTCTTAGTAAAAACAGTCTTGAATCAATCGTAACTCAGGAAAGAATATCGAACTCAATTAGGAGTCATTGAAAATACCATGTAGTAAAGGATACGTGTTCATCCAAAGATCGGGTTTTAACCCACAAAGATCCATACTTAAAGAGAAGCATTGGGTTTGAAGAATAGTCGCCACACGTTTGTAAAATTAAGAACAAAATCATGGTACCGAACATGAAGCACCTGTCATCTAAGAATGCATTCTTTCATCACAAACACGAACTGATTAGTGGGGTATCTAACTGAGCATATCTTGCGGGACCCCCATGGGTCCCGCAACATTTGCTCGGCTTCAGCAGGCATTCTCTTCCCTTAAAACTGTATGCATCTGATCGCACTAAGCCGAACGAAGCATGACTTTGATGGAGTTACTTTTACAGCCATTTCCATTTCTCCTGCTAAATTGTTCAAACGGAACACCGAGTTTTGTTCTCCAGATATAGAGAACGATTACCTCGAATCATTGAATAGGGTTTCTATGACTGAAGTCTTGCAAGAGTAATCAGGAGATTGGCTTCTGATTGTTCACTGTAGTGAGAGATATTCCGGCTTATTGTGCATGATTAGAGCTTGTATGATTACTCCGTATATTTCTTAGAGATATATAGAGGTTTTGAAGGAAGTAGTACTAAATTTTATAATTTTATCGCTTACATATGGAACGATAGTTTTCGTTCATTCGGAATTTGCCTTTTTTCCCGAATTTTAATTCTATATAAATGGGCACCAATTTTTGCTTGGGAATCTTAAAGATCGTAACTAATAGTATGTATTTCAAAATTGAAATCTCAAAGTTAAATTGATAATTTTTATCGTAAAATTGCTTTACTCATATGGAAATTCAATAAGTTTTCCATTATTTAGTTTATAGAATCTTCAATAATTTGGTTCATAAGGAAGTATTTTTATTATAAGTATACATATCTATTCAGTATCAATCAATTAAAAAAAAACGGATAATATTTCAACACCTCATGAATTATATCGAAAAGAAATAAAATTACAATGGACTTACGATTTAAGTATACACACGCTAGCTTAAGAAAGCTAAGGTCCCAGGTTTGAGTCCGGGCGAGCCAAATTTTCTGGAATAAGGTATGGATATATTTATCTATACTTGCTAGGTCCCTTACTGAAACTGTTCAATTGATAAATATTTGTGATATGTTAAGAAGAAGGAAAATAAATTAGAAATGAACTATTTATTATTTAATAATAGGTATCTTAATTATTTTAAATTCAGCAAATATGTGTCTATCAATTTTTTCCATAATTATCTCTAATATTGACATCATTCTATTTATAAAAGTAAATAGGCATTTAGCTACTGATGGATCTAAGGAAATGTCTTTAGCTTTCCTCCCTTGCCCTTTCAGTATTAATAATTTAGCTTGAGAGCGAAGGAGCTTGCATTAAAATCTCCATGTGTTTCCTTCCACAAAAGTTTATCAAAGATCACTATACATCTAGTACATTTATCAAGACCAAATCTTTTAAAGATGATGATGAATTTATAAGGAGTCTGTTAGATCGCCTTCCTGATAAGTTCTCCCTTTCCCCTTGACAACCTCCGTCCTTGCAGTTGATACATGTTTCTCTTATTTGAGTTGCATTTCAGTCAATGAGCTACGGAAGAAAGAGCAGAATGGGTTGAAGAATAAAGAGCATTGTCAGTAAAAATATTTGTAAATTGTATTGTATAAAATAGATTCGAAAATGAATGAACAAGTGATATGTGCAAGCATAGCGTTCGCTTAGGAGAAGTCTATGTACATTCATACAAAGGTGTAAATATTGAAATGATGTCTCAGTTGATACATTCCATATACATATTCGACCGTACACTTTGACTATCGCTTTATTCGTTTTCAATTGCCTTTAGTAGAAATGAGGTATTCGAAGACGACCCACAACAAGAAAGTCAGGTGTGTTGTTGAGAAATGACATTCGTGCTTTACCAAAGCGTGAACAATGAAGAAAATTATTGCGACAGGTTGGATATCAACATGTATTGCTTTTAAAATAGAACTATATTTCTCATGAATTTTGTTGCTGTACAAATTTAGCTCAATATTCACAATATATAGGACTTATATGGTACAGTTAGCGGTTATTCCCATGTATTTTGTGGTTTAATTCAGATAAAATACCAATCGAATACAATAGTGTTTTAAAATTCAATTCTCGATATATTCATCTGATTTCTTCTTTGGATAACTTCGAATTTCCAGCCGTTACGTTCTAGTCATCTATGAGCGATGGGAGGGGGAGGGAAAGAGCAACATAGCCTGATATGAGTCTGTTCTCATAGAGTTTTCTAGTTCAGTGACTCGTCGAACCTTCGGCTCATTACACAATATCCTACACCGGTAGTTCCGGTTTGAGAAACCGACGCTCTGATCGGATGTTAGAGCGCAGCTTCCCTTCTATCTATTACATTGACTATGCCTAAGTAAAGACTAATTTAAAAATACAAATCCGAAAGAAGATCTGTTCCCTCCATGTGCTCTTCTTCTCTTCAATTCCTGTGCGAAAACACAATGCGAAATTTTTCATTGCTGCGGATGGATTTTTTCGTTCTACTTGGAAATTTAAATTCCGCGTAACGTATGACTCGGAGGTACTCAAACAGTCGATCACGAGATGCTTTTGAATCTTTTTTCCTCCAATACGTGAACTTACGCCTATTATTGCAGTATATCCTTGAAAAAAAAACTGAGGAATCAATATAAGCCATGTCAATCACGAAACGGTATCACAGTTGGTGAAAATATATACTCATTTTAATACTATCATATTTCCGTATATGTTGGGCGTCTTCACTTTAGTGTTAAGTAAATTAATTAATTTTTATCAATAAAGATAGTAAAAGCTGGTCACTATTAAATAATTCTCCAATTTTCGTGTCTTTATTTTCATTTTGGATTTTTGCTATTATTTTTACTTACCTATATTGTTACTTAAATATTTAGAAGTGCGTAGCTATGAATTTCACACGTTCCACTAATGTTACCCGCGTACCCTATAATAATTCAGGATATCCGTTGCAGTTCGTGAGGCATCATAAATATCTAGGTGTTACGCTCAGTAGTAGTTTTTCGTTCAAAGAGCATATTCAAAACGTAGTAGGTAAAGGGAATAGGATGCAAAGTTTAGCAAGTAGAATCCTAAGGGGTTGCTCATGGAGAGTAAAAGAAATAGCGTACATTTCCCTGATTCGACCTCTCCTTGAGTACTTCTGCGCGATTTGGGATCTGCACGAAGTGGGATTAACTTCCAGCTTTGAGATGGCTCAACGTAGGGCAGCTAGATTTGTGAAGGGAGATTTCAGATTTGACAGCAGTGTTTTAGCTATGATAGAATCACTCGGTTGGGATTCGCTTAGTGAAAGAAGACCATGGGAATACTTTTTAATAAATTTATCACTACGGATCTCGGGGAGGAGGTAGTTGATATTCTCATACCAGTTAGTAGCGTACGTGATCTTCGAGACAAAACGATGAAGCGTTACAGGGAATTAGTTGCCAGGACAGATAGTTATTTCTGGTCATCTTTTCCGCGAAGTATTAGGGAAGCCAACAGCTGTCAAAGGTAGGTAGGGTTTTCGATGTTTTACACCCCCCGCCATGCAGGCGGTTTGCAGGGTTAAGATGTAAATTTAAATGTAAATGTTTATTTTTCGTAATGTCTTTTTTAAAATTTTTATGCAAACTGTATATTTTTATGAAAATGTTGTTTACCCTAGCATTTATATTTGTATGTGCAATCTAAAGTGTACCTTTATTGTTTGTTTCCCTATTAGATTTGTCTTAACCTTTCTTCTCCTTATAAACTAGAACACTATTTTGTGGTTTCGCTGTTTTTCCTCATCCTCTTTCCTTTGAGTGTTTTCTTCTTTTGGGGTATATTTTGCTCTGAGTGAAACTTAGGTTTTTACAGTCACAAAGTAGTTTTGTGTAATAGTCTTATCTACAATCTCGCCCTAATAAGGACACTATATTATTATATTTACCCTAGTAAATTCCCCGTCAATGACGGGACTAAATTTAACCTATTAACTATGCAAAATATCTGGACCTTCTTGATTCCAAAAAATTAAAAATTATCCATCTCAAATTTGAAATAAGCATCTTGATATAAACGAAAGCTATAAATATGAACCTAGAAATAACTTCATAAAGTTTTTTAAACCTAATATATGAGAACTGCCTAAAATACTAAAATATCAGGTAACCAAGTAATGTTATTGGCGTTCAGTAGATTTAAAATCAAATAATACAAATTTAAAGCATCTGGAGCATAGATAATACTATTTGTAAATATAGATTGCTGCGTTATGATTTTCAAAGTTTAATGATAATTAAATGTATCTGTCATACTGTCTGTCATTATCTGGCATGCAGTGCAACATAACTTAATCAGCTTTTCTTTTTAATTATAACCTACCGGTTTAATGGTCATTAAAATGGCCGAGTGGTAATTGTCTGGTTCGATTTTCCAAACTTCCAACGTCTCCAGTTTTATCCAAAAGTTTATCCTCAGTGATCCTGTTTACGGAAAATTTTTTTCTGAAAAATTGACTTATAGACTACTATAAGAAGCTTCATGAGAAGAAGCTAAGAAGTTTCCATAGCTTGCTTGTTTTAATAAAGCAATTATTTACATGGTTAAGCATTTTCTTATTTTAAATACGCGAAAATACCAATACATAATATATTTATAATATCTCAGTATATTTCCAATATTAACTTTCATTTCACACATTCAAATTCACAAAACTTAATTTCGCTATCACTTTGTCCCATTCCTTCATACGTGTATTATAATACATAATCTATGTCTAGACATCCAACGTTAGATTGATAATTATTTTATTAACTTATAATCTATAGTATAAAATTTTCATATCTACATAAAATACATACATATTTCATATAAACGCAAATACATTATTATACTCATTCGACAATTGTATTTTATAAATATACTTATAAAAGTTATAAATATTTAGGAGTATTACTATATATTTCGAATGTTTATCTTTATTTCGTAGTCTAAAATTTATTAAATCCGAAATTACGCTCTCATTGTGTTTAATTTTGTCATATATTACGTGTTAGCATAGCTTGTGTTTTAATAAATTAATTCTTTACTTGGTTACGCAATCGCTTATTTTAATCACGCACAATTGCATTGATACATAGGTATTCAAGGTAAATTCATAATTTTCGTAATATTCATTCTCTAAAATGCATCGTTTACTTAAGTTCTCACATCTTCACACATCACGCGTTTCCACGGCTTGTTGTTTTAACAAAGCAATCCCTCTTCCTCTACTTATTAATGAATTATTGGGGTAATTTTATCTTATTTAATAAATCGTATATCTACATACGTAACCCTTTTGGGCGTATGACAGAGGGTACGCGCACTCTATTTCATTAATGGACTTTTAAAGAATTAATCCTAGAACCGACTTGCTTTAGCGTCTGTATCACTTTACTCACTATATCATTTTGGCCAATGTAACATGGTTTTTTTCTGTACTATTTATTAAATTTCCCATAAAAAATGATGGAGCTAAATTTAATTTATGGAAATATGCACTACATTTATCGCATACATCTGATCCTTCTGAATAATTAACGAATAAATTAATCAATTTTCATTAACACAGTGGCTTTGTATTGTAACTGAAGGAGGATTCGAAACGCTTTCTACTGAAACCTTCCATTTTGTGAATGTAACTCTATGTTGCTGATTTTAGACTTCCAAATTTTTACTAATGCTTAGCATGAAATATCGCTTTTCCTTCCACATACATTTTATATGGGCCTTTCTTTCCCATATATTCTTATGAAAGTCGAATACAACAATGTCATTTGTCGTCAGGGGCACGATTTTTATACTCGCAAAATTGCGCTAATTTTTCGTCATTTTTGAGAGAACTCTCTCAATTTCGGCTCGAATACGACAATTTACGACCAAAATAAAAATATTTATTCAATTTTCTCTCTTTTGGTATTTGTCTCGGTTTCGTAGGACTACTATTTCTGAAAAGAAAAAGTCTGTAATCGATCAAAATGAACTTTACGTGCATTTCATATAGGCGTGTTTTCGAGTCGTCCAGAGTCGAACTAAGGATACATTGGACAGACAAATATCAACATGGAATATTCCATTGGACCTTCAACGACCCCCAAAAATTAATAATCCTATCGAGTCGACAAGTGCCGACGTGATAGGATTTCCAAAGATTTCTCCCATGCATTTCTTATAGGAGTTGACTGACATCAGATGAATAAATATACACACATCGGTGATTATCATATAAGATTGTAAATTTGAAAATATACTTTTATTAATACAATTAATTATCGCCGCTTTGCAGTAGGATTTCATGAAGGTCTCCGCCTTACCAGAAACACTATCATCGTACAATATGTACTACCTTTCAGGATATCCCACAGAGTTATGAGTCATTTTATGCAATAATACTTGAGAATTGTATAAATATTAACATTATTTTTTGCAACTTTGGGAACACTACTTAATAGACATATTTTTCTTTTGCCAAAATCGACGAGGTTCTTAAATTTTAATTGTAATAAAAGTATTCAGATACTAAAACAATGAAAATAATCGTAACAGCCTGTTGACCCTACGCCACTGATTGAGACTTGATGAGATAAATATCCTTGTAGCTTGAATGCTTAGGTGGCTTTCTATAAAAATTTAAAAGCAGGAACATTAGGTTAGATACTACACAGAAGGATATAAAATGGGCGCTATTTCTTCACGTTCTATAAAGTTTATTTTACATTACTCAGTGCCGAGAAATGATTGGCTTTCACCTCAGCATCTATAAAAAGATATATACGTGATAAATTTTCAATTGATTTGAATTAATTCAGCTTTCAAGAGTAAGAGACATATGGAAGTATTCTCTCCCCTGCTAAAAAGAGTAAGATAAAAACTCATTCTTAATTTCTTATCGATGAAAGATGAGAACCCAGGAAAATTAGAAGATCGGAAAATATGGAAAAAAAGAAAATAATTTTCTTTGAGGCTTACTTTCCGAAAAATCACCCTAAAATTTGTTGCATTTCTCTAAAAAAATTTAGAATGAAGGGCGGGAAGATGCTAATCCAAAATTGCATCTATAAATATCAATTATAGGCATGGTTTCGATGGCATTCAATAGAAAAATACGTTGAGTAAGGATTACCTTATGTAAGTCTTTATAATCTACAAAAATAATAGTACGAATTACTTGATTAAGAGCATGGGTATAATAACTTTCTTATAGAACGTGTCCGTAGTGGCGGTCTCACGGCTATCTTCAGCACCCCCTAGCGAGCGCGGATCAAAACACAACACGGCGTGCGGCCAATCTAAACTCGTACAATTTGAAGAGCAGCTTTCACATACAAATGAGCGAATTGTCTAACTTTCTTTTGCTTCACGTGACAAAGGCGTGATCCGGAAGGAGAGATGGTTTTTAAGCAAGAATCTAAGGAGGATTATCATATAAATAATGGCTGCTCGACTTTCAATCCCGCATAACACAATCTTTCTAAATACGCATAAATGTTAACAGTTAAACGTCTCTTAGATTAATAAGAGTAATATTTCCACCTTATTTATGTTTCTTTTCTCTAAAAGAAATATCTTCATCTTCAAAGATTATTCCCGTGAAAAACGCGAAGTTAACATACATGATAAATACTGTGACTTGTCAATTTTCTCCCATACCTATCAGTCATCACATTTCTTTCCACGATTATTCTCCACATTTATCATTTCCTATTTATCTCAAGTAATTACTTTGCAACAACTATGTGTTAGCCGATACCGGTCGGAGAAAAAATTATTTGTAGAAACCACTAAGCATTTTTATTTCTTTCTCTAAGGCCTTCTACTAAGTTACATCAAGTCATATCAGTTATATTTATAATAATATATGCATCCTTTTCGTGATCGCACATCTTAAATGTAGAAATAAACAAAGATAAGGACGAGATGCAGAAAATCACAATATAAATCAAGAAGGAAATCACAGACAAATTTGAGAAAGGGATTTGACAAACTGATTTACAATATAACTTGTCCAAATCCACCTGTTATCCGCAAATGTCTAGAGAACAGATTATTAGAAGAAACTGGATACCAATAAGGTATTTAAATCTATTTAGTTTAGAATACTTAAGACTGGAGTATCCACAGTGAGGTAAGAAATAGAGTTAGTGCTAGTGCTGATAATGAATCCGCCAAATAGTATAAAAAGGAATTTTAGGGATCGATGGGAACAGACTTGGTTAAATTTTCAACTGTATTGAGACAGGTTATTTATGGAAAAAGATGCCTAAAAGACCATTCTTTACTAAAGGGTAAATGGCATTAACAGGTAATACTCGTAGATCAATGAAAGACAGAGTCCATTAATAATCTTCGTGCTAATGCAAGTGGTAATTTAAAGATAAAACTTTCTTTAATTTTCCAGTCTCTAAGCCTTCGAATACTTGAGAAACAATTGACAAACTGCATCATCCTGAGTGTTTAAAAGAGGCCTTCGTTCCCACCGCAAAACGGTATCTACGACAGTAAGGTATGCGGAGGCAAAGTTGGCAAAAAAATGGAACTCGGCTGTTAATGAACTAGAGTTCTGAAAATGCTCCTATTACCGTATTTGTCAGTGTAAGGACTAGCGTAGAGATCAGGAAATGTAACGGAATATTGGGGATTACCGACATTCTAGGAAACCCCTAAGCGCATTTCGATGTTCAACCACATGCTCATCCAATGATATGATATCATCTTCATTCAATTATAATTCTCCTCTGACACCTGAGTCTTGTTTTACAAATACGTATCGAAACACCACCTGCACCATGCACGAATTAGTATTTTCGGAAGAATCATTATTCTTCATTTTTTGCGACTTACGAAATTTAGAAGACTTGTCTGAAAATGCCTAAGTTAGCTTGGAAAATACTACAGCCTGACTGCGACAGAAACAGGGTTAGAACGACCATTAATATTAAAGATACGATTGTTCACTTTTCCGAGGCTATACCCTTAGAAGTTAATGAAGAAGACATTGATGAGTTAATGTAAGAACACGAGCTTAATCTGTCTTCGTAAGAGCCATATGAGTTCAGAAAAGAGCAGGAAAAAAGGAAGAAAAAATGTATTTTGAAGCCAAAATAACTAGGAACATGTGAAAGAATAAGAAAACGTGAGCAGAAAAAAACTCGTAACACTGGGATGAACTGAGAGAGAAATGGCACGTAAACCAAGACGACGTTTATGAAAGCACCAATATTTTTAATATGAAAATTTATGGAAAAAATATTTCAGAAACCATGTAAAATCTCGTGCCAAAATAATTATGTGAACCATTATATGCAAACGTTCTTTTTTAATTTGCAAGTCTGAGAACGAATTAATTGACTTATCAACAGATATATAACTGGGCTTC
Organism: Pachydiplax longipennis; assembly: GCA_036926295.1. Classification (NCBI taxonomy): domain Eukaryota; kingdom Metazoa; phylum Arthropoda; class Insecta; order Odonata; family Libellulidae; genus Pachydiplax; species Pachydiplax longipennis. The sequence continues at coordinate 10,078,684 of JAVFKF010000007.1, read as the reverse complement.
GAGATATGAAATTTCGAGGATCTTCTGAGTGGAACGGGTTATGCTCAAAAGTCAACGTACCGCCCACTGAATTAACTATTTTAATTTGACTGATAACAACACAAGTACGTAAGGCTGCTCAATGTTAAGCAATTTTCGAGTCATGAATTATGTGAGTCCGCTATTTGTTAAATATTCAGTCTAGTAGTTTCTCCATTTCACCATAACATTTTTTGGAATCATTCTTTAGATCTTCAATTTCATCTTCACTGTATATCTTTCGAAATTATAAAGAACTCCGAATTGAAGTCGATGGCGAAGTTAAAAATAAAAGCCCGTAAATATGGAAATAAAAATGCACATTTTCTTTCATTTAGTCTTAAAAGGTTCAAGTCCAAATTTGAAAATCTAACTATAAAAAACGGCGTAGTCCGTTGTTGCGTAAGATACACAGATTTTCTCATAGAAATGGCATTGTATAATACATAATGATTTACATAATGCTTTAAATTGTTCTAGAATTTGTGCTTAGTGCATTATTACTTTACCGGACTGAAGTAAGATTTTCGACGGCTACATAGGGATAAAAAGTATTGATAAAAGCCATTTAAACTTGCTTTGCGGGACAGATAGAATTTGAAAAACAGTCTAAATGGCCCGCGGCTCGGAATATGAGCACCCACGCTATAAAGTAATCTGTAAAAATGATTATTTGTATTTAATACATAAAAATAACTATCATAAATTATGCGGAGTCGAGGTTTTCTGCTACTACGAGGAAGAATTTCGTTCGTCAGGAATTATTTTGTGGAAGTTATTGCAAAGCGACCTGTATGTTCTTGAATCCCATAAAGTAGCTCAGGACATAAAAGATACATATATGTATGTACCCATGGTTAGCCTCAAGGTTAGCGATTGGGCGATGCAAAAATTTTAACCAATTCCGGTACATATAATTTCCAATACTACTCTAAACATCCGATTCCCTTGTGATTCCCGTTTACGATTTTTGCATTAGTAAAATTCATTATTTTTAGTTACACTTGGTTTGGGAAACAGGTACTTAGTGAACATGGAGCATTTATTAGCAAAATATTTCGTAAAATGATGCGTAATAAAGATAATAAAATATAGAAGCATATTGTCTTCATTTAAATCTTGGGTAATATTTGGAAACAAAAAGGGAATATTTTTTCGCTATCCGGCTATCACATTTAAGTGCTGAATTCAGAAAAACATGAATTCGTTTTACTTTACTTGGCATGATTTTCATATACTGTCATATTGTCATATGAATTATATTCGTCGGCCGATGCTCAACCCTAAGATCTGAGATAATAATAGTTGGCCGGGACCTTCGTTAGCCGTAATTACATTTATGCAAGATTCTATTTTCAAAAATTGCCTAATCCAAATAGTAGGAAAAACCATATGTGGATTAAGACTATCAGAGAAATCAGGAGAAAATTTCAGATCCAGGTCCCCACAAACAAGTTGGAAGAGAAAAAATAGATACTTCTCGCTTTGTGTTTGAAACCCAAGAAATACAAAGGAAATTAATCGTTAAAATTTGGCATTAAATACAAAATATTCAATTATAAGAAGCACATCCATCAATTATTAGTATGATTATAAAAGCAGTAATTGTTATCGTTATCGTATACAATAATTTCAGATGTCTGAGTGATATAGAATATCACATGAAGTTCATCGGTATGATTTTCATTGAATCTCTTTTATAGTGCCCAACAGAGAGCGTCTGGCAGTAAATCTACCACTGACTTAGTTACTGACGCGTACTAACGCGAACTCACTCCTAAACAGTGTTTGGCAATAAGCAATGAACATAGATGGTTATGGTTAATAATTGCGCAAAAATCTTCAAAAATGTGTACAAAAAATCTGAAGTGCCAGCGTACTGAAGAGGGAAGAGATGAAGGAAACCTTTCCCGTCTATTAATGAAGAGTGATTTTGTTTTTACCTGACGACGGAACTTCACAACCATAGACTGTTTTTGACTGTCATGTACCATCTTTATTGCCCATCATGTTTATCTAAATGTATGCATTTAGTCTTCTCTTACTTTAAATTGTTTGTTATGGAATACCAATAACTCTTGCCTTTACCTATATAGTATAGAGGGTGTTATATTTGACGTTCGGGTCATTTTCGTTAACCAGGGAATCCGATGTAGCTTCCCAAAATCTATAGTTGATATCAGTTACCTTTAGATATCATAGGCGATTATTAGGAGCAACGTCATTATTTCCTTATATAGAATGGTTTCAGATTCATTATCCATCTTCAGCAATCGTTTGAGTATATTCAGATATGTTAAAGTTTCGTATAGGCAGGCGAAGTTTTAACTATCTGAGGCTCCAAACGCAAAATCAGATCAAACTATGAATTATGAATGTTCAAATCCGATTTTTTCGTATAATTTAGAAAAATGCATGCCATAGAAAATTCAGTTGATTCACTACGAAAAGAATAAACAAAGTATTTTTATAAGTAGTATTTCACTAAATAATTTTGGATGATTGATCGCATGTATGATGTATTATTACATTATAAAGTGACTTTGATAATGTAGTATAATCTATAAACATGTTTTATAGACTTGCTCTATGTAAAATTATCTCCTGAAGATAAAAACAGACACTCGTGAACACGTCCTATATTAAAACAATTGAAAATATATGTAGAATGTTATTGAGAATTCACAAAAACAGTCATATTGTGACCGTCATATGGATGAGGCCTTCAGCTAGTGCCTATTGCGTCTAATTATAAATCCACATCTGCAGAGAGGTAACTCTCTTCGCAGAAATGGTTCATTATATCAAAATGTTTTGGAGGTAAAGCATCAGAATAATTAGGTGAACCTAACGGGCTTAGTAGTTGAAACTTTTGTTCCATCAGTTACATTATCAACATAAATGTTAGCGAAACCATCGACTGTAAAATTCGAAAAATATTGCATATTACCCTTGATTTGCTATAGTTTGCACGATTTCATAAAAACATTCTTGGAAATGATCTCTGTTATTTAGTGTGTGATCGTTTTTAGATATAATCACGCCACCCAAAAGGAAACTGACATAACTGTCAAATCTTAGAATTCGTCCTCGAGTGTTTGCGGTCGAATATGCGTTAGATAAAGCTGATGACGCGATTCCTAACTTCAAAGAACGGATGCATACATCATTGCTAGCTAATGACGCACTGTCGCAAAATAGGCTTCTGGTAAATGCTTTTCGTGGAATTAGTGCCGGTTTCTCTAGGCAGGGGAATACAATGGGTTAAAGATATCTTGCAACATGCTCACTTAGATTTTCCTATTTTATCTTTGCATTTATTTGTTTGTGCCCAAGGCAGTGGCTAGATTGGAAAAAGTCTGATATGTATTTAACTGGGTTAAGGTAACAGAGCTAGCAAATGCGAAAGAAATGGAGAAATACTTAATTCGTGAGCTTGCCTCCGAATGCATTCCAATTTTTGAATTTTATCTTTTTCATCATTCCAACTCTTTAGCCTGTGTGAGGAAGCATCCTGTTAATTATATAAGATTACACTCCAAAACATAATTTATAGACTATAATTCATTATACCACATTATAAATGAAATACTTTAATTGCTCAAATTTATGGTTTTGAGGCAGGTTAACGAAGACCCTGAAAATTTTTTTGGAAGTAGTATTCACACAAAATTCAGCCTTAAGAATGGACTGAAAAACTCGATAATTTGTTTATATATGGAACTTAACATACTCACCGAGTTGACGCTACCAAAAGTGAAAACTTTTTACTTGTATTTGAATATTTGTAGTAATCGGGAGATGAATTTGTTTCTGTTTTCCAAACGTTCCTCCACTAGCTTATTTCTTCCTGAAGATTCCTCACATTCCCGCCTTCTATCACATCTATTCGTTTCTGCGCCTTGACATTTTTCAATGTCATTACTCATACCTGAAACATCCCAATTCCGTATTTAGCGAACTATTGTGCTTGAATGAGCGTGCTCTCGGCTACTTTAGTTTATTTTCATCTTCCTTAGGTTCCTTCCTTTATTCAGAAAGTAATTACAATTTTTTCGAAGGATTTCATTACATTGCTCTTTTGATATCCATTATTTTCTTTAGTTCTGCACCACCGTAACATCCAATCCGCTTTCTTTCGATGCTGCTATAATTTAATTTCAGTAACTAAGTAAGTAAGTAGTTGAACACAATCTATAGGATTTATAGATATTGCCTCTCATTCCAAACTTTGAAGGCTAAAATTTGTAGCTGGGTCTGATTGGGAGAGTAATGAAGAGCAAAATAAAAACTTCGATGATAAAAACATCAAATAAATCGCCAAATGGCAATTTTATTCCTGCCTAGGACCCAGAAAATTCACCCGAGAGAAACTTGATAAATAAAAAATAACATTCTTTGGTAGAAATCAGCCCCAATTGTCCACTTTGAAAATCACCCGTCTATGTGTATAAGTGCATATACTCTGCGAATAGGTTTGTCTCCTGCAGATTAGACGTCCCGCAAAAGCCGTTTCTACTGCGCACCAAACGGATTTTGATGAAGAAGTCTACTCTCTGAAATATTATCCCGACGAGTGTTTTGATCCTTAAAGCTAGGAAATCCCCTGTTTTAATTTAACTTGAGTTTGCTGCATCTAAAACCGCTATTCTCCCCATGCGCATCGGAGTGCCGTCAGTTTTTAGAGTTTACTTCCTTCGTGACATTCTGATTCATTTCTTATTGTCTCTTCAGTTCGCATCGCCTTTTCTCTAAGTCCTCTCCGAGAGTAATTACAGATCGCTTTTTATGTTGCTACTCATCTCTGCTGGTTGAGTCAGCATTTGTCTTGAAAAAACTATGAGAAAAAGAAGCATGCGTAAGAAGGTGAATCAGTAAGTAGGTGTTGTCAAATGAGGTCTTCGATATGGTGCGCCAAAGAGTGAGGCGGAGGCGTTTAAGGTGTGCTAATTAACTTGCAAAAATATTACGCACCAACACACCTACGCATTAACTACCGAACGGGCCTTGCTAATATCTATGGACGAGACGGCGACAATGACTATTATTCATATACATAGTGTCTTGGAATGGAACTTTTATATTTCTAAGTGATATAAGAATCATTAGATTAGATTTAGACAAAACCGATCAAATAAAAATGTATAGTAATATCCCTCAGAATTCCATAAATTCATCTTTCCAATAGGAGGTTTGATTCACAAATTTTCCATTATAAGCCGCAGAAAACTTTGAAGTAGGGATGAGGATCTCTAAGTAGAGGAGTAAGAACTGAGCCAGAATGATGAAAGTGGAAAACGTTCACGCAATTGCCGCAAAATTACCCTATAAATAATACTTTCCATAGATTTCAATTAGGAGTGACCAAAACGAATGCCTTTCAGTATCATTCATACTTCAGTTGCACGCATGTATTCCTTTAGTATTACCTATCTCATTCTTCTCAATCACTATTCTTCCATGAAGAAGCAAAAGAAGAGACAAAAGCAAGCAGTAGTCATATTTTTCCTTATCCTGTGCCAAAAAACAAATGAAAATATGTCATTCATAGATGTACTGTTGCAGAATTTAGGTATCCAACAACTATAATTATACATTAAGCTTACGGATTACCGAATGATGGGGCCTTCTGCAATTAACTTTATTTATACACATGATATAAGTCGAGCAATTGAAATTTCGTATTATTTATTCATCAAATTTTATGCGCGTACGTTATCAAATGAAATAACTATCCGAGAATGGGTATAAAGAGGTATGATTTTCTTACGCTCAAATTATTCACAGCAGATTATAAGAGATTAACAAAGACCATGGCGCGGCATCCTTTTGATGGCCTTTGATGGGAGAGAATGGCCTATCCAGGTGCTTTGCACAGCGGGTAATCGCGCTTCGTCGCAGTCGCATTCGCTCGGACCCGCCGTTCATGAATTCAGATATCTTCTCAAATCTGTCTTAATGTTAGATACCACACCGGGAATAATGGTCCCCGCCGGGAATTGAACGCGGTTCCGCTTTCGCTTTCGGCGATCCGTTATCAAATTTAGCGATTTTTTCGCTAGATACAGCGAATTTTTCCTCCTGTTAGCGATCTTTTTTCTGTTTTTGCGACATCTCGTACTCTAAAGAGAATGTTTCATTGCGCCAACCATGATCTACGAACTATTATCACAGCATATTTTACTTATTTTAAGATTAAAATTGCGTAACATTCCGTTGATAAAAATATTATATTCAATTCACGTTTAACTCGTGTAATCTATGTGCTGATTCTCCAAATGTAAGTTTTTTTAAACATTATAGCGATGTGTTTTTCTGAGTTTAGCGAATTTTCAGCTACTTATCAGGGTGCGACATTTTCCAACATAAATTGGCATCGCTGTCTATAGGGGCCCACAAAAAGATAAATGATGAAGACTAAATTTTATCATAACTAGGAAGAAATTCAATTCCGATAAACCCGTCTTGAGATGTTTGAATATTGTGATAAATAACATCGAGTAAAAGATATAATATTTGTTGACTACATCTTCCGTCTTCAATCCATAGATTATTTTTCTGCTAAATGGATCGCTATTATTCTTCATACCTCATTATTAAGTATTTGCAATCGACAACATTAATAATTCGCTGCATATACATTATTTCTTCTAATTTCTGAAAAGTATTCCAACAGAATCTATACTTCCTTTTCGTTAAGGTGTTCTTATATTGCGACTATTACCTCGTTTAGAGTGAAACTCACTTAAAATACGATATTGTGTAGTAGAGATATTACCAAACGTACTTCGATACGTAGGAATCTAGCTATAATTCACTTTGGAAATGAAGTATTTCTTAATGCACAAAGATTATTATTCCATTCTCTCATGCTTTTATGTGGCATAAACAGGTTATAGAGGCCATAGTGCACCTAATTTTGACATATGTGCCCGAAACGAAATTTGCTTGCTTCTGACACGAAATCACTATAGAGAATCTAAAATCTTAGTTTTTCCGGAAGGACAAGATTAATTCTTCTTTGCCATGAAATTTATTAATTTCCACATCAAACGCGTTCGCGGAAACGCGCTTCTCGTGGTATCATTCTGAACATAGAATTCATGGCTCTTAATTGTAATATTTATCATACTCCGCAAGGTACAGCTGTCGGGAGGCCCGGAAACCCTGATATGCTTTTTAGTACTACACCCTTTAAAGTGAAAAGGCTCACATTTTATTATTGAAGTACGGATACTCAATATTTCTCCTCAGAATCACATTTTGAAGTGACATAAAGTTCGAATTCAGGGAATGGAAATAACAAAGGGTATGGTACAAATTCTTGGTAGCAGCCTCCGATTCGACAAATGGGTAGCGCAATCGCCTTTGGTGCAAGACTTTCCGGGTTCGGTTCCTAATCGTAGCCCACTGTGTGTCGTCCCAATATTTACAGACAGACTTATCGTTGTTGCTACCAATTGATTGTAAAAGGACGTTAACTGTCGCGGGAAAAACTGAAAAGGAGAGATTCTCTGGTTGAATTGCGATTTTAAGACGAGACCTGTTTTGTGTAACAGAGAATTGAATATAAATAATTATCGGTTTATATGCTAACTTTTTCTCTCTACTGGTTCGAAAGATATGGTTCTTTAAGCCTTCAAAAGGTACCTTTAAAAGTAGCACATTAGATACCTACTAGTGGCAGCGATAACGTCGCAGGAACTCGCCGTTCATTTTGGCTGATCAAGGTACGCGGAGATCGAAGCCTAACAACGTAATATTTTTCTTATGTTTATGATATTTTAATAAAAATATTTGCCTTTTAAATATGCACCGTACCCACCAAAAACTTATAAGACATACATGCGCGAACCAATTTCGAGCCTACATTTGAGAAATGTGTCATAATGGGTGACGAAAGGCAGTACAACTTCATAAACAGTTCAACTGCATAAACAGTCCCCGAAATCCCCGGAATGCAAAGGGTTTAGACTATTTTGTTGTCCGTGACCGAACTCGACGGAAGCCGTGTATATAACAGAAAAACAAACTCTCTTATCATATATCCAAGTAAAAATACTGAGACAACAAGTATAAACTGAGAAACATTATTAGATAAACTGATTCACCAGTGTGGTAGAGGTTAGATAAAATAAACTGACTAATCACAAAAACGGGTGGCAGCCATCTTGATCATCGACGCCGTAGACCTGAGAACTTAATTTTCCGGAAAAAATTTCGCTTGAAAAGGATTTGAACCACTGAGGATAAACTTTCGGAAAATTTCGGATAAATTGGACCAGGTACTCTAACCACTCAGCCATTTTGATGATGAAGCATCATCAAAAGAAGAAGGTTATAGTTCAACAAAAAGGCTAGTTAAGTAGGCCTCTGCATATGCCCGCCAGACAATGACAAGGTATGGCAGATACATTTATATTTACATTTAAATCCCTGCGTGCGTTTAGCGTATGCCAGAGGGTGTGATCACCGATAGATAATACCTTAATGCATCTATTTTATTTAGCCATCTTCGATTGTGTACTTTGATTGTTCTGCGATTGCATTCCAGCGTAGGCTGACAAAACTCCGCTTGGTACGTACATGGTGTATTTACAAAAGGCAAATATATTCATTAAAAATAATTTAACGAAGAGACAACTGGTGGAGAGAAACCCTTGGGACAAAAACGGTTAATTTTGTATTTAATTCTCTATTACGCTAAACAGATACCGTCTCAAAATCGCGATTCCACCTGGGAACCTCTTGTGAAACATTAACTTTTTTGTCAAAGTATATTTTATTTACAATATCTGCTAACGATAAATAGTTTTAGTTCGCTAACGAGAGTATATAGTTAATAATAACAGTCTACATTTTATACATTTATAATTACTTAAGATGTCGTGATGTTTTCCCAGAATCATGAAAAAAATCAAAAACTACCGTAATTGAAAGTAACAAGTTCTACGCGTCTAGAAAAGCCTTACGGCAGCGTGGGAGTCGATGAGATAGCCACCTCACGGCGAATGATCCTTGTCTAGACCCACGTAGGGATGTCGCACCTCGGACTTAGCTTTTTTGGTTTTTATAACTCCTCTGTTAGGCGAAGGCGATGGAAGAGAGACAAAAGGCACCCGTTGAGAGGTTTGCGAAGAAACACAGACTATCCACCGTGGATCTCTCTTCATATTTCTGATAGTGCTACCTAATCTAAGACTTCCTCTTTGGAACAAGCATCCGAAAATCCGAAAATCATGCAAAAAGGCAGTGTCTGCGAAATTATTTTCCCCTAAGGCACACGGTAGGATTGGGATTAGTTTTTCAGAACCCTAAGGAAATCTAATTTTAAGTTTATTGTTAACTATCAAGCAATTTATGTATATATCAAACAATAAATTTTGGAATTACTAATACAAGATGTATTTGTTTGCATTAATACAAGCATAATGTTAATGAAGAGTTATTGAGAATCGATCTTTTACTCAAAGTAGTTCTCATTCTGTGAACGAGGAAACAGCATATATTCGAATTTATTTTCTATCTTCTCCGCGAGTATCTATTTATTCTGCACATCCGTTACTACAATTGAAAATTCAATAATGACCCAAACTGTTGAAATTTGTAGAAACCAACGGTTCTATTGTGAACATTTTTACACTTTCGCAAACTTATGGTGCAGAATTTGAAACAATTCGCAAATTTCCAGTGTCGCATCGAAATTGCCGTGAAAATTTTCTTTTCACATCAACTTTTATTAATATACTAGACTATAGGATCTTCTTATGATCAATGACCGGGAGAAGGTGATGTTTGATCATGGGAATCCGGATAAAGATTCTCAAGACGAATAAACAGAGAGTAAAGAATAATATGATAATACTGTTAAATTAAAATTGATACTTTATTTAAGAAATGAAATCCATTAATGAGCGTGGGCGCTTAATTTGACCCCGCATTTTGATATAGTATTTTTCCTAAAGGCAAGCCATTCTCAAAACAGGCCGATATTTTTGAGTGGTTATCTTAAATACTTAACATTAGGATGCTGCTGAAATAGGTTTCTATGATTGATGATCGAGCATGTACCATGAAAACCGGAAAGATTGATATATTCCAACCTTCATTCTCTGTGTTTAAATTTACTCTTAAATAACGTTCCCTATTACATATATAGACTTCCTGACTTTCTGAACTTTATTCTTACCTCCATTGACCCTTTCAGGGATACGCATGACTCTTTCTTGAAAGAGAGATTGCATCAATATTCATGTAAATAATTTTGAAGTAAATAATTTTAAAGATATTTTGCAAATATCTTTTCGATTTTGTTTATTTTTCGATTTGTTTCTAGTTCATACATTCCTGTATATCATCAGTAAATTTGTTGCACTTTATTACTTGAAATACGCTCTATAATGGTCACATCACTGGTGTGAATGTATTAGAAAGACAAATGATTTAAAAAGCGTTCTGTAATGGGATTTCCTTAATGCCGAGCCGGACTCCACTCCGATACTGATAAATACAGCATTTTCTTAAGTTATCGAGGATTCTCAATATTTTTTCTGAATTAATTTTCAAACATTTCAGATACTGTATACTATCAACTATATGTCTTCTTTTCCTTAGCCCAAAATTTTAGGAAAGATGATTCCGTCCTTTTGTTAAATGATACGCGAGAAAATCAGCATTCGTCACGAGAACTTGAAATAAAAAGAAATGGAGAGAATCATTTAGATTGCTGAATCGTAACAGCATCAACAACTTGAATCTCATCGCTTTCTTCATCGTAACTTAATCAAAGATCATCCCTTCCTGTGAAATTTATTTTACCCCCGTTTTTTTTCTTAAAGAGAACAAATGAACGTTGATCACATAATGAACCACACGCACCAGTATTTATGAACAGTTTCGTGATCATAATTCGGAATCTTAATTATACCTTTTTCGCCTTTAAAGAAAAACTGTTAACATTTAAGACTTAGATACTATGAGAGTAAAAAAGAAGCCTTAGTTATATTCTCATGGTAAGTCGCATTTGTCAAGGTTTATGAGTCATTTGGGTCTACCGAGTAAGTAGCAAATAATCCATAGTAATTTCTTTCGAAAAAGAATTTTTATACGAGTTGTAATCATGAAATGCTTTTTTCCAAATCAGCGTGCAAACTTAAGAAGGAGAAGAAATCACTGCGAATTATTCACGCTTTTCTGCACCTACATCTTCATATGTAATGCGAGCCGCCTTTCCCGGTTTGGAAGAAGGTGAATGCACAATTAATCTTTTTCACTCACTTACTGTCACGTGTTGGTTGCGGAAACAAATAATTTTTGAAGCGACAAATCCTATTTCCTTGATTTTTCTCGAAATATCAAATGGGCCTATGTAATATAGAGGACGTGGTATGCCACATCCTCCATGAACGCACTATCTCTGAATTTGTAATGTATTTTAAGCTTTAGTTTAAATATTTTTTCATCTAAAGATTCCCAACCTACGCTTAGAAACATCTTAGTAACGTATATCATTTTGTTACAACAATTCTTAGCAATACGTATCGCCTTTCGTTGTACCTTTTTTAATAAACGTTAACCTTTTTTAATAAACTTTAACGTTGTAATTTTTCTCATAACTTTTAAAATGAATACAACGCTTTTAGGCAGTGTCTCACACACTACTCAAGGTGACTAACTAGCGTTAAGTAACATCGCTCGCGGTCTTTTTCTTCGCTTTTACCGACTATTCTCTTGACAAAGCCGAGTTTCTTAAGCACTTGTCCACATATTTTACGAATGTGGGTATCCCATGATAAGTTATCTGTTATTTCAACATATTTCTCTGAGTTTACCGTTGTTTAGTCTTCCCTCGAAGGTTACTCGAATATTCATCTACCTTGTATTTGTTCATTGAAATGATTCAAACCTATACGCCATTAGAGAAGATTTGTGATCAAACATCTTCAACAAATTTACACATTTTCGTAGTATGGACTTAATTAATAACTCGTTGTAATTTAGAGTCATAAGTATTCATTTTAAATCCGCTCGAAGTTAATGAGAATGATTGAATTTGCAAATATATAGTTTTCCATCAAACGGAATTGCGTATAATAATTGATCGAGTTTTCATCGCTTCCCCATATGATTTAACGTTATTCTATGCGAAAACAAAAATTTCTCATTTTATCCTTATAAAAGCGTGTATGCCAGTAGTAAGAAATGGAATTAAAGTACTTTGAGAAGAGAAGTTCACCATATTTAAGAAGGCAAGATAAAAATATTTGGCGAAAATTAAATTCGTTCGATTCGTCCTAGTGCAATAACAGTTTAGATACATTGTCATTTAAATAATCTCCGCTAAAAATCACCTCAAATGAACTCCGACGTGTAATGCAGATCCTCCGCTGCCCATGAGAAAATAGACGCGGTAGTCGGGAACTATGAGACGGCGGGGGAAGTAGCCGAGGACGGAAGCCGGCATTAGAAGCCGGAGGCCCGGGTTCGGAGCGATGGGAGCCTAGAAAAGGCTAGTACTATCTCTATGAGCGTGGAGTTATGTCGAAAATGTTATCGACCTCACCAACCAGGAAGATATCCTAAAATTAAGCAATCCTTCTTCCACATACATTCAGTAGTTTTATAAATAAATAATAGATTATTTAAAATAAGTATTCATGTGTGCTATCAATGATATCGCATGATTCTGACGATTTTTTAGATATGAAGTTAAACTATTCATTCAAAAAGATTAACAAGCTCTTTGGCGTTAAGTAAATAAAATATTAAAAATTAAAATGTTTTAGTCGAAGTTAAAACTATTCATTGGATAAGTTATATCTATTTAATTCGCAGATAGAATTGTAAGATCGAAATTTTTACCAAACGGAAATATAGTAAGCCATTTTGAAACCGTCTTGAGTCGCCTTTTCTGATCAGCGCCTAATTTTCAACGTCATTAGAGTAGAGGAGGAATGGCCGATCTGCGGCTCTTTTTTTCTCTTGAATTAGGTTTCCATCATTAGTAATTAGTTAGTATTAAGAGACTGATAACAGTTTAATATTATTTTATATCTAAAAACTCTTGCTTGAGATATCAAGACCCAAAGTAGTAAAAATGCAAAACTTACGCTTCCTTTCTTGTTTATCTCCAATAGAAATCCATGGATTTCTTCCGTTTTCCATAGTCTTTATATCTCTCATAGAAAACCCATTTTCAATACGAAAAAAGTAATTCAAAAGCAAATTTTCTCTATCAGACTGAGAAAGGATATAATTGGAGGTCTACTTGTGCTTATTTTATTGGCTAATACGCGAATGATTCTGCTTGCTTTTGCAGTAGCACATTATCTGGGTTTCCTCACGTTTCTCGAGCAGTAATTACTTTAAAATAGAATTTCCCGCCGTTAATTCTTCTCTTCCACTATTTTTTAATGTACACCCAAATTATATGAATCGACAGTATGTTAATACATGTAATACCATAAAATGGTATATAATAGAAATTTGTGGTGCTGAAATTGATTTTTACAAATGCCTATTGCGGCTTCCAATTTTGAGATTCCTGTGCATTTGGTTCGAAGTAGCGTGAAGTTTGGCCACTCCTGTTCTAGAGTATCCTTATTTCTTCGTAAGCACGTACACATTAAGAACTATTGATCCCATACAAAATCATCAAGCCGCACTTGCGTGAATCATATCCTTTATCCAAATTCTTCAAAATCCAAATCATTAGAAGACGGGGTAATTTATCCGCAATTCAAATCTAAATAGAGGAATCTAGCACCTCTTGAAATTTCCACTGAGCAGACCGCTTGGGGATTCTCTTAACTTTGAAGTGCTGCTTTTAATTATCAATAGAATGGGAATTTTTCAGACCATGATTAGGATGCACAATTCAAACGTTCGAGGACAGGAAAGATTACTATAAAAGGCATGCATGAAAGCCTGGTCACATCTACTTGACTACATGTGATTAAAAGCCTTCGGGAAAGTTCAATTTACCATACCAGTATTTACGTCTCATTGCGGATATCATCTCGATTACTTCAAGAGAAAAATTCCAATGGGACCAAAAAGAGCCTATAATTTGGCTCTCTCTATTCATTTTTGTTCTAAAATATTGGCGGAGGATGCTAAACGTCCATTTTTGCCCAAGAAAAAATCAGCAACTGATTAGATTGACTTTTCACCTTTCTGAATTAATTATCAATCGAAAATATTAATATTCTTCTCGATTACCAATATCTATTGTAAGTAACAAGTGATTTCTCAGAACCAAATCAAGGCATCTTACTTATAAGTATATATTTAAAATTGGGCCATAATTTTGAAATTATAATAAGAATTCAGAATGAGGAGCCCTAATAACTGACTATTTGAGATTATGAAGAATGATACTTTTAAATAGCTCATATAAAATTAAAAAAATCAAGCGTAACAACGTTATCATGAAAAGAAACATAGAACGAAGTAATTATAGAATCATTTAGCGAAAGGCTTACTTCTTTATTTTTCCATAATTGGAAAATTCCAATGTCACGCCAAAAACCATTTCATCATTTCGTCGATCTAATAATAGTGCTGATAATTTAAGATTGGCATAATATAAAAAATTATACTTCTATTGGGTGAAGAAGTATACGTTAACCAATTCGGCATACCTGCTACTTTATTTATTATTATTATTTATTTACTAGGATTTATTCGTCCGTATAAACTCCAGAAATGACTAAAAGAGCAAGGTTCGGAGTTTGCTCCGATTAGAAAAGTCTAATTAGCTTTGAAGAAATTTCGTAAATGAAGAATTAAATACGATTGTGATACTTCATAAAGTTTCTCCGAAACCACTTGTGTACTCCTTTATTTCAAACAAAAAGAGCAGAAAATACGAACAATTACGGAGACCTCAACGCCTCAAGGATTCAATGAATGCAATTTTCAAAAATTTTGACAGAATGTATGGGACCGATTACGGGATCGAACAATAGAAGTCCGAGACAACAAAATTTGAGTAAATTGCCTGAGGTGGTGAAAAGGGAGGGTGGGAAGAGTAACCAATGATGAAAGGAAGGGGAATAGTGAATAGGAGGGATCCAATAGCAAGCGGAGTGAAAGGAAGCTGAAGATGGGCAGTGTTCGTGGGGAAGTGAAAGGATGCGATGGGGCCAATGGGAAGGAGGGTGGGGGCGGAAGGGTTGTCCTATTGAAGGGATGGGGCTTTTGGGGGTAGTCGAGGAAGGATGGGAAATGTTCATCTATCACGAGATGGAGCCATCCCATCAGGTCCAGTTTGGGACCTTTGTGTCTAATTAGTAATATTTCATGTTCCAAAGTGGAAGAATGGTTCTGTCCCATTAAGGGAAAAGAGGGAAGGGTGAATAGCGTCTCCTGGAATATTGCATTACTCATTTGGGTGACTATATGTCCGGGTTTCCGAGGACGCGTCCTCTGTTTTCAAGGTGTCCTCCAAAATTCTAGCTTTTTTATCTGTCCTCCTTTGGACTTTTTTCTTATTCTTTAACTTTACACCTTCTATATTAATTTACGCATCACTTATAAGTAGTGATACCCAAAGAGATTGCGGTTCGAGTATGAGCTCATAAGTAGCTAAATTGTTAATGATTAGATTTTAGTTAAATAACACAGCTCACATATGATTCCATCTTTACGTTAATTAAGAGAGCTATATGGCAGAATTTTCAGTTAATTAAAAGAAATGAGATAAAAAAAGATGATCGACTAACTCATCTAATCCGTTGGAGGAAATGATTTTTAAGAATTTAAATCAATATTGTTTACATATAAGAGTAATCCTGGAAAATAATTAGTATTTATTCTTAATCTGTAGGTAAGCGGAAGCGAAAAATAAGAAAAGGCAAAGAGACTTATCAGATCAGTTAACCGCAAAAATAAGTATATTGGGGATCCACAAAAGAATTCAGTGAGGTATTATCCAAGGAATGATCATACGCGTGGAAATAAGGGAATGTTGTTTAGGAATCAAAATATTCGGCAGCTAACAGAATTAATATTTTAAGGCGAAGGTGCTCGAAGTATGAACCATAAGGGATTGAAAATGAAGCAAGGAAGGACGAAAATGAGGATTGATAAAATGGAAGGAATGAAAAAGAAACTATCATAATCATATTTTTGAACTGAGGTAAGAATAGGTGGTCATAGTAAATATTACATAGCGATCTTCTTGCTTCTATTTCCTTTGTCAACGGAAATGGAAGCTTTTCCATTACTGTACCAAAAGTAAAATTATAATTCTTATTTTGGACAAGAAATTGTATCGTTCATTTACTTTAATTTGAGCTTTTTCTCATGGATGTGATAATATGAAAGCAGCTATGAATGGAGATATAGTTTTCATTTTGGCCATTCATTGATTGTACCGAAAAGAGCAGTTCATTGGATCATGGTGCTTCTCTTATTTTTTCTACTAACAGCATTCTCTCATGAAGTAGAATCAACTTACTTCACACCTGGTCTAGTTTTAGACTTTCACACCTGGAAATAGTTTTATGGCTGAGCCAAGAGTAAGTATCGCAGGTGGGAATATGAAAAGGAGTCGTGAGGAATACTCGCGTATTTTTGTTTCACGAACGTGATTAGAGCGACGCGAAAGGCACGTACTTATCTATGTTTGCGAAATATTTATATGGGAAGTTGAGTGTTTAATGGCAAACTGGAAATGAGCTGTTTGGAAAATTCTTGGAAAGATAGTATGAATGGCTTTGCGTTTCCTGAGCTTATCCATTATCCTCAATGAGTCATCAAATTGCGGAAATTACCTATCTTTGCATGACTATTGATAGTAAGATATATTTCAGACAAAAACACGTCTCTAAAACCAATAAAAAGGCGGAGGAATGCACATGATTTTTAGGTTACTGAAAGTAATAAAGATAACTTTAGAAGAAAAAATATTGTAGATAATAAGTAGTGTTTGTTTTCCTCCTATTCATCATGTTCCAGGAAGAATATTTGAAAATGAAACTTTAGATTCTCTCTTTGATAGGTTAATTAAACACACCATCAACTTATCTTCTTAAACCTTAGTTAAGTGACTCACAATCAGTGATTGCATTTTTTCTTATATATTTTTCCTTTTTAATCGAATTTAATCAAAGTGACGACGAGCCCGGAATCTTGAGTTCGATAGGCTAGAATGCTACCCATATCTACAATATTATTGCTATTAATTAATTATTTAACTACCCAAATCCAGGCATTGAAACTCGGAATTCAATAATTTGATAGATAGCCTTTACAAATATCCAAATTCTACAGACAAATATTCAAACGAAAAACTCAAGAAGAATTTAGAATGGCTTTTTAGTCAAAATCGTCTTAAAATGTAAAATAGGAAAAAGTTATAGGGTAATACAATTTTCTACATCCTTTATAATGAGCAGAGCGATAAATAGCTGAGTGGCCGACGGATTAAACTAATCATATATTGAATCCTTTTCTAAGAGAAACGTAAGATTAGCTCCAGCACCTTGGTATTCTCATGTACAAGGATTCATTACTTTTAAATAATGAGATCACACGCAATTCCTGTCAAAATATATCTGAAAAAAATTAATTTTGTAATTTATATTATTACTTTAATCGCCCAGATAAGTGCCATTTTTATTAAATAATAAAGAAACCATGAAAATAAAGAAATTAAAATCTAGGATCTATAAGAACTTAAGGATATAATTTACGTTTAACTAACGGATAACTAGATTTGAAACTAATCGTAAGTTGACTTCGTATTTAATAAGAAAACTGCCGCATCGTTAATTAGGAAGAATAATTATATCGTAAAAACCGTCAAATTAACATAATGGTAGCACCAAAGCGACACACACAAATTTATGTATACTTACTGAATTATATAGTTCCTCCTCGCTTGACGGACGATCACTCCCTCGAATCCCAAACATATACAAGACATAGGGAAATTTCGAAACACGGAGATGCTTCAACTACTTATACTAAAAACAGACTGCTGAAGGCTAAAACTTGCGACCAATGTTTATCAGCTTCATCTTCTGAATATATAGAAATGCTTCATTTTTCTTCTTTAACAATCTCTAGAACTAGATAAATAGCCGGCAGATATTTATTTAAAATTTAGTACATAATTTATTATCATGCTGCTATTGTTCTGTATTGAATTTCACCTGTAGACTGCATATTTAATTTTCTGTATTATTATAATTTTTCGGAAAATCAATCTCAATTGAATCTCGATTCTACAGGTATATCTATAATTTACTATTTACGCACAAATTATTAATAATTACTATTTTCGCATCAAATTCATCAATTTAAAAAGCAATATTTATAATTTAAAACTATTTCTTTTAATATGAAGGATAAGAGACCACAGTCGGGAAAAGGCCGGACAACAGACCAGAATGTTCAAAAGCCTGGAGGACAGAGGACAACAAGTGGAGATGTCCTCCTTTTTCCGGCACCTAGTTACCCTAATTATACAGGTATTTGGAAAACTTCATTGAATTTTCGAGAGACAGTTTTTAAGGTAAAGCGCTGAGGAATTTCGATTGATACTCTTCATTCACATCAGCGCTTTTGAACCGTCATTCAAATTAGCGATTGCCCGTAGACTTCCTGAGATGTTGCTTGTTTTATTGCCGAACTAAAAATCTTTTGAGAAATGCATATGCGCGCAAAATCAGCACAAAGAATGCCGCTCGATTTGTTGATGAATATAATAGATGTTAAAATTCCTATACAATTGTACCGCGCAGTGCTTTTGAAGCTTTTCAGCTAGAATTTTCTTTTGCAGTTAGAACCTAGACTTTACCTTTAAAGATCCGCCAGAAATTTAATAGGTCCTTATACATTTTCCACTCAGCATAAGCTTTCATGTATCGTGCAAGCAGAACAGCCGTAAAGACTCTTTATATTTGGTCCAGCACCGAGACGGAAATCTCTAAGAGCATCACCTACAATTAACATCCGTTCTAGAAATCACTTGAAAATAAATCAGAAATATGGGGTATGATAAAACCGGTGAGAATTCGGTATCGGTGAAATATTACGTACATTTATTTAAAGTACAATAAAATTTTCGTGGAAGCTGTCTGGGAAAAGTTGAACTGAAAAGGATAACTAATTTAAAGGACATCGTTTCATAAATTTATATATACGAATAGAATGTTCTCATTTTAAGTAGAAATCCAATAAAAAGCTCAAATTATTCATTTCAAATGTGAAAATATGTTGAATAGAGCGCACGATTTGATTGTCTTCACACATCCATGAAAAGAACGTTAGCTTTATTCTTGAGGAATATGAAAAAATGCTAAATTTTAAAGGATATCATGAATGAAATAAAAATCATTCTATGCTATAATCAATTCTTTCATTGGCATAGAAATTGCATATTATCACTGGATAAAATAATAGACCAGATCTACAATGCACATAATCAAAACGCTATTCATTCACATCAGAAAAATACGATATTTGTGGATTGAACATGTTCTCCTCTATATGTAATTGATGTGGAGGCGGTCGAATTTAAGATAATACTTTAGCACTTCCCTATATTTTTCATATCAAAGAGAAATCATACAATTTAGAATTCAATTTCATTGGAAAGAATAGCTTACGAAAACCTTTCGAGAAATAAAACTATGTTTAACCAGGTTTTAGATGAACCCTTTTTTCTTACCGTTTTCCGGGGTCTCATGAGGCCCTCCATTTTTTTCCGCATATTTGCTTTTTTTTAAAGAAAATTAGAATGTGAAAAATTTTCACTTGGATGGGAAATTCAGTGGTAAGTATTCTACTTCATTTCATACTCAATCTAATTCACATTCAAAGGCGATATTGTGAGGCAATCCATCATGCAGAATAAAGAAAAGACATATAGACACCATCCTACACATCATTCGATAGTGACGACTATCGTTGAAACTAGTCGGGTGTTTATTGTGAGCGTATTTAAAAGTATAGTGGAAAAATCTTTTCTCCATTCCGCATAATTATCAATTCGGTATTTAGTTGACTAAAACCCCTCAGAGCAGTTTATTCGTTGTTATAACTGCTTTGAATTCGTTTTTTAGTGCATTCTTACCACGCACTCTTAACACTTATTCGTAAATAGTTGAATTACCCATTGATTCTCAACAGCAAAATAAAAGTTTATACGCATGATATGATACCCATCTATGATAAGTACATCTTGGATGTTCATAAGACACATTTTTAAACTTTATTTATTAATTAGAATATTAGAATAGCCCTTTCAATGAGTTCCTTTATACATCGATCCTGGTTTTTTCATATAATATCCTCTACACGCTTTTATTTCATTTTACCTGAGGTAAAGATTCATAATTACTACTGCGGTTTTCAATTTCATCATTCTTTAAAATGAATTAGATGCAGAAAGTCTATCCCATTAACCTACTTATTTTAGGAAATTGATAAGTTAATACAAAACTTTGCGACAAGAATAATCATGCATCTTGAAAGAGTTGAAATGGAAAACAAATAAGGTATATCAAATTTAATCAAGTATATATAAAGATAATGAGTCGTGCTTTTATGGATGATTAAAATTGAATAGTGAAATCCCTTAGAACCCTTAGAACATTTACCTGGAAACTGCGTCTCTGTTCTCTTCCTCACCTACATCCAAGATGGCGGAATTAGCGGGCGATCCAGAAATGACATCCTTAGCTATTCACGGAAGCCGTTCTGTATTATTACACTCCTTTCCCTTATGAATGGGGAAAAAAGTATAGATCACTGCAAAGTAACAGATCATCTACTTCGAATATGGAATCTCAAAATGGCAAATCAAAGCTACCGAAGCATTTTACAAACATTTAACATATGAAAAAATATAATTGCATGGAAAATTTGTTTACTTTGGAGAAATCATACGTTTTCAGAATTGGCATAAGAAACGTAATTGTTTATGTCCAGAATAATTTCTCTCGTAAAGAATTCGATGAACCCTTTTTTAATTAACTATCTTCCGGAAAAATAAATTTTACGATATCTATCGGAGTGGCATGTAAATATTCATTTTTAGTTTTGTATCAGGTAAATTCTTAGTCTTCTCTAACTAACTGCTCTAAATTTTAATCGAATCCGCACTATTCTTCACTCATTTAAAAAAGTATTTATAATTATTTTACTATTACCGAGACAAATTATCAATTAAGACGTATTACAAAGAGCAGAGACAATTATCAGTGATTCACCGATGGATATCGAGCATTATGATTCCTAGTAAAGGACGGTTTAGCTTTTCTAGCGGAATCTAGAGGTACGTCACCAACGACTTAGCAAAGGGAAAAATTTAGATTTTCTCTTTTCTAAAGTAGTCCTCGATTTAATTCTTTCCAAATATCCATCGATCGGGGACATCAAAAGTCTGGATAAAATCGGAAAAGTTTGAAAATCGAGGAAACGAATCGACGGCTTAGTTACTGCTTTGCTTTTCCGCAAAATTTCCTCACAAATGATATCGGGAATGACGAATTAAAAAAAGTCCCATTTCATTATGAAATCGAACACAGACGGGGAAGGCGTCTGCGAAATTTTCGCTGAAAATGTGGAATGCGGGTTATTTTCTCGGCTCGTTTTACTTTCCGCCGTTGTTTTCTATGAAATGCGTCGCGAAAAATGAAGCGCGCCAGTATTGATCTGGCGTTCGCCTCGCCCACAGATGGCTCTCAAATGCCACGCTCATCCCACCTTTTTTTCCGACCCAATTTCTACGTGGATAAACCAAATGGTGACGTCATTTCCTTTTTGAAGTCGAGATTTTTAACGGAATCCTCCGCAAAGGATAATAAGCCAGCTCGTGCAATCATTTGCAAGCGCCAAAGGAAAGTTACCGCGAACAAATTGGCAGCCATCTGAGGCGCTCTTTCAATTATTCTATTCCACTTCCTTCCCCAATTTGCGATTTCGAGACTCGATCTCTGTATGAAAATGGAGTCCAATTGGGTCGAATTATTATGTGCACGTTAGCGCATTTTGGTCTGACGACGAAATGGTCGATTATTAACTTTTTAGAAAACGCAAAGAAAGTCAAACTGTTTAATTAATACGCTCATATCATTCTCACGTCCAATTGTAGTAATTTCGTTGCGAATTTTCTTATCTTCTACTCAAGTAATTGTTAGAATGGTAACACTTACTTCCAATTTATCGAATTTATTTGATAGGAAAGGAAATTTACTAATTAAAATCTAATTTAATATTCAACTTATTTAATTTCATATATTATGTATTTACTCTAATGCCAAAATTCCAAATCTAAAATTATTCCAGGAACGCTGTGATTTTATTTATATAAAATATTTTGATATACTCGAATCTTTGGAATCTATATCTTAATATTTATTTAATATTGCAATTAACTTCTTGAATTGGTTTTTGTGTTCTATTTTATTCTCTATTTCATTCTTGACTTATAGCTCATTTACAAATATTTTTTCCTACATCCTACTCTTTCTTCCATCCATCTATCCTCGTCTCTGCCGTGCTTCCATGCAAGTATTTATAAAAAGTTCAAATTTCCTGGCAAATTTTGATTTTCTCAAGATAATACAGAACGACTTCTCCGGAAACAATGAAGTGTTGTTAGCCTCTTATTGAATCAAATCTGGATAATAATTGCTCCAAGTTTTTGAGAGTTGCACCGCTGAAATTTTCGAATTTGAAAGGAATAAAATAATAGAGCATGGTATATGTTATTTTAATCCCTAGTTTTTTTTTAATATTTAGATATTCCATTACGTATGATACTTTAGCTTAGATCCTAAGGCTTACCAAAAAATGTTCTATCTTAAAAGCCATACATACTTCAACCACATTAAGAGTAAATCAATTTTTAATCGAAGCATCACCTGAGTGTATACTATATGGTGTGTTACATTACCCTCTTTCACAGAAATTATGTACGTTATGCTTGGAAAAGAATAAGTAAGTCTTCTTATGCGTATAAATGGGCGAGGAAGTATTTTAGATATGCCCGACTGTAGCTGAAGATGAATTGTTAAAATGTTACAAATAACCGACAGCTCCGGGTGCTTCGAAATAAGACTCTATACGTGTATACGATGGATTGACAAGCAGCATAAGTCCCTTCTTTTGTCGAGTTCTGCGTGCAGACTATATTCTAACGAGCTCTTTTTGAGCCTCTTTACATTCCTCAAAATATTTGCTATGAATGTAACATCTCTTAGGTTATTAATTTAAATTTTTTATTGTATAATCCAATTGAAACTATATCTAAGGATTAATTATAAAATTTCTTCTAAAAATATTACAAAAATATCTTAAAAATTTGTGCGTTTTGTTCAGAAAAATGAGAATATTACCTCAGAGGTCACCGTGAATGTAATGGTGGAACAAAGAAAAGGCGAACCTTTTCCTACTGCAATGTTTATTGCAAAACGACCATGGTTTCCACTCTTAGAGTACTTGACAGTTGATTGTCCTAATCCTTTTAAACTAATTTTCCTTACGGCAGGGAAATATGATCAATGGAAGGAGAGAAGGAATTCAGTAAAGAAAGCAGTCGAAAGGAAAGGAAATAAGTGAAATTCTCCGAGTAAAACAATGAATCAGACATGCCAATCGTGTAGTTCTCATACATACATGATATTTTAGAAGAGAAAGTAGGAGAGGATAGTCAGAGAGGGCATTCAGCATGGAAAATAAAAAGGATAACTCCTGTTTCTTTCGATTGGCAGAAAGAGACTTCAGAGATATAGAATAAGAGAATACTTATAAAAGTACTAAAGGATATGATAGTACTTTGGAAAATTGTTGGAAAAAAGAAACTCGGGGTCTCTCAGATTTGAGAAAAATGTTTGTAAATCTGTCGACGGAGGAAAGATTAGTAGCAGAGAATGTATAACAATTAGGGGAGCAGAAAAATTAATCTTGTAATGTATTATCTGTGATATATGTTTAACGACAATGGACGTGATTTCTCCTTAATTATAGATAGTCTAAGAAGTGTTACTTCACTTAGCCAATAATGGAATCCTATTTATTTTGCATTGAGCCGATATATGGACGTTTTTTAACAGATAGGTTAAAACTGAAGGTTTGACTGTAATCGATAGGCATGAATGTCATGAATGTTTTGAGAAAATAATTTTTGTCACGAGATAAATTCAGGTTGTATTCCATCGTACATTAAAAATAGTGTACGGTAATAAGTAATTAAAAACGTTTAAGTTAGTAATGATTAAAATATTTCGGATGATAATTAAATATAACACTAAAATATTCTCTAGTGTTTCATTTACAGAGACATAAAATATAAAATGTACAATACCATGCGGAATTATTCATTTATCGAAGATTGCTTTGGTGATTTAAATCTGATATAAATAAATCAAAGAACGTATATTATTGAATAGGATTGAGAACTTATATAAAGAATTTATTATTATTTAACTATTTTCTCATAAAAATTAATAAGTAAATGCTGAGCTCTTGTATGGTGAGAAAGAGATTGTAGATAGTTTAATAAAACAAAGGTTAGCAACGGTTTTCTAATATTATAATGCTCGGTTGCCCGGATATTTGTTTGATAACGAAAGATATGTATTGTATGGCGCTGAATTTCTTTAATATGATGCCTATCATATATAGAATATGTTGTACATACTTTATAGTAAATTAAAGAGAAGTCTGTTAAGTGTGAAGAAATTCCGTGCAGAGCGAAAGTTGTCTTAGTGCAAACCGAACAATTTCCATTCACAGTTAAACAAAATAACCATTAGGAAGAAATGCTTCATGGTTAACATTGTGGAGAGCAGGAAGTTATTCATCTATTTCTAAAATATATGCATATTATTCGCCATCTGTAAACAATTCCAACAAGAAATATCAAATTTTTCTCTTATAAAGATGGATATATACCATAATTATAACGTAAACACGATAACAAACATGCATCAGAATTCCTTCTGGTAAATTATATGACAATTAAAATCAGAAGACATCATTCAAAGAGAATCAAATTGCTGTTTTTCATTTTACTATAAATAGATTGTCAAAATACATCAGATTAAAAATTTTAGAGAATACCTAAAGATACATATGAAAGTTACTGGCAGAGTCTTGTAAACGGGGTAGATAATATTTGTAGGCGATAACAGAAGGAATGGAAGATTTGGAAACGGGATATTCCACGAGGAAATGGAAGATATACACATAAAGTGTAACAAATACTTGTTTTTATGACTTTAATTGAGAATAACATGACGTCTCATTTTTTGTATAACCCTTTCATTGTGACATTACATACATCCATTACTCCCATGTACTACTTTCCTGGTTACTACTTATTTTCAAGAGGAACAGAAATATCCTTTAACATCATCTTTTGAATATCTAATTGATTCTAATAATCCTACCTATTATGTTAGACCCGAATAAAAGACGTAGCAACAACTCGTGATTTAGATCAGCGATTCCCAATCTCAAGTCACAGTTTCCATGCCTTAAAGTCCCACCAGGGTGTATAGATTTTTATTTCCTAATTGAATTGATTAAATAGTTTACAAATATTTAGCATTAAAATGATAAGGGATGATATTAGTGTCCGAATTATTTGTAAATAATATTGCAAAATGTTGGATTATTGGGGAAAAATAAGTTTTTTCACTCAATTCTTAGGTCTCTCATAATACCACCTATTCCCAAAAACTTATTTTCAATTTATTGTCTAAATATTAGTTGCCAAAGGATATTTTTCTAAACGGTGTCTTTGCATTAGCATAGTGCTGTCTCCTTGTTAGGTATACGGCGCAAGAAATTTTTTATAGAATCGGTAAAAATATTTATTTAACTGTCATAAATCCGATGTCTGTAATTTACCCTGGATAAGAGTTAATTTCCAAGAAAGAACAAGAATTTATATACACTATATTATCTCCCTAATTTTAACAATTTTGGAATAAATTTCCAGTGGGTGTCATCGTGAGTCAAGTTAATATAAATTCGGGCCTCTCTTAGGTTCATAGAAGAATTCTAGAGATTTGGTGATTCACCAGTTTCTTATCTATCGACTGCTCTTCTTTCAATATTTCTTTGATTATTACGTTGCACAGCGTTCTTCCGTCGTAAGCCACTCAACATGAAGAAACGTCTCCACTATAAAACAGGAATCTTCGTCATTCAGTTTTGTACCATAGTGTACCGATTCTGTCCCTGATTTCTAATGCTATCATAGCGGTTGTTTATTTCTTGTGTCGAAATTTCGCTATAATTGGTATTTTGGCTCATTTATTTTTGACTTAGGAATTGAAAATTCTATTTGATACCTCTAGTCGCATTTTAGGGCTCATTATGGAGTATTTTGAGTAAAGGCTTAACTTTTTTAAAATTTTGATATTAAAATTATGTATTATAATAAACTCAAGGCATTAAGACTCTATTCAATGAATCATTTTATCCAAGTAATATAATTTGCAGAAATGTGCCGCATTTATTTATCCATCGAAATTTTTTAGATTGTATCCCTATCATAAAATATATTGCAATATCACACTCTGAAAGTGAAATCGAAAATATTAGCAACTCTCTGATGGGGATGGAAGTTGAAAATCAAAATTAAATCATTCATATAGGTAATTCTGTTGACTTATGGCCATATGTCCCGCAATAGATATAATTCTATCTTAAAATGAATGTATAAAATTACAATTGGTAGTGGTAGCATTGAGAAGCAGTAACGTTAATATTAGATCACCTTGTCTTTCCTTAGGTTGAATCTTCTTCCTTCAGAGTCAAGTTTCCCATTGTGTTTATGTCCGATAATTTATTTAACGGAGATTAACAGATTTTAACAGAGATTAATTCATCCGTAGCATATGACTCCCTTTCTTGACAATCCCTGAATACATTTTTACTGAGAAAGATGAATTCCGTTTTGCCTGAGAAAGGAAGAAATTCAATGAGAAGATATCGGAAACTAGCTCAAAATTGACTATTATAGCCATCTAATATTATTTTTTATTTCATAATTTCTTTGCCATAATTTTCGCGAACTACACGAAATTTTTGTTAATTTACACAGCAAAATGGCGGAGCTTTTTAGGCGAAAACTTGAGAAGTGAGAAAATAGTTCGAAAAAGCTGGCCAAAATATTGAGTCTCTCATTTCAAGGCATTGCTTAAAGTGTCTGAAAATAGAATCTGTAAATATATTTGGGGTACACTGGCGAAATTTGCAAAATGGCCGTGCGGCGTAGTTCGGCGTAGCTGCCTTCATGCCAATCTAATATCGAATGCGTTGACCTCTTACGTTCTGATTATAAATTCTGAAAACGTATTTACCATAAATTAAACTGTTAAAAGAAATTTTTATTCGCTACAGAAGGATAGGTGAAAGAGAAAATAATTCTACGTCGTACCCGAGATCAATTTTTTGGTTCATTGAAAATTCATTTCATTCGCTCATTTGTTTATTGATCACTAAAAGGATATTCATGAGGATTGTCTTTTAGTAATAAATTATTTTTTCACTATGATGAAATGTAATCAGTAAGTAAGTTAGTCATTTGGTTGAAACTCACAAGGAAGTTCAACCTAGCACCACTGAGTACACGGTAGCTCTGTTTTATGGTTAAATGACATGAATCTGCTCACTTGCCGTTATCCACTTCCTCTTATTTATAGCAAATGTTGAAAACAATTTGAAGAAGCAAGATAAGCGCATTGAGATGCCTCTCAAAATAATTCCTAGTCCATTTTTTAGGAATTACAATTAAAATTTTTGATTTAAAATATCAATTTTCATTAATTCCTTCGCGAGATTTTCGATCTCTTTTATCTTTTCTCTGTATTGTGAATCTGTATATTTTACCAAAAAATTACTGTTATATATGAAACATTACTGTTATAATATGAAATACTCATAGTTTTTGGCTCGTAACACCTAAAGCTTTGGATACTGCTCAGACCACTTCGAAAGGCTTGTGATACTGTATATGTTTTAGAAGATAAAAGACTTTTGAATCACCTACTTCCACGAGAGGATTCAATGGAGTAATAGCATACCACTTACTTATCACAGGAACAGTTCAGCTTTGCACTGGATGGAATACCTTCACTATTATGCACAAACGCCCGTAAATTTAACTTTAAACTATGCCTTTAAACTATCAAAGGAGAGAGAGCAACATTAGAACGCATCATTAAAATTTCATGGTTTATTCTTACATCGTTACTTCGTCGTTAATTAGTAACAATCGAAAAAATAAACCAATCCTCTGTAAATAGTTATAGTATCAAGTCCCGCTTTCAGGAACACCATTTTTGGCCGTTTGGCAGCTTATTTCGATTATAGCCGAAGCTTTGAAAAATCGTGACATTTGCCTTAAAAAGGACGAAACATTTTATGACATAGATGTGGATGTTCCATTAGCCAAGGTTTTTAAAATATTTATAGTTTATTTACTGAAATAATTGTAATATATTCAAATATTTCTATTCTATGACATGAGGAAATATCTCTATTCTATAATATGAGGAAAAGTCTCATTATGAATTTAGGCAGGCGCTCCCGATTATTGGTAGAAAGTTTTCAATAACTGGAAAGCCTTTACTTTCACTAGCGGTATTGAAATTCTTACCGATAGATTCGAAATAGCCTAAAATATCAGAAAAAGTAGAATTCAGGATATCGGGAAATGAGATTTGGGAAAACGGAACGGGCAGCCTACGCGTCAGTTGCCGATATACCATGAGCTATTAAATACCTACTTGTGGTACTACATCTTAATGTTTTATTCTGGTCTACCAAAAGTAATGATACTACCTAAAAATAATTTAATCTCTAGCATCGATGTTAGTTGCTATAATTGTATTGTAAAGTTTTACTGGGCATTAACTTCTGAGCCTTTATATTTCAAATGTGAATTTAATAATAGAATTCAATTGCTATCACATGTTTCAATTAGTAAAAAATGGCAATAAAAACTCATTGAATATAATATGCGAATAGTAATTATTACAATTGATTACATATATATCTTATATACGTTAATAGATGTTTGTCTTTATCATCCTCGTAATTTTGTATTGAGACAAGCATTCTGTTCTTATGAAAAGGAATTCGAATTCGTGATTTCTCAACGTTTTCTCAAAAATCATTACACAAATTTAATTTCTAAGATACTGAAGGTGAAATTGATTACTTCCTATTTTTGCCATATTTTTTAATCATTTACCTGATGATAGCAAGCATTTTAAGCCTGAACTATACACGCATAGGATATGGGCAGGGAGATGAAGGCTGAAGCACATTCCTTTATTAAGAAGGGACTACACAAAGCATGTTTCAACCAAACCATCGTCGAAAATTAAACTTTTCAGTAGACAATCATATCTCGGCCAAAAGTGCCACCAGATGAATGGCGGAACATCAAAGGCCTCATCGGATGGGTTAATACGAAGATGGTTTCATTGTGATTCCCTTTCTCCTTTGTCATCAGTCACGATTAAGGAGTGTAAATGCCACTTTTGTATACTCGCTTTTTGGGTTGATCTCCTCTTCATATGACAATGTATTTGTAATTTTCAGATATTAAGAGGTTACCAGATTCGATACTTTGATCATTTAGCATTAGGATTAAATATAATCGGTATATTTCATTAAGACAATCGATTGGGCACTTTATCACAAGTTTGTAATTTGTAGTGAGTGATTCGTTTTTTTATAAAGGAACCACTTGCTGTTTTAAGGGAACTTAGAGCCTCAGAGTTGCATAAGAAATTAACATTATATTATTTAATCCATATAAACACAGAATAGGAAAGTCTCCTTCCTTTATAGTATATGCCTCATTAACATATTAACATAAATATCACTTGCATCTACAAACTCATCACTTCTTTTTTAATTCAAGTCTTTCCATGGAAAGTGTGTACTAAAGGTATTTTAAGTTTATATGTAAAAAAATTTTAAAAAGTTAATTTTTTGTTTTCTCGCTATATTAAAAGGAAAATTTATGATACATTTTCACACAATTAATATTCTAATGTCATAAGGCGAGCCACAGTCTAAACGATGTCTTTTGCGATGTACTTATTTGAATGTAATTCTCGTTTGATTCTATGGATTCTATTAACTACGTACGCTATTGGTAAAACATTCTACTGAAAATATTAACAGTAAAATAAACATCCAATTGTAAAACTTAAATTATGATTAGATATTTAGTAAATTATAAGTTTTGAGAGGATAGGAATTCTCTGACCTCTTCATTATGAAACTTATTATCACAAATCATGATATTTATATGAAATTAAGCTATATATAATAGATATGAACTCTCTATTTGATATCTCGCTTAAACGTGCCTTCATTCCTGCTGTCCCCGTATACCATTCAAAAAAATTTACAAAATTCAATAAAATCAGAAGGAATGCTGTGCAGGAATTTTTTTCAACTTTTGGTTGATGAATAAAATAATAAGTATAGGGAAACAGGGAATAGGGAACTCAACCCAGTAGGGAAAAAAACAAATAGAAATTTGGTGGGAAAACCCACGGAACATATTTTCATACATACAAACCAACACGAAAACGGATATACAAAAAGGAAATAAATTAGAAATTCAAAGGATAAAAATACGCAAAGATATAACTTAGTTGGCATTCTTCATGATCCATAACGGTAATACCTTATTATATATAGAATCTCACCTTACCTCACCCCTTTATAAGACAATTATATACCGCCACAGTAACGTGGTTATGTTGATTAAGCTTTGGAAGGACTTTGGCGATTTTGCGATCCATCTAGTCAGCTTGGGTGTGGCTCCTTTGGATAGGCGCGGTTCTCCTCTAGCAACTGCAAACAAAGCGTACGAAAAACTTGAATCGGTCTTGAAAGAGATTTCGTCCATTTTCTAACTATAACGGCATAAGCGAACTCTTCAACCATCTTACTGTTAATGTTAGTCCTGGGTCAATTAATAATTGATAATTTGAATTCCGGATAGCCGATTCTAATATCTAAATTATCCCGAGCTAGGCAACTAAGCTGCGCCACTCAGATGAAATAATATATTACAATTCACAAAATGAATTATGAAATATACAAAGTTTGTTTTTACACAGATTCAACTGTCCATTATGAGTACCTATACATTATATTGTGGAATTATATCTAGTCGACACAGATTAATACAGCTGGATCCCAGATAACCAAGTGCATTTTCCATCGGCGAAAGTGGTTTCGAGTTCGATTTTCACTTGAATCCTATACATTCAAAATGACCTCACTACTGAAACAATTTTAAAAATTATGCTACGATAATTTTATTATTAATAACCGTATATTATCGAATCAAAGACGCACCCAAGTCATGTAGGAAAACTGAAACACAAGCGTTATACTTGGAATATTTTTTCTTCGCGATATCTGCTTTACGCATTGTACGCGATAATACATTTTAGATCGCTAACCTAAGACGCACCACACCTGAATGTTCTAGCAACACCTGATAGCACATATGTGCTCTGGATCCGAGAATAAATGGTACGTACTTTTGCATTTCTTAGTCTCTGAATTTTTTAAAGAAATAAGAGACGTGATAAAGCAACAACACTGGGAAGCAATTCATTGATCACCAACATTACGGTTGCCCGCTCTAGTCAGTAGAGTCATCTTACTCCAGGTCGCACACCTGTAAGCGCAATGTACATTTACATTTTCTTTTCTACCTATGTTTCTTCTATAGCTAGTTTAAATTTATCTCAAGCAAATTTATAAGACAAGGTGTAGTGGAGGAAATTAATTAGAAACTTGACGGAATTCTATCGAGAAATTGATTGAAAATATGACCAGTAAAGTTAACTAAAACCATAAATGAACGAGATGTTACTTAAATTTAGTTCTCCTTCGGAAAAATTCGACGTAATGTTGGTCCTTTTATCTTTCATCGGTTATGAAGATTCCGCCAATGTCTACGCATAATTGTCTTTCTTTACTAAGACATCTTTTATATGAATCAACTCATTGAGTGTGAATAAACTAAAGTGTAGTGATGTAATGAGTCAAGATATATCCCTTCTAGAGAGAGCAAAAGCAACTTCAGCATACTGAACCAATGGAGATGATAACAGGAAAGATGCAAGTGTTTGCATTGCTTTCTGCCATTCATTCATATGAGAGTAAAACCTCCTTGTATTTAGAGAAGGAATCCCTAACTGCAAGGAGTAGTACGCGAAGCCATAGATACTCTTTTAAGAGGGAAGACAGGTGATGCTTTCCCACTTTCGCTTTTAAAGCAAGCCATCGACATTATGGAAGACCGTGACAAACAAAGGCAACTATTTGTCTTTGTATGTCGCGGTGGAATTTACAGGTTTCTTCCCTTTATTCTATGTTAAATCAATTCATAATGAAATGCATTTTCAGACTAATAGACAGGCCGTAGTTGGAAATGAACTTTCCAGTGAGCACCACAGCTAAATAAGTCATACGTATGATAAAACCACAATTTGGAACCTAGTTCTGATGGTATTTAATTTAAAATATGCAAACGCGAACTATGGGTATTAATAAATCTTGTACTAATTTATTTTGCTTATAATGGAATACGTTTCCGCCAAGGTCTGTAATAGATGTGAGGAACCTTTCTTCATTAGAAGACCAATTATGAATACCATTCGGCTTCATATAAAACTATTAGGCCGTTCTTGTGTGACGTATCACCTACATTTAAATAGACTATTATCAGAATTGAATTAGCCTCCAGAATTGAAGAAAAGACTTAAAGCATGACAGCCGCGCGTCCAAAAAGATAGAAAAAGTGAAGTTTTTCTCTAAATTCCATTAAAAGATATGAAAAATATTTCCAAGAACAGGAAGATAATGTCCCTTTTACACAGCGGACGCTTTCACCTATTTAGGTATCTTAATCCATCAGAAAAAGTGCCAATGACATATGAAATATACCGAGATTGGGTATCCAAAATTTTACAGTTTGCTATTAAGCTAAACTCATACATGAGAAATTCTCCGTGCTCTGGGCCACAACGGAATAAACTTAATAGAGGATTTACTCTTGTTCCTTGTTTAAAAAATATTTCCTGTTGAGAAATGATTGAGAGAGACTATTAGGAACATGATTTTATAACATATCTCAGGGAAAGGAAATGTAAGAAGAATGTATGGATGGATTGGATGGATTTTGCAAAAGAAAAAGGAAATAGTTACTTTTGTGGACATGTTAATTTTGAAATCGATCTGGGGAGACAATTAGGATTCTATTTGTTAAATTTAATCTCATTTGTATTATGAAATGAATAATGTAAAAGTATCCTCCAATGTAATCAATAATCAATAAATTAATAAAAAATGGTGCGACGACTGGCAATTGGAGCTCAACGTAGACAAATGTTCGATAGTTTACTTTTTCGAAAGAAAATCCTTTACCAATGATAATTCGTATAGCTGTCGAGGGAAAGCATTATCAACAGTCGATTCGGTGAAGTATATTGAAATAACCTTAACGAATAACTTAACAAGGGTTACCCACATCTATAATCTATGTGGGCGAGCTCTTAAGAAACTCGGCTTCGTCAAGAGAATAGTCGGTAGAAGCGAAGAACAGTTCGCGAGCGATATTACTCTGCGCCAATATCGAGTTTGCATGCAGGAATGGAGCATACATACTATATATGGAACCCTCCTGAAAAGTGTTGTATTCGCGAACTAGAAAAAGTATAACGAAAGGCAATACTTCTGCAAAGAATTGCTATGATGAATCGGTAAACGTTACTCAGATGCTTCAGGAGGCAGGATGGGAATCTTAAGAAGAAGGTTCAATCAGAGATTTAATTTACTTGATAAATTCAGTCTAAGTACATTCATAGAAGATGTGACCGATATTATGCGCCCTCCTTGTTATATAGGCCGCTCTGATACCGTGAAAAAATCAAAGAAATAGATGCTAGAACCAGTCGATTCAAGAATTCATTTCTTTCTGAAACGATACGTAAAAAATCGTCTAGGAAAGTAGAGTCATGGTGCTTGCACCCCCGACTCATGCTGAAAGGCGACTTGCAGGGTAGGTATGTAGATTTAGATGTAATCTAGTGAATTTTTCGGAACTTTTCTACCTTTTGTGGTAGTTAACATTATGTAATACGTAAGGTAACGTGTAATTAAATCTCGTAGAACGGTCAAACACTGTTTTACGGGACATTTTGTCGGCGAAGCGGGAGGTGGCTCCGACTTAGCGGCATCTATCACAGCAACGAAGCCGGTCATCAGTCCCAATCTAACCCTTAGTAGGCTGCCTATTTAGTCTAGGAGATGATTCTAGGTTGCGCACCTGTAACTGCAGATTTAAAATCCTTCCTTTTCCTTACTCTACGATGAAATTAGTTAAGCAACAACAAGAATATTTTTCATACTCCTAAATGAGAAAATGAATACAAACTAGGTTTAATTTTTGATTGGTACTCAACAACATCAAAGGGGTGAAATCGACCTTTAATGATCGAATGATTATAAAATTGATGATACACCTCTCAAGACTATGTGGGACATATAGTACCTCTTGTGTCACAGTAGTTGTTCACTGTATGAATTCCTGGTAATCAATAAATTGATGAGATATGCTTTTTGTTAGAACTTTATAGTAAGTTAGTTTTTTTCTGTGTTTTTTCATAGACTTAATTTCGTTCTTCGTCAAGTTCAAAGTGATGATAATTTCTAGAAATTACCTACTTTTTTAAATACTTCAAAAATTTTATTATTAGAATTTATCGTTAACAAATATTTATTTCAAATTCATTTATCCTGCAAGAAAAATTAGCAATATCTTAGGCATATATTTTTGTTACATCGACAATCGCAATTCTCGTTTCTCGGTTAGATATTTTATTAATGGTGAAATAAAATCGAATTAATGCCTTTGGATTTGAAAGCTTTTTATTTTTCTGAAAACTGTTTAATCTAACTGTACAATCATCAGATCAAAGGCTGGTTGAATCATAATTCTCAAATCTATTAGCTACAGAATATATGGAGGGGATGAGTCGACAGGATGAGAAGTGAGGTAGTATTTTCGATATTATATAGCTCTTCTCTCTGAACCAAAACGATAAAGACCTATTGTGCAGAAGAATGATCCATTTGAAAATTTTTAACTTTAATGGTATTCGAGAAGTATATATCAAAATAAATGCCATTAATCAGTATCATTCATACCTAAGTAGGTTTTATAGCTTAAAATTGCGTCAAACAAGGTTAAGACGAAAGTAAATGTAATCTACATCAATCCTGAATAAGCAGAAAAAAGAAAACTATTCCATTCCTCAAGATATATTAGCCAGGAAAGCCTCCATTTAGGAGAATAAGATAAAAAATATTGCCCGTTTTCATTAAAATTTATCTGTTTTTAAGCGTCTTTTGAGTGCCTTAGGAAACGTCTAATCTCTTAAAGTGTTTGGTTAAAGTTATAAAAATGACGAAGTTGCATTCGTGTACGAAATTTCATTTCACACCGCTTTTCCTCAAGGGTAACCGGAGTTGATGGAAAGATAAAAAAATGTGCGAAGACGCCTCATCCTAGAAAAACAAAGATAATGAATCTCTACATATATCGCGGAGATAATGCTCTTTTATGCGATGCTCTAAGAGAGGATGGCAATCATCGTAGTCATCTGCTCCCTCGAAGCAATCCCTCGAAAAAGTGGTCTTCCCATGAAGTGCTTTAAGATCTTAAGCCATCAAGTTTTTGATTGGCTAAGTGCCGGACGCAAGTACTGCACCTGCTTCCGGACAGTAGAATTTAGGAAAAACTGAATAATTATAATAATAATTATGATAAAAACTGAATAATAATTGAGCATGAAAAATGTTTATAACTCAATAAGATAAGAGCTCATGATCCTTATTTTTGTGCTTTTTCAGTCAGTGTGTGAGAGAGCCTTTTTGGCTGATTATGATAAAAACGGGTTCCCAAGATAGCAAAATGTGTAACACTTTTGGCTTTGTTGAAAACCGTCCCCGGTTCGATTCTTGGAGTAGGCCCCCATTTGTTTATTTATCGATGTTCATTCAGCATCGCGATGAATATTTACTACCACGTCTACCCACATTAATGCCGTCTGGCTATCGTGGTTCTAGTTGGCCAAAACGAAGGATTAAGAATTAAGAAGAATCTTAAGAATGTGCAAACTTCATCCATTTGTTCTTTAACGTCTCCATAATCAGCATGTCTATTATGTATTTAATACGCACTCTGGTGAGACCCCATTTCAAAAAGTTCCGTCTTTTGAACTTGGGCCGCTGGTAAGTTGAGGTTAGCTCTCCCACGCCTAACACAAACGTCAGAAATAAACAGCATACGATAGTGCTCAAACTTAAAACAAAGAAAATATCTTTCTAAAGGACCGTTAATGAGGCGTACCGAAAGAATGCCCCTGGTTGCGCCACCCGCATCGGCCGTCAAGAAACGGATTCCGGGAATCGTCCGCACCGCGTGCGGGGATCAGAGGAGCGGTCAGCGGCAAATCCGCGGCGCGAAAAAGCGCGATTCAAACAAGCACTCCCCGACGGGGATCCGCCTCCAGTTACTGCAAAAAAAACAACGCTCCTCTTGCCCACTTAACCTTTGCTCCCTCACACCTACGCGGGCGGTCATTAACGCGGCCCTCACTGATCTTTGACGAGCACGCGTCAGCCCTGACCCACCAAGCTCCTCCCCCCGGCCCCTCCCCACCAGGGGGGACAAAAACATTGTCATTTGGGCTAGCCCAGGGCCAGCCAAGAAGTGGCGAAGACGCTATAGCAATTAGCGCGCTTCATTAGAAAGGAGAACCCCTTCCTCTCAAGAAGCCGCTGCCCCCACCAGAAACTATGCTTCCCTTTTCTGCCAGGGTACAAAAGAGGGAGGGAGGGGCGTGCGTCTAGGAATGGGGCGGGGGCAGAGGGGCTTGGGGCGTGGCTTGCTCCCGGGGGCAGATGAACAGGGGTGCTTTATGAGGGACGGGGAGGAGTGGTTTTCTAATGGACGACGGAAAAAAAGCTGCAGCGGGACATAAAGGGAAGCCGAGAGGAGTGAATACTTGAGCCCGTAACCATATTCTTTCTTAGCCGCTTTGATCTACGCAGAAAAATGTCCCTACTCTTCACCCGTCTCAATGGGTGTGACAGGGCTTCGAACCGGAGACATAGGTTCCCGCAGAGCTTAGTTGGCTACGCTGCGAATCGGTGGGTGAAAGGGGGGAGGGGGGAAAGTGGGATTCGCGGGGTGAAAATATAATTCTTGTGAATGCGGGGATTTAATTTTTTTCCCCTCGCGCGGATATTTTGTCCCTCGTTTTAAACGCTATTCGCGATCTTTTATTAGGGAGAGCTGAAATTGTATCACCTGGCTTCTTTCGCGCCTCAGTTTTGACGATTTTACAAATGAAATTCTGAGAGGAAGACTAGGATCCTTACTTAGACTATCGCGATGACGCGTCTTCGGAATGAAATAATCCCGCACCGCGTTGTAACCGTTCTTGGAAAAGTCAGTGGTGAGAGCTACTCGGCCGAATGAGAACTTCCTGGACCAAAAAACTTATATCCCGCTCCGTCTGAAAAATATTACTTTTATTTGTAATTTATAATAGGGGAAATTTTCTGTGGAAAGTAAAAATTTATTACCGGAGGAAATATATCAAACTCTTCCAGACTATGGAAGATCTTTTTTCGATAATTCTTGTATCATAAATTTCATTGCATTTACAGCACAGGTGGATTGATAATCAAAGGAAAATGTAGCTGTAGAAATTTAGCCACATTAATATTCTTTTGGAGTGAATCAAAATTACGCATACTAATTCATACCTTGCGTTACATCTTATGATCCCCAATCAATTTTGGGAAATGATTAAGAAGAGGCCGTGAAGTTTGAAAAATATACATTTTATTAGTCTAGCCAAACCGTCTGAGTCTGTGTGCGTTTTTATCCAAAAAACTTAATATTCTTATTGATTCTTCGTTATTCCTCTATTCACTCAGGAAATTCATTCATATTATTAGCCATTTTCAATACGACATCGGATTAGGCCTTCCTTAATATTTTCTTATTCTCTTTATTCTGAGCTTCTCGTTTAATAACTTGAGGATACCTCTGATGCATCTACCTTTAGTCTTTTTCTTGGTCTCTTCACATCTATCGATGTCTGCTAGAGAACTACCTTTTTTCAGTAGTTTATATCTCTTCACATTCCCTGCCAACATCCATTACAAAGACCTTATTTTATCAACGATTTCTGTCACTACTTTCATCACATCTTTTCAAAGTTATTGAATTTTTTGCATCTTTTAGTTGTTCCAAGCGTACGACGTTCCGAGCTTATTTGAGTTGTCTGGAGTCACTCCATTATTTCTGCGTTTAACTCCAAGTTTTATTTCTACAGGTCGTGACTGGAAAATAGAGAAATACTTAATGAGGGAAAGTTAAGCAACTAAATGTATATAAATATTCCTTACTATAATAACTATTATATAATAACCTTAAGATGTATCTTATAACCTTTAGATGTACCTTAAGATGTATCTTATAAATATTTATTTCTGGTATAAAGGCCGAATCTAAATCTAAATTGACCGAGGTTACTCAAACCGATAATGCTAAATTTAAGGAATCAAATAAAGACTCTAGGAACAGTTAAATTTTGGAAACTCCTTCCATTATTTTATAAAAAATATAATTTTTACGTACAACCAAGTTATAAATCCAAGTAAAATTTATTTCTACTTGTATCAAATCTGTTTCATTAATCCAATTATAATTTTCGTAAAACTTTTAATGAAGGATATTAAAAAGAAGTAATTTTGTTTGCTCGTGCAAGATGTTTGTATGGTAGTTACGAGGGTTGCCCAGAAAGTAATGCGCCACATTTTTTCTCAGCCGTAGTAACGATACCACTAAAGCACATATGGCATATTTGCCAATTTCGATGAAAACTCCACTAACGAATGGTTTGCAAATATGACTAATGATAAACGTAAGGAAAATTACTATCTATAAGTGTATCTAGCAATAAAAATGTTACAATATCTATATATTTTAATTTTGCAATATCCATCTGTTTACCAGCGTTATACGAGAATAAAACGAGCCAAAAGGGGCTCCCGAATAGCGAAGTCGTTATCACGTTACCTTTGGTGAAAGCGTTCCCAGCTTCGATTCCCGGTGAGGTCCCATATATGCGTAATGACCTCAGCAGTCAAAGCACAATACTACCACTGTGAGTAGGAGAAAAGGTGTTCTAATGTGCTCACCTTTTCTTCTCTTTGATTCTCCAACAGATTTTAGAGTAAATCAAACATATTTGATATGTATATATTGATGTTTTACATCTCTGGAACTCATTCTTCCTTAAATCCTGATCCCTAAAACTACATAGAAAGATATCCATAAATTATTGGACACCAGAAGTCTTCAATAAACCCAGTAGATTTTTTAAATAATTTATTCTCTTTATTATGAGCCATATAGCAAGGGATTAGAGAGTCCTTCATCAGCTTGATTTTTATTTCAGAAATCTTGTCACTAAAAACTTTTAATTAATAATTATTATGCGTTCAAATTACGTACTTATTGTTTAATATGTCATAAATTTTGAGTTAATACATAGGTTTACCACAGAATAAGTAACAAAGGCATGACCTATATTAATGTAAATCAACAAATAGTCTTTGCTTGAGCAGAAAGGAGACTAAAAATCCTCTTCTGCAATCTAACCAATTGTCAATGCAAAATTATTTTTAATATGAAACCAAAAACATTTTGATTTAAATAGAGATAAAATAACGTAGAGACTACAAGGTATATTTTTGTAATAAATACATGAGAGAAGCAAAAGATAAAGTATATGACTCAAAATAACTCGCAACAATTCAATAGAAGAGACATTTCAAACAAAATACGAAAAGTACATAATCAAATAAAGCGTAATTTAATCGATACTGCACAATGTCTGTGAAAGCCACCATAAACCTTTAAAAATTATTTTCGATGTATTCTCATTAAAGATAAATCAGAAAAACTACCCAGTGTAAATAACAGATTATAACAAATAATTACTTGAGAATATTTACAATTTTCCTCAATATGAATAATGTAAGAGGGAACTATTTTTGTGATATACGTCAAAATCAGAGATAAAAACCGAGGAAACTGAGAATTTTATGATATTTTGCGCAAAGCGTATACTATTCAGATTCAAAAGACGATAGTATGTTGGTAAAGCATTATCGCATTTAGTAAAATTTTAGGTAAGAAATTTAGTAGGTTAGATTTAATAGAAGACAAGGGCGACAATTTATATTGAAAGGGGTTAAAGGTTTATGTGCTAATATATTAAAATATTTGACAATGTAAATTGCACGTTTGGTTTTTCATTCTAAACTTATTTACAGTAAAAGTCCGTTTAAGACGCCATCTCGCTTAATACGTGCTTTTTTCCCGATACCTTTCGTACGTAACCCATGCAAAAATACCGCATGAGACGGATTTTTCCCGAGATGCACTGCAACCCGCTTTAGCCCTTCTTTTGCCTCATCCGATACGCAATTTTTTTTTGCATATCTGTGTCGTCCTCTCACGCTTCCCATTTTCTCTAAAATGGTTCCTCGTGAATTTATTCTTTGGAATGACTAATTTTGTGGGAGTAAAATTAAGATATTACGAAGCAGAGCAATCTCTATCCCACTATCAGAGCTGATGCGAACTCTGAGATAGTGAAAGATCTTTTATATCACTTTTTCTCAGGGCAACGCGCAATATTAAAAATTTGCTTGTCGGTGTTTCCTATCGTCGCATTCTCATAAGTTGTTAACATATTGAAAACCAGAAAGGGAATACAATGTTTTGCGAAGGTAGTATTGGAGATACCTCGCCCTTTGATGCCCTCTCATCACTGCTGTTAAAAATTTTGTTATTCT
The DNA here is from genome assembly GCA_036926295.1 of Pachydiplax longipennis. Classification (NCBI taxonomy): domain Eukaryota; kingdom Metazoa; phylum Arthropoda; class Insecta; order Odonata; family Libellulidae; genus Pachydiplax; species Pachydiplax longipennis. The sequence goes on along the minus strand of JAVFKF010000007.1, from coordinate 10,037,704 downwards.
TCCCTAATTTTCTATTTAGTGAAAATTTTTCATTGTAGAGTGAAAGATATCCAAAATTAAGTAACTAAGGAAGACGCTCTACTTGTTCGAAAAACAGACTATTCTTCGAAAATTTTACGAAAAGGCAAACGGCATTACACCCACTTGGTTTTTACAGTATACCGCTTAAGACGCGTTTTCACTTAGTCCTCTGAAAAGTGTCTTAACCGACTTTTACTTTATTTTGAAATTCAGTTTCCATATATATGACTCTCTCTGTAGCCTCCCTCCGTAAACATAGCTATGAGGGGTTCTATCACTGGAATTGGATAGTGTTAGTTTTACTACTCTCGCCCAGATCTCGTCTGTGGAAAAAAGGCACCCTCTGCACCGCTGCAAGCCTAGACCTCGAGCGAGAGCCTGCAAACGACCGCTCCACGAATAAAAAGCTGAATTTCAAGTTCTGAAGAAAAATGTGATGCATCTACAACCCCTAGGATCTCATCGCTCAACTAGATTTCAGGACGTACCTACTATTCCAACTCTATTCACTATTCTCACTCTCAACGCTTTTCTCCGCTTCAATAAAGGTTCTCCCTGCTTTTCCTTACCGTCACAGTTTTTAATCGTCGGTCCTTCTTGAGAAAGCTTATGTCAATCCAATGAACGAGATCATCGTCAGAAACACCGTTAAATCACGAGGAAACGAAGTTTGAAGCTATGTAAGATTAAATGAAGGACACTTGCGCTGCTTTTAAATATCAAGCTGATCTAATGCATTGTCATGAGTTATCTTATAAAATAATAATAATGGACTTTATATAGGGCGAGATTGAGACTATAAAGTCTCTTCTTACATCTAGTCCAAAATAGTGGTTGTAGTAGATCAAAGTTCATTTTTGAAATCCATATGCTTTTCATCTTAGCATTGCGGTCTATTTTTGTGGCTTACATACGTAACTTAAACAATTTCTCGTTGGAGATTACTGTAGGGAAAACGTTTTGTAGTACTGATACCCATTATTAGTAGTCAGATAAGCATCATTTCTCTTTCAGTAGCCTACAACAAAACTTAGATCGCACTCGATCAGTTCTCCTAGTTTATATAATAGGTGATTGTAAAGAGTTTTTATTGACGTTAGGGAGACATACTACTTACTTATCATTCTTCTCTGTTAAAATCACCAACGGTGATACCTAAAAAACTAATGAGCGTATTTTACGTTATCGGGTTGAGTTTGCGCAATTTATAAGAAGATTGAAGGTTTATTCATGTACCTCCGCGTTGTTTTTAAGTGTTTCATTAATTTAATTTAAGTGGAAATGAGCCACAATTAATTTCAATTTGCAGTAAGCTCTGTAAATATACGAAACTATGAATTTTGCTCTTTCATTAGAAAGTTGGATTCGAACTTTTCAAATCAGTTGTACTGATATAATAGCTTGAGGATATTCAAAGAATGGCCACTAGTAAGTAATTAGAAACCAACAAAGTGTTATGTATACACTGGATCAAGTAAAGTAAAGCAGTGTAAAAAGGATGTTTCAACATATTATTCCAAATTAGCCTAGAAGAGACGCGGAGTTCATGTAAAACTATCCTCTCAGATTCATTATTAGATTGAAATTAGTTCTTTCTCTGATTATACTTAACCTACATTGCATTTATAGATTACATTTAAACTACTTTCACAGTTATATAGTAGATAGAAAAATGAACCTGTAAATGAAAAAAAATCAAGGAATTTTTTCTTGAGAAAAGTTCCAGGAAATAGGCAAAGCATTCCTACTAAGTGCTTAATAGTTATGAGGTTAAGTGTCCTAACTCTTTTTTATATGGTGTTACGGATCTGCATAAATATTTCGTAAAAGTGCATTAGTATGTACAATCAAAAAAATGGAACGCACACTCATCCGGAAGGCTGCTGTGAACTTCATATTCCCTCCTCTGTTATATTCCAAAAGAATGAGGCTTACTAAGCCAGATGAGGTGTTGGTTGATTTGCCGTTGCTTTTCTAACCGAGCCAGAATTCTAAACGGAAAATTATGTGGAGAACTTATACGCCTAAATGTAGCAGAATGGCCCTACGTTCGTATGGTAGCACTTTTCATATCATTTAATAAGTAAGAAGTGGGAGAAATAAATCCCATAATTCAGCAAAACTTGTACAACAGTAGTTTTCACATTATCACAAAAGTAAATGGAAGATGCCTTTTTCCTATTTTCAACCAAGTGAAAATTGGAAAATATTTCATTTGTCGAGTTATGGTAAAAAGCGGGAACAAGTAAAAGCAAAATTGCGGCAAAATTAAATCGAAAATCATCACGCCATGCGCTTTGAATCCATGCTTATATATCAAGCGAATTGCACATTCAATGGTGATTTTAGATGATTTTTTCAGAAGCATCATTCTCTGCCATGTATCACTAATACCAAATATAAAGCGATAATCCATCTAAACGGCGTAAAGGAGACAAATGCAACATAACCGCACGACAGTCACAACTAACCTTCATTTCCTTAAGAATGCGGTTTCTAAGTAGCGGAACTACTATATTCTAAATTGTTTGATGTCAAGGAGAATTTATTTCTAAAGGCAATCCAAAATGTTATTTAGGTACGGAGAGAAGGAGATCATACCTAGGTGATCGGATTATACTGAACAATCCCTTTTAAATGGAAATAATTCCTCCATTGGCACAATATGCTTGCAGTGATCTAAATAGGTATTTAAATGTTATATCATCTGGTATATGTGTAAATTGAATTCTTTTAGTGTATATCATGTAATAATCATGTACCGTATAAACGGCGCCACCTGACATAACGTCTATCTGCGACGGTTTTGTGTAATAATAATAATAATAATATCACCAAATTAGGAGGGCCTTTTTTCAGATGGAATCATATCTTGGAAACTTGAGACGACTTTGGTTTAGATCTGTACTGCAATTTCGTATCCAATACTTTGGCTTGTTTTGTTAAAACTATAATAAAAAACGGGATAAATAAATAGTTACAAAGGCGAAGTGTAACAAAAATATTAAAAATATTTCTCCCTTTTAAATGATTTACAGCTTTTCTATGATTTGAATCTTAAATTACAACCAGATTTAAGATAGAGATCCCAGATAAAAATTAATTATAACTTAGAATTAGGAAGCAATAAAGAGGATTTAATTAACAGAATCAAAGATATTTTTATTCGAGAGGAGTCAATTAACTGTGCTTGATGGCAGGTGTTCAATCAAAGTTTAAGTGACCACAAGGGATTCCCAGAGTAACGAAATAGGACCTTTATCTTATATAATAATCACCGTTGTGTGTATATTTATTCATCCGGAATATTAAACTCGCGTAATAAATACATGGGATAAATATTGGAGCACTAATTTCACGCACTTCTCGACGAAATATAAATATGAAATTGAAAGATTTCTAAAATGATCAATGACGGCTCGAAAACGCTCTCATAAGAAATAAATGTAAAGTTAATTTTGATCGATTGCAGACATTTTTTCTCTTGTAGAATTAGAAGTAATGGTCCTACGATATCGAAATAAGTGCCAAAAGAAAGTAAGTTGAATAAAATCCTATTTCTGCCGTGAATTATTGCTTTGGATTCCAGATTGCGAGAATTTTGAAAAATAAACCAAAATTTTGCGACATTTTGCGGTTGTATATTACCAGTTGCCTTAACGAATAGATGAAGAATGTGTTTTTTGAATCCGAGCTCATACATTCTTAGAAAATATAAATAGAAAAATCCATGTTATATAGGCCGAAATGATATAGTGAGAAATGGGAAATAGATGCGAAAACAAGTCGGTTCTGAAATTTTTTTTTTCTAGTCTAATAATGAAATAGAGTGCGCGCACCCCCTGCCCTACGCCCATAATGGTTACATATGTATATATACGGATTATTAAGTAAAATAAAAGTATCTCATTAATTTATTTCGTAGGGGCTTTGTTGAAATAAAGTAGCCGTGGTAACGCGTGATGTATGAAGAAATGAGACGAAGTGAGAACTAAAGTAAACGTTACATGCATTTTAGAGTACGAAATGTACGAAAATTTTAAAGTTATTATGAATACATATATGTAATTGTGCGTCATAAAAAATAACAATTGCGTAACAAAGTAAAGAATTGTATTAAAACAAGCAAGCTATGGAGACGACTTACCTTCTTCATCTGAAGCTTCATAGCAACCTGAAACATAATTTTCCGAAAAAAGAATTCCTTAAGCAGGATTCGAACCACTGAGGATAAACTTTTGGGTTCATCTTTGGACTTGGGAACTGTTAGAATTGTGGAACCTTAAACCAGACACTCTAACCACTCGGCCATTCTGATGTTGATGGAAAACTCGGTTATAATTCAACAAAAAGATTGTTTAAGTTGACTACTTAAGTTATACCAGATAATGACAGCTAATATGAATGACACATTTATATTAATCCGCGACATTTTTGACGGGTATTTTACATGTATGTGATAATAGTAATACATTTTACATCACTACCCGTTATTTTTGACGGGGGAATTCACTTGTCTTTTATAATATACACCAGTCTCTGAATTAGCAAGATTAATAGCAGTGAAAGTATATTTGCAGATGACTTAGCAAAATCCAAGGACTTGGCAAATTAACGGAGAGCATTTTATCAAGCGATTTGGTAGTTATTTTCCTACAAAATCAATAGAATGGGTGTAAAAGAAATTGATTAAGTTGTATATTCCGGGGAATAACTTAAACTGGAGCTATCGCATCCAAAAAATCTGATGTAGAGCTTTTAAAGGGCTTCCAGATAGTCATGTAGATAGGACTTGCTTTCTGTAAAAATGGTCCCGGGTTCTATTACTGGTGGAGCCCTATATGAGCAGAATTCCCTTAGCCGTCGAAGCACTTTTACTAATATTACTGCGATTAAAATAACTTGGCTTTTATGTGTATTTTCTGTGGATGCTATTAAATAAGAAATCCGAGCTACTGCACTTATAGTAATCAGGTTTATCGTCGAACGTCATAAATCTTATGGCACCGTGTATTCCTTACAGGAGAATGGCGCTCTCTGTTCGTATGCTCACTCTCAATCAATTTTACTATGCTGAATGTCTTCAGAGTCATTTATCGTCAAATTTCTTTTTCTGTGCAAAATTCGCAACAGCTCGCGCCAATCCTTCGTAAGTAATACACTGGGCTCTAATTACGCGTTCTCTTCATGAGGCTGGATGAAGTATAGAATGTGTATCGAAGTCTCCTGCTGAAACATATATCCGCCTACTCAGTCTGAGTCTGCAGCGCAAGACCATGCGCTTCGTTGAAAATTGGAATAATAAAGCAGTAAGCGTTAAGAAAATGCTCCTTAGTGCATAGTGCAGGGAATACTGGGAAGAGGTTGGGTTGAGAGAATAGATTAATCGAATACAGACGGAAGAGCCAAAAGTCTTACAGAAGAAAATAGACGTAGTTTCATTAATATCTAAAGAAATAGGAATTCAGAAGCTAATGAAATCAGCTGCTTCGTATTTCACAAAGCAAATTAAAAGATCCCTTATAGCGTGTAAGTTAATTCATGCACAAAATATATTTCATGATTCAGTTCAGGCATTTCTCGATATTTTGAACTATCCAGATAAATTGAAAAACTGACAGAAATGAGTTGACGAACATTCCATTTTTATTTTACAGCTATCTCTTCTAGCTATATATATTTTAGGAACTTCCTAAATTAAACCTTGTGACTTACCGTATCTGAAAGAAAATTTATGTCATCGTATTACGATAAAAGTTTTGTTTATCCTTGAACTCCTTTCAAATACTTTTCTCTTTATCAAAAACATTGTGGCGTTTCCTGGTATATAATTTTACAATCTTGCAATCTTTTTAATTTCTTCCATTTATTTTTGAGGATTCTCCTTAGGGTTAAGACTTCTTTTTATTGGGATCATACAATACAAATATTTAGAACCTTCCCCTTGCACCTATCTTTCTGTATCTCTTTGCACCCTCTCAGAATATTTTTTTGGGATCAAAAGGAATTTAAAATTAATGTCAACACTCACCAGTTATAATTTTCAGAGGCTTCAAGGAACTAATTAAGTTTCCGTGCTATAAAATAACTTCTTTGCCGCCCTCTCATACAAACACATTAAGAATTTCGCAACTTCGCAGAACTTTTCCGATTTCCTCTTTTAATCTTATTGTAGAAAACAACTACAGTTGAGCTTCTTATATTTTTACACGTATGAGGGCTGTAATTATTGCCCGCCTCAGGAACTTTAAATTTCATTCTTCCTTTAACTTAAAACGATTCTCTGTTCAAAGGGATTTAAAATAATTACAATTGTCTGGGCCGATTTAGACCATATGAGTCCCTTAGCTATACAAAGTCCTGAATCCTTTAAATTTTTAAATTTCACCAGAAAATCTCAGAAAAAAATTTAAACTATATGCATCCTTAACAAAATATGGTTTAATAAATTATGCGGTCATTTAGTTTTTAATATAAGTAATAATAAAGAATATCCTTGCAAAACCTCAGCATTTATATGAGACAATGTCATAATCTCTCTAAAGGCTCTGTTTACAACTAAAAATATTTTTACTTTATTTCCTAAATCCAAAATCATTGACTATGTCATCAAAAGATACGCTGCGTAACATGGCGCTTTGTCTACTCATGATGATAAGTACAGACGATTTCATACTTTTAAAAAATTAATAATAGGCATTTTTATGGCCCCTGTGAATTGTGAGGCCCTTTGCCCCTGCATATTTAGCTTATACTTTAATTCGAGCCCTTTAATTCGACAACAGCATTTACTACATCTTGGTAATCTGCGTCTGAAGCTCTCCGTATCATTATTCAGTCACATATAGCTGACCAAAAGTATCTCTGTTGAATGAAAGAATAAAAGACTCAGGCTTTTATCACCTGAATTAATCGTTCATTTTTCTTTCACCTGCTTTGTAATAAGTACTTAATTTATGCGCTACTATTCATTCACTTCGTGGAAATATTCGAAACCAGTGTCCCCTAAATATGTGGATAAATGCCTTATCAATATCCCCTCTCTCCTTATGGATTGGTATGGATGGTGCCTAGTAATCAAACAATTTCTCATATTTCGAATAATCATTATTATTTCCAGATTTAATCTTTAAGTAATATTTTTACGTTCAATTAAATTTACTATAAGGTACCAAACGATTGATGAAATACAAAGCAAGTCTTGGAGATGCAAAAATTAGATCAGACGACTGTTAATACTTCTCCTTTCAACAAATATTGCCTCTCTTGGTATATCACAATCGAAAGACTTGTATTTAATTTGGTCACAGCGGAATATAAGTTTGCAAACCGTCCAAAACATAAATGCTTCAATTAATTCGGCCAATTTGAGAATTCTCTCATTACTTAGAAATTGCGTTGCCAAGCAATTTCAATTAATTTTTTCAATTAATTTTCTTCATCCATGGCCGTCGAAGAAGTAATTCCAAATTATAAAACTTATGATTCGAAAATTATCGCCCTCATACCAAAACGTTAATGCAACCATGCCTTTTAGTATAGGATTTACAAGTGGGTGTGAGAGGTCAACCTGTCGAAAGATAGTTAGATCATAGATTAATAAGCTAAATTCATCATAAATATGTGATTGAATGGAAAAGAATTATCACAGAAACATTGATCAGTCAGTTGTAAAGAAAAATGAATATTCTCCACTAGTTCAACCGAATCCGATTCTAAATGACGGAGGAAGAAATATTTTCTTTTTGATCATGGTTAAGAGCGTGAATATAGTCTCATTTTAAACTGACTTCAATACTCAGTACTTTTAGAGTAAATGACATAAGTTACAAATCGATTAGTAGTATTTACAATTCTCTCCTATACTTTTCATCGATGGGGGAAATAACACTTGTGCGTGGGTTTACGAAGAAGAGAAAAAATTACAATTAATAAAAATTGCCCCACAAATTAATTTTAATATGGATTCAGCGTAAAGAATAGCTATCGATTACGATGGAGTTGCCAGCTGAAGTCAAACAGAAAAATATTATTTCCTGAATGGATATATTAGACTGTGACACCCTTGTTCCCTGCATATTCATTTACCCATGTTGCCTAAATGAATATTTAGGCAGAAAGGGTAAATTAATCATTCAAACCTCTGATACGGAGATAAACTTTTCCTTCAAAACAATTTGAGGATTGATAGCCATGGATTTATTCCTTCGAATAAGGCAAATTTAAAGGGGTATCCTAGTTAATTTGCATTCAAGTAAGAAATTTGATAAAAATTATACCAAAGATAGCTTTCATTTGTCCTACAGTGTCCCTTATGCTCACGTTTTCTAAATGTTTCCATGTGTCCGGTATGTGGACGGACGTTCTTACTAACTTTCGGAGCCATCTATCACTTAATCATCTGTCGCTCCTCAATTTATACTTAACAAAATTATTATTAGAAAATAGTGTCTTGCGTACTAATAAATACTTTATTTTATTTAATTTTTAGTTTTGCTTCAGAGTCCTAAGGACCGGTTGTAGCTCGCGAGCTGCTCTTTGCCGTGCTAGATCACCGAAAGATAAATTAAAGTATATTGGAAAGAATATAGGAGAGATTTGCTATTTCGTACGAAAGGGTTTTCAACATTTTAGAGAAGCCAAATTATAGAAATACCACCACGGACTTGGTTTACTCAATGTCCATAGCGAATGCGGTTGACGCCCCACCAGGAATTGCGGTCGAATCCGGAATTTTGGCATTTTTTGAAAAAATCTCTCCGGCCCCTCTGCTTTTAGAGACTTCGCGAAGAAATATAGCATAATTTCGAATGTAATAAATCAGGGGCGGACAACTTATCTCTTCCTGCGATCGAGTAGAATACTAATCTTTCGACCACGATCGGCTGCGAGAAAAAAAACTTGGTATTTCTTAAACAAATTATTAAATAGTCGTATTTTCGAGATAGTCTTCGAGATCTATTTTATATTTCATACAAGCTTCTAAACTTGATAATGAACCTAATGTATATGTATATTGCTGATAAATTTTTGAAGCAAAAATAATTATTCGAAAGATAAGAATATTTCGATTACCTGCCACTATCGACTGAATGTCCCTCGACAATTTATGTGTCGATTGCGATTGAGTCGATTCGTTGAATCTCTGAATTACTAAGTCGATAAGATCTTAAGAGCATTGGTATGTATGGTATATATGCATTTATCGAATGAAATTAATATCAAATCAGGAACAATTTACCCAACATAATACGTCAACAATGACATGTCTCATTTTTATCATTAAGTTTCTTGCAAAGAATTGCGATTCATTGCGAGCAATGTGACGCATCAATCCGAGAGATTGGTCATTTAGTTACATCTTCAAATGATAATATTAATTTTGTATCATATTCCTTACATATTAATTCAAATTTGATAGTTTCAGAGTAAAATAGTAATACACGAAGAATTGAAGATACCATTTAACTGTTTTGGCTTCATAAAATTCTGTAATTTTAATAATAAATAAATGCACATCTCTCGTTATATCTTTGGCAAAAATGAAAATTTTCTCCCTGAGTCTCATAAAATATCTTGGCATAAATTATAATCTCCCAGAATGAACAATTTGCTAGGTGAGAATATTAATCACGGAATACATCGATAAGATTTTCCTTGTCGGAGGGCTGAATCTCGTCCACGGTTTTTCTGGATTCTTGTGGGGTGATTTCGGATTACAATTATATATGAGGATATCATCTAGGTTATAATCCGGATATTACAGCAATTCTTAATGGTCAATTTAGCGTAGATGTATGAACTTTAATCATAGCAAAATCCTTTGAATCCGGGAAAGAATTAAAAAGATCCGAGAGAAGCGAGAAATATATTGTTAAAATTTGAGTGGGTATTGATTGACCTTCTACGCAATCACTTGCTTTTTCCCCGAAAGATTATTACTGCTTCTACTCTATGCAATAATGTTTATCAGGGTAATATGTTTTTATTGAATATTGAAGTAATTAAAGCCGTTGATGACTTCATTGTAATAGAGATTCTAGATTAGGGAAAGTTAATATAAGCACTAAATCGTTGGTATCTGAATTAATTGTAAACTTCATCGAAGAAAATATTTTATTCTGGCTTAAACTCAACCTGTGTCCATTAAAAATTGTACCTTTATCATAATTTAGAGGCTATGGAATCAACGTAAAGATCTTGATTAAGAATAAGTCAGGTCTCACAGTGTGACAAAAGAAAGTTATCGGTGTAAGATACGCAAGTAACTCATGGGTAAAAGCGAGGTGCGCTTCCTCTAATTATCTCTAAGTCAGTCGAAAATTACATGAAATCACTAATCAGCGTTTCAGGGATGTGAATGCTGAAAGGCAAAAATTCAGGAAGAAATTATCTGTATACGAGTACATTAAAATTCGTTAACCGTATACTATCGAACGAAATATAGAAGAACTCAGCAAATTCCCTAAACTAACTAAAAATTAGAAGAGTAGTAGGATTAAAAATGGGAAAGAAAGAAGATAAGAAGGTGAAGAAAATGCAAAAATACCAACCAACTTTTATACCATAGTATATCTAGAAAAGGCTTTCGACAATGCCGACCGGAGCAGAAAGCATGGCCCCAAAATAAATAGGTATAAAATACCGCGAATGAAAACATATATATTCTTTATAAAGTTCAAACAATGGTGATCAAATTTGATAAAAGTAATAAAGAAACTAGAAGAGGGAAAATAAAAAGAGGGAGGTGCTATTTATCACCGGTTATTTTCGATGTACACATTAAGAAGACAGTAAATGAAGTTAAGGAAAAGACTAAAGAATTTGTAAGCATAAAAGGAGAAATAATGAGAATGCCACTGTCTCCAGAAGACATAGCTAATAGCTATACTGGCTTCAAAGAAAGAAGATTTAATAAGAACTTTGTACTAAAACGAGCAAGTAGAAGCTCAAAATAAATTATAGTAGTACAAATAATATGCTCCGCAATCGAGAGTAGAAGGAAAATTTCCAGATTATCCTAAAAATGAACACATTTGGCGAGGTCAAAAAATACTGCATTTCAGGTACCAAACTCACCAGCAAAAGAGATATTAAATTATGGATAGTCCTATCATCTCGCCATAAAAAAAGCTATCGCTGATTATAAATACGGTTTATAAATACCTCTGCATGGGGTATTCTCTTGCTTGTAGATAGTAGGGTCTAAAAGAGAAGATGAGAAGCCATTCAAAGTAGAGCTGTGGAAGAATGATGAAATAAAGTGGACGGACCGAGTAACTACTACAGAAGTACTTCGAAGAACAAATGAAGAGAAATTTTTCGAGAAAACATTGATAAAAGGCGGGAAAACCAAAAAGATTGGATGGCTAACCACCAATTTTGGTGATAATCAGAAAATATCAAGGGATAATGTCATGAATATTCCCTTATTTACCAAAACACAGTTATAATATAGAAATGAAGGACCTCAGTACATTCAGAGAGAGATGATGTCAGTGTTAGAGGTCAACGTAACCAGGTCTTTATCAAACAGGCAAAAGTAGATTTCCAAAGATAGCCTAATGTGACTTTAAAATGAAAATTAGAAGAAATATACCAAATTCCGATAAATGAAAATATTTGGGAGTTTCCCAAAAATAAACTTTAAAAAGATCGTGTCGTGGGAAAGACGTATGGAAGGCAATTTCATGTAATGGGAAATTTAAAGGATAGCAGGAGGAAATGATGAGAATAGAGTACCTATCCATGCTTAGGCCGATCTTATGTAATGCTATGATGGTGTGGAATATGAATGTTGCATGAGGAATGTTGCATGAAGGAAGTAGGAAAAGTTGAAACGGAGGTTACTCTCAACAATAATTCTAAAGCTTAGAAAACAGACAGCGACCCAAAAATGTTAAAGACCCTCGAACGGGATACACTATAAAATGGGAGGAAAATAAACAAACAGATTAGATTGTGTTCACCAGATAATAGAGGCCATACTGATGTGGGAATTTTATAAAACATTAAATGAAGGCGTCAAAATTCTTAAGAAGGGGAAGAGATAGCCAGAAAATTAAACGGGCCGTAATGGACAAATATCGTTAAATAACTATTTTTAAATAGAGGTGTAGGAGAATGCTATGAGTTACCTAGGTCAATCTCGAATTCCTTTACATTAGAATCTGAAATCCTCTGAGAAGAAGTTCGCTTCCTTTTAGCAGTCAAGAAGTTGTAGTTCGTTTAGGAATTTTTGTGGAATTGCAAAGAGGAACTATGAGAGGAGATCGCCTAGTAGGCCGATGTACGGCGGGACGTGAGGCCCGGGGCCGCCGCGGTAGCCGTGAAGGCCTATTAGGAACCCTGATAAACTTACAGGATCTAACACAACCTTTATATTGATACAAGTGACATTGATGTTGGTAATACCTTCATATTAAAAAAATAAGTATATGAAAAAATATTAAGTATGTGTATCCATTCTAATTCACCAAAAGAAGTATGTAAATAATTTTCTAATCAATTCATAGTGAATTAATTTTAGATCGTGCTTAATGAGGCACTGTTTCACATTAGTGTCTCACTGTGGATGAAAACAATCAAGTTGACTGTAATAAATGATAATGCTAATAAAGTATCTGGACAGCTGAACTGTTCAGGAATCCATTAGCAATCGCTGATGTGAGGATAATCTGCTGTAATTAGAATGATACTTATACACTCGGGCCTTATCCCTCGTTCGTTTTAGTTCCAGTATATTTTTTACTTTTATTTTTTATTCTTATGCATACCACATGAAATGATTTTAGAAATATTATATTTTTGATAAATATATTTGCAAAGCATAAAAATATGAGGTTACTTTGCTGTGAATAACAAGTTGCATGTAGCACGAAATATGGTTACAATAAGATATGTTTACAGAGTACAGAAATAATTAGGATTGAAAATCTAAAATTATTCTGAGTCTGTCTTAATAATGGTATTCTACGTCAGCAAAGAAATAGTCTTTGCATATCATTCTATAAAAATTAGTGTAAATACTTAAATTCGTCTTGGAGTGAATTAGTGTTCCGTTATAACTTAAACAGGCTTTGATGGAATATCTTAGTACAAAATCTGATGTAACGTGTTTAGTAGGAGCCTCATATACATATTTGTAATTCATTTGTGAGCTCCACCAAGTATATTTAGTTTTTCCTGGTGTTTTCTGAGCTTGGTGACTTAGAGAAGTTACAGTTTTGATATTAGCTTTTATATTCTGTGATTAGCAGATATTAGCTTTTATACTCTGTGATTTCTCAGATCATGTTCCTAATAAATGATCTTGGTTACTAGGAATGCGGTCGAACGCTAAGGATATGCTTAATAAATACAGAAAATAGGAATGAATTTTGTCGTTATTTTAGTTTTATTTTCAAAGGATAGATTTTTGACAACTCTTTCTGCACTGATGTTTGAATTAATTATCTTCCTTATTATATAATAGACTCTTTTATCGATACGCGTGATGCTAAATATGAATTTCAGCTTCAACTCAAGAATAAAGGAACTAACTTTGTCGAAATAATAATTTGAGTTTAATCTGATTGGAAAACTATTACTCTTCATTATATAAGGGCTATTTTCTAAGGTAGACTCAGATTTAGTTTCCTTTTAGTATGTCGATGTAACCCATAGGGAACAGTTTATTTAGCGTTTAGAATAAGAGGATAATTAAGGAATTTTCCAAAACAAACAGCAACTATGCAAAAAATATCCAATTTTGTCAATGAAAAGATGGAAAAATGAACAAGGAACGTTTAAAAGCAGGTAAAGGTTTTTTTGGCCAAAACGAAATTCCATGGCGATGTCTCCAGTGAACGGATTGACTTTGATTACAAGACAACTGATGATTGTTCTCTGATATAAAAACTTTGAGCAAAATACTGTTATTTATTGTGATTCACTATGAGCGTGCCATTTATATAAATAGCTATTGATTGACTATGTACAAGTACACCCGTAGAGAGATACGTTAGTACGAAGCTATCTATTTTTGCCTTCTTTTTGTTTCTTCCTCTTCATTTCCCGGTGTTCAGGGACATTTAATTAGAAGGTGTTATCAAGACGTGGACATCATTAGTCCCAGAAAATCGACATAATGGTGAAGATTGTTCCCATAGTTTGCCCTTTTTATGATTTTTAACACCGAATAAGACGAAAAACTAATTGAGTCAAATTAGAAGTTGATTACTGAAAAATTCGTGATTTACAGTTGACATTATTGTATAGTTATCAAATGCTTTCTGACTCACTTTTAATGCTGCAAGCGGAAGAGATATATTTCAAACTTCCAGTGTCGATTAGATATATTGTTGCCAGCTTTAAGTTATGTTATCACAACTTGTAGCCAATAAGCTTGATCAAATCTACCGCTCCTGTCACAACAGACAATATTCGTGAAATAGATGTCGGGGCTGAAGTAGAATATAGTCCTATTAGTATGTAAGTATAATATATAATCATTATAAGTCACATTGGCATGTAAGTAGGCCATATTTTATAAATTGCCCTTTCTAATTCTTCTCAACCATAATATTTTAGTATGCTATATTCTGGAATCTCGCGCAGCCTTGGTAGGGTATCCGCTCTTGCCAAAGGCGGATCTAGGTTCAATCCTAGTGGGAACCCAATTTCCCCGGTATGGGGTGGCGCCAGAAACGACATCCAGCTTTGTAATTTGTACCGAAAACAGCATTCATCATCATCGTTAATCATTATCGCCAAAAACAACAGCACAGCCCGCAAGCAATGGAGAGTAGGCTGGAAAGATTTTTGGTACGTTGTGAATGTATCATAAGATATATTGTAATTCCCTAAGAATAAGTCCAAATTCTTGGTTTGATCGCTTCTTGGTGCTAAAAGGTAAAGAAACATTGGAATCATTGAACATCAATGTAAAATTCTACGAACCGCTCTGAGGAATTTGATTCAGCATCATCATAAGACGGAAAGAACAAAGTTGTAGAATTTTTGGATTCTAAAAGGGGTTATCAACTCAAAGCTCTCATTAATTCGAAGATTTCTGTTTAGAATCTGGAGACATTAAAAGAGATTTGAGGCAGGTTTCGTAACGCTTTCATATCGGAAGTAAGGATTGTATTTTGTGTACTGTATAAATATAATTCCAACTTAATTTTCGATCCTCAATATCGAATTTTGATTACTTTAATTTTGATCTTAAGACTTTATTCTCTCACTGCTACGAAACAGAAATTCAAGTTGCCCACTCTTTTTCGGTCTCCATGCTTCTATAAATCTGTATCGGCTGAAAAGGAGGAGCAAGAAAATGAAAACCTCTTTGCGTAGGGAAAATATCTATCAAAAATGGGTAGCATTGGGTAGAAAGAGACTTGGCGGTATCGGTAAGTTCTCATACGCCTATTATGTATGTAATAAATCAGTACTAAACAGTTTTCCTAATGATATTGATATCGAAACGCAAGAGTCCAAATGACAATGCTAGGGGTAGATTTGAGATCAGGAATCGATTAGAGGTTGATGGAAATATATAAATTCATAATTACTAAAACAGCACTCAAGATATAAAAGAGCAACGTATTACTTATACACAGAGCTGAGAGATACTGATTTCTAATGGTCCTCTATGGAGAAAATGAGCGCCTCCGACTATATTGACTTCAATTTACTCATCTCCGATTAGTCTTTTTCTCGTTGCATTTAAGGGGCAGATTTTCTTGTCCCTCCTCCTCAGTCACGAAGATAAATTTAGGTTCTTCCCAAATTGCATTTTTTCATCCCTGTTGGATTCCTTTGTAGATAAAGATAATGCAATTCAGCCATTTCTTCTCTTATCAACTTGGTTGGCTTGGTTATGTCTTACAGAGAGCGAATTGAACCCTGAAAAAAACTTACTGATATCTATAATGAGTAATTGCATTCAATTCATTTTTGTTCTCTTTTCCCAATCGATTTTTCTCTTACATATGAAAGCACTGTTTCAAACGAGTAAAATTAATTCTATTAGATCTTATTTGATTTCCAAAGCTCCCTCTAAAGCGCCTCTGTAACGAATTTAGGCTGAAAGCCAGACAAAAGTATTTTTAAGTAGAAAACATGTTGCGGCGCAGTCATGAACTGAAAATTTTTAAGTAAACTAGTTCCTGTTTACGAAATTTAGTAGCTTGCCTCTTGAGCTATCCTAAATCAACCTGTATTACTGTATTTTTCAGAGTATTCATGCTATTAGACCAAAAAATCGTTATAAATTGGAAAAAAACATTTTCCTTTACGTTTTTGGGCCATATGTTGCTCATCAGAACTGTTTTTCGGTCAAACAAGTAGCATCATCTCGGACCTCGCGCCTTCGGGGGCCCCATATTTTGACGGACATCTGCAATCGTCGGAAGAAAAAATATTTCGATAAAAATTTGAAAAATCGGCAGGTAATAATAATAACCTCTGTTCTGTATTAATAGCTCTGTTTGTCCTCTTCACCATTATTCGAATTAAAAACAACGTTTCTTTACTCATTAAATGGTATGGAAGCAAGTTAAAATATTTTTGTGGATCTTAAATACTTTTGTATGCACGAATTTCACCCTTAGATGACCTTACTCTTACTCAGGGCGGCTGCCCTGTTTGTGACGTGTGGAGAGATAAAAATGAGTTATTTTTCTGAACAAATCAGAATTAAATCCACCGATGATGTCACCGAAATCCGCCTTTTCATGCTAAAATATTTCGCTAAAGTCTTCTGTTTCATATGATAAGATTCTCCTGTAATCAAGTCACTTTCAACAGAAATGATTACACGAGATCACGGAAAAATGTTTCGTCGATAAGTGGTGCGACGGTTAGTTAGTCATTTCAAAATGTCGACTATTTCCACAGGTAAAAAATACTTTAATGCCTAGGTCTAAAGAAAATTCGTATTTTAAATATTTTTGAATCGCATATTGATCAATGGATGTCATTTGTGGTTATGTATCGCAAAAGTATGTTATAAAATACTCGTACATATCCAGAGACTTCTTTGTTATATAATGCGCTTTCAGATTTGCATTTTCAAAATGAAACTAGTGGTTTGTTGTTATGTTCAGAGTTATATTTTGACTGCCATCTTTCATTGGATTTGAAAGCAAAGCGACGCGAGTTGGCGTTAATGCAGCAATTGAACGGCAGAGGGCAGAGCGACACAAAAACGCGTTTTTAGTTTTTTACTTCGGCAGAATAACGACTATCTCCTCCCCGCTAGTACTTGCATCAAGTCTGTCGTTTGAATTCATTCTCTTAAAAAAATTATGTCTGAATTTAGATAAAGGAATTCATAAAATAATAGTGTTAAATAGAAGGATGTTTCCAGCGGTAACTTCATGTGTCACTTTATATATTTATTTTGTATTTAAGTTAATAAATTCGAATTTGTTGGATTTAATGGAATTTGAAATGACTCTGGATACGTCTCCACCTCATAATTCTTGCCTGAAACTTAATTTTATTTAGGAAAGTAGAACGTTTTAGAGTAATTTCCATATCCTACATCCACAAATACTGGAGTCGGATCGCGAGGTAATAAGCGCTGGTTACTTCTTTTTGGAGAGACGAGTTTCAAAGATGGCGCACGGTAAATAAATTTGTAAGATGAATAACTCCGTAGCAAAATATTGAATTTATAGGACAATAATATTTCTACTGGGCGTCTATATTATTACACAGAATTTATTCCTCAACAGGATCGTTCAATTAAATCCTCGTCAACCATCCTTCCCTGAGATGAGTCGAGACCTCCAACATTCCTCCTCAGTTGCCAAGGGCCGTCTGAGCATTTTTTCCCCAAAATGGCGCCCGAAAGTTCGCAACCTTTTCTCTTTTCGGCCACCCAAAATCTTAATCTCTCGTAGTAATCCTTTTAGAGACGAATCCGACAGAGGTCACATTACGGTAGGGAGTTTCTTGGTTGCGTATTTGAATAGCGCATCTGTTAATGAATAAAGAGAGGAGCAGCGGCACCTTGAATTCGCAGGTGTGTCACACGGATTCCGACCCCGCCCTCTCCGATAGCTGAGAATCCCAATCAACCATTTCTCCTCTCAATCTTACCGATGCATTAGTCTCTCCCACGCCCTCTGCTCATCCCCTTCATACCTTTCCCCTATTCCGTTGCATCGAGACTTTTCGGTCTCACCCGGAAAGTTCCTTTTTCTTCACCTCTCTTTCTCTTTTTAAGTACGGCTAATCCTCATTTCACCCTCCCCACCTATCAGTCTTTCTTTAACTTCCAATCTGTCTGGAAATTTGAGATTTTCAAGTCTCAGCATCATTCCACAAAGGGCAGATTTTCTTTTTTACTCTCTTCTATATTATTTATCCCTCGGAAACATCCCGCTGGAAACATCTCTCCGTTCTGTTTTCCCCATTCTCTATTCCTCTCTGTTCTCCTATCCTTAGACCTAACTGAGACCTATGAGTCCGTATTCATCCCGATATATGGCTGACTCTCTATTCTTAATATTGCCTTTCTTACTCTATATCATATTGTACCCTGCATTCCTCATTTTCGTTTTTACATTCCATAACATCATACAAGACGAGGAATTTTATTCCGAATATTATGGTTTCGCCTTTCCATATTGAGTTTATCCTAGAAGACATTCCGGCCTCCTAAGAATTCAAACGGGCAGTTTCCTAGCCACACTCAGAATATTTTTTCCTCGCAGCTTCGATCTATTCAATTACACCTCACCATCCGTCGACTTTGACTGCGACTCCTAGGTCTCCCAATTCTTATTAAGTTTCTCTATTTTTTTATTGCCAACTTTCGTATATTTCCCCTCTTCCCCCCTCCCTCTCTCTCATTGCCCTCCCCTCTTCTCCCCGCCCCCTCACTAAAATTCGCGGCGTACACCGGCGTTGCCAATTGTACAAGCCCCGTGACAATTGCCCCTTTGTATCGACGCAATGGTGACCGTATAGAACCGGACTCGATGCCGGGACCTCCTCCTTCTTCTCGGGGCCTTCGCCATTTTTCTCCGCGGCCCAAAGAGGCCCACCGCGCGACCTTCGAAAGAGACCGCAGACGTCTCCTATCTGAATGTTTTTTTTTTTCTTAAGCGCCGCTCATGTCGCTTCCATTGACAAATGCCTCGGGAGAGAAATCGCGAGTGATAAGAAGCGTATTGAGGATATGCGAGAAGAGATAGCGCTCTCGATGATCGTTTGCTGCAGGAGCAGAACTGTGGCTCTCTTCATCGAATGTGGGTGGCTAGCATATTTTCCATATAGCCCGACATCATCTCTTTCTTAGAGGTGGATGCCGCAATGCTAATCTTTCCACTCGTGAAGGAGGGATGATAGCTCGGGTAGCGAATGAGCCTGCAAACAAATCTTCGACTACACAATATTTATTCATTAATTTTCTTTCTCCGATGCAAATTCTTCTATGATTGAAACGAGCCGATTCTAGGATGCGCACATTTTATTATAGCTCCAAAAGCTCGGAATGACCGAAACATAAAAGATTATACTTGGTAAGAAGACGGCTGGACACATTTATCCGTATTTAAACAGTCATGAGTCTTTTAGAGAAATCTGTTTACGATGATTACTTCTAAGTTGATTGAAGGGCAAAGTATCTTCGTTTTCCAAGGTGTTTCTGTATTACCATACTAGAACGCGCCCCTCTCGTCTCTTCTCATTGAAATATAATTTTAGGCATTTAAGTTTATATTTAGATATGAAAAAAATACCAATATTCGTAATACCTTTATGTGTAACTAACAGGTGCACTTTTGTGACCAATGAAATTTTTCTTACGATTTTTCACTCTAGGTGTTATCACTGGATAATTATAGAGAGCAATGCTCTTAGATCTCTTCGCTTCATAAATTGCTACTAAACTTCCTTTGAATGCATTTAGTTTGTGAGATTTATTTCGCAATCACAATAAAATGTTAGAACGGAAAGGTCGGCCAAGCACGATTAATTTGCACTACCTTTACTGCTGGTCGATATTGATATCCATACAGGCAAGTTTCATCATGAAAAGTCTCTTAAATTCTTCCTTTAAATATTCTATCCTTAATTTATTCTCTTTTTTCGCATTTACATAGTCAAATTGATGAAAAGGAATAAAATATTTAAAACCTATAAAATGAAAACCACTCTGGTGAATGATAATTTAAATATTCATAGCCTCTTGAAGTCTGTTAGGATTGCAGATTAGTCAGAATGTTCATCCCCTATTCATAATGATATTGATTTCATAATAGTTTATTTTTCAACATATTCGGCATTTCCTGGTTTGGTTTCATTCAAAAATAGAAAGCCACCAATCTAATTCTTTTCCGAATACAGTAATTAAGTTTCTACCGGGTAACTTTGAAATACTAAAAGTTGATCGTGATTTACACGGCAAAAAATAATTTTGAAACTCTCAGCAAACGTTACTTTACCAGAATCTCGTTTTTACAGTCAATTCAGTGGACATTAATTTCGAACCTCTTCTTCCAATTTTTTACATTTGTTGCTACATTTGTTGCTACATTTGTTACATACTCATTCACGTAAACCTACCATCGTTGTCTTTTTATTTTCCTTGAGCGAGCGAATTCTGTTTAATCTCATCTAAACATCTTTCTCTTCTTAAGTCTAGACTTCTTGTTTCTCTAATGGTGGAATATTCATCATCTTTTATTCTCGAACAAACTTCTTATTTCAATGAATAAAAGGATATCTTGGAAATTGAGAGAGAACATTGAATTCAACCCCAATGGCTTCGTTAATGATTGTGAAATGTCGTTTATGCTTATTCCTGTACAATATTTTCAGAATCAGATGAGGGTTGAGGAATCCGATTTTCACTAATCGCTGATCAGAACGATTTAATACTTTAAAATGCCATAATTTCTCGTAATCAATACTAAAACTTAAATCTAATATTAATAGTGCCAAAAATCTAGCGTATAGTTTATAAAAACACGTGGTTTTCAGTAGAATAACATGTTTCAGTAAGTTCAATCCAAGTTCTCCTTCGGTCTAAGACAATGTTTCTGAAAGAAGGCCTATCAATCGGTCTGATTGGTTTTGGGAAGAGAAATATTTCTGCGATTTGAGCATATCCCTGATCAGGCATCTTTCCAATCGATCTTAAACGTACGCTGTAAACGTCATCATTAGCCTCTTCGTAGTATATACGTACACACAAGCATATCTTTCAGACTGTTCCCTTAAGCAAATAAGCAAGCTGCCATTCCTGATTTATTTAGAACATCTCAGTACTTTCCCATGGTATCCCATACGCACCTCCTGAGTGTGCATATGTGTGTACATATATATGGTGTATATCCACAGCGCATTAGCGAAGGCAGGGCCCGAGCCCAAGACGCCGATTCTTAGGCAAGTGCGAAATGGGAGTTAATTGGATGTTTTCGATTCCTATAAATAAAACTGTGTAATCTTAGGTATTCTCGTAAATTGTAAATACCGATTTCGAATTAGTAATTTTTGCTGATGATGAAATTATATGCTCTTCTGTTAAATTTAATGGCTTAAAAATGAATGAGAATAAACGAGAATTAACCAAATAAGTTCACAGTTTGAAATGTCGCCACTCTTTGAATGAATCATCGGAAATGGAACGTGAGTTCCTAGTGATAAAACAGAAACTAACTGCCCAACAGTGAGCCACAATTAGATTTACATAAAGCAGTCAATTTTATATTATTATCTATTTATAGCTTAAGTTATCAAAAATTAGTTAAGATGGCTATCCACATAGTAAAGGAGGAAAACTGCAACACACAAGTTGGAGTGAATTTCATGATAGACGTCCCAGACATTCTCCCTTCCTTCAGCTGTCTGCAATCGTGACTTCCATATTTCGTCCGTGAGCGAGATGGAAAAAGAAGTGGTCGAAAGATTAACGTTCTCTGTACCAGTTCAGAAATTAATAAAACAGCATTCATTTTTGGATAGTAATGTTGGAATAAGAGGCCAGTAACCTTTCCAATTGCAGAAATTTAGTCCAAATGAAGCTTTCTAATCCCTTATTTCCCTTTTTTATCCTCTATATTTGGGTATCTTCGGAGATGATGTGTTATATTCTTTATTGAGGTATTTTATATCCATTATCTGTTATTATATGATTAAGGTACATGATTAAGGTACATGATTTCTTTTGCGTATTTCAGTGTCAAGAAATATCTTAATTTCATCGTATAAATAATTCTCTTTTTATTATCTATCTAAAGATTTGAAATCTAAAGTCACTATTACCAAGAATGGGTAGGATCATCCTTTGCTAATCTCTATGTACGGAGGTATCTCGCTATGGCCACATAAGAGCCTTAAAATTTATACTGAACGAAAGAAGATTTGCAGACAAAGTCTTACTGTTAACCAGTCTTCAAAAGAGCGAAAGAATTAGACTTTTTTTAAGAGATGGATTGTAATAATTGGAAACTTTTCATTCTTTGCTGTTTTTGCTGTTCATGTATCGAGAGTATTGGAAACATTTCACTGACGGAAGTTTCAGTAGCCACTGAATTTGGACAGTTAAATTATTTCCGATTTTTTCAAATAATTAAGGTTGAAGTATGATGCCAGTTCTTACTGTGATAAAAATGCTTGAAATTCAATATGGTATTCCCTACATCACTCGCAGGAGCAATCTAGTTTCTATTCTCCTTAACTCTTCAAATATTATGATAATACTATGTCTGAATAAACAATGGGAATTTATTTATTTTATTTATTGATGCCACAGAGCATTAAATTTTCTCCAAGATGTAATTCCCTAATAAATGCGATGTCATCATCAGAGAAATGACATATTTGATACACATGAAATTAATAAACGGTAGATATGAGCTGGTGACCGCTAAAAGAACGTATTCCCAAATATGAAGTTTTACTGAAATTTCGTAATCCAACCTTTTTCGAAGTCATTGAATCTAGAGCAATAACCAATAGGTTATTCTTATATTTATTTGAAGTCGTAATCGAGGCAGAATCAGTACATAAATTAGACATAGTTTTGAAATATTAGCAGCATATGGATCGAATCTTGTCTTTACCCGTGCATGATTGAAGCATTAAATAAGTTTACGAGTCTTAAATTTCCTCAAACCTTCTGCTCATCGATATTCACAAACATTTCAGAATGGAGTTCGGTTGCTACGCCAGCCACATTCGCTGCAAACTGAGTGACCCAAATTCTTATTCGGTCCTGCACCTGCTGTACATCAATATGCGAAACGTAAGTTATGATCGATAGATCGATAAAGTGTTTTCTTTCCAGGGCTTTTGGGGGTAACAAGGTGACTTCCATCTTCGCTACATGCCTCATTTTTACGTATTAGGACCTTGAGGGAATGAAGCGAACAGCTGAAGCCGAAAATGAATTAATTAACCAATCCTTCAGATTGACAATCTCTGAGTGGAATAGAGATGTTCTACCTAAAGGTGGCATACTTTTAAGAGATGGTATCTTCGTCAGATACTGAAGCTATCTATGTACGCTTATAATTAGCGAAGATGAAAAACATATTATATCATTTGTATAATCGTCTCTCGATCCAACATGCTATATTTGAAAAAAGATGCATTGCCCTTTCCATTTAATTATTTTTATTATTAGTGATTCTTATGAATGTTAACATTATTGTCCTTTTGAGCAATTTTTATTTTAATAGCTTAAAAATTTTACTGGATTTTTATTGCCTTTAGATTTTTATACATCTTCTGATATAAATAATATCTGCTACTGGGCTTTCGATAGCGTACATGATGGGACACATATTTTCACGATCTCTTTCAAATACATACATTATCAATATATTTCTTAATCCTCATTTTATTATTTACCTATGATTTGAGAGAGAACTGTGTTGTGCTGGTTGGTGTCCATAAACCGAAATTTCCAGTGGATCCGGAGGGAAAACCGGAACGAAAAATAATTATAGTTCGACGCTCTCTTTTCAAATTTTTTCCATGTATTTATTTCTTATGCTATGCTCCGCTCTCTCATTGCAGTTTCAGTTTTATAAACTTACCGTTCCCATTTGTTATCTCGGCCATTAAATGCCTCCGAATTTCGTTGCTCTTGGACGGTTGCCCACGAACTCTAAACCTAATCACAGACATTGATTACGCGACCGATTTTCTGCACATTCAACTTTTTATTTTCGTCGGAGAAGTAGTCTAATAAAATTTTGCGGAGAGATATAGAAGTCATTATTTGCTACGATATTTCTCTAATATGGCCGTGGAGGTCCTGGTTTAAGCGCATTTAAAAGCATTATATATTCGCTAAATTATGACTCTTATTAGCATATGTTACCAATTATAGGTTATTACGAATTGAGTCTAATATCCAAGTCCAAGGACAGAAATATCTGGAGCTATTAAGTTCATTGTCTTCGTTTGATATGGAGGAT
Organism: Pachydiplax longipennis; assembly: GCA_036926295.1. Lineage (NCBI taxonomy): Eukaryota > Metazoa > Arthropoda > Insecta > Odonata > Libellulidae > Pachydiplax > Pachydiplax longipennis. The sequence goes on along the minus strand of JAVFKF010000007.1, from coordinate 10,013,258 downwards.
CATTTTGTGTTCAGAAAAGAGATACATCGAGATGGAGAAATGGAAGATGTGCGGCTCCTGTATTTTTACTTTGATATTAACTTCCCTTCTTTTACCTTGATACATGCGTGTAGATATTCTTGATCCTCAGACCTCTCTGATACGATGAGAATAGGCTACATCTAGGATTATCATATCCTAGACTGGAGCAAACCAGGACATTTCAAACTTAAGAGATGGTTAAAAAGGTACGATTAATAGGCAAAATACGGACTTTGTTTTAAAATTTCATTTTAGCTATTTCTATTAGTACTTTAGACCCTATCGACATTAGTGCAGCATCGCGATAGTATTTTAAACCTTTGAATCATTTTTTCCCTTCCTATCCTGGAACTTCCGTGTTTTCATCCGAATTGGGAAAAGGCAGAATATTGACCGAGTCTATACCTCTAGTCCCGGTCAAACGTGAAGTATAGTGAGCCTAGTTATAACATGATAACTTCGAAATCCTTTCTTGTCCCACATCTGTTATTCCGTAGTATCTTTCACACAGGACACCTTAAAAATCATTTTGATTTTTCCAACCCTTTTTTTCATAATTTTTGAAATTATATCTATTTTAGTTTATCTCTTTATCGAATCCCTGAAATTTACACTCAGCTCTAATTGATGATCCTTTCATTCTGCGTTTATATCATACTCTCAAATATTTTGAACCTAATAATTCACTGAATTTGAGGTAATATCTTATATAGGTAATATAAAATTTCGAAATCGTATATTTTAAAGAGTGCCTCAAACACCAGGATCGTTTGAATCGAACTTCGATTTTTATTCATATATTTCCAATGTACATAATTGATTCTGTTGTATTTAAATTCTTTAAAAATATTACTGCAGTCAGCCCCTTCACCGCTGAGTCATTAGGCGATAGTCTCTGTTTCTAATTACCAAGGCAGGTCCTATATAATAGTGGTGGACAAGTATTTTACCCGGTGTATCTGTTTTCTCTTTGACTGATGGTTGCCGAGTCAAAATTTCGATATTTCAATCGATTATTAATCGATTACTTTATTTAATATTAGGCTGATACATCGTTGAAGTAATCTATAAATTATCTCAAGAGGTACACAAAGTTCTTTGGCTATAAATGAGAGATTTTGAAAAACAGCAATTCTGGAGAAAAAAATAATTCGTAAATTATTATCGTGTGGTAATCATATTAAATAATTTTAAAAAGAAAGCTGGTGGAATCAATAGATTTATTGGTACTTTACAATCAAATAATACTCTCAAGAAACGACCATGATTTAGATGCATGGCACATCATATGGTCGTTTCTACGATAAAATTTTGTTGGTTAATATAAATAAATCCGCTGATTCCACCTGCTTTGTAATGGAATACTAACAGATCAAGGCCTGTACTGTGCTTCAAATATCTTTGCGGGCCCCGCAAACTGTACGTCGGGCCGTGTCTAGCTCATGGCTTGGCTCCCTCCATCTGCATACCGTACCGAGTCGGGGATCCACGTGCTGAGACGACGTTTTCGACACAAGTCAGGATCTAAGAAACGACGTAAGTCTGGGTAATTGGCGTTGGGGATTGGACGGCGGGCAATCGGGTGGCCGCGGGGGCGGTGAGACGCAGACGCATTCGTATGACTGACCTCATTGCTTTGGGGCAATGCACGGGGCAAGTAACCTTGAGTCTTCGCCTCTCTCTTTACCAACTCTCACCGAACGCAAACGCCCATTGCAAATCCACTTCCGACGACCGCTTCGCTCCGCAGACTGTGAAGAATCTTTCGTGAGAATATTCGTAACGGCTTCGAGGAATTAGAGGAATCCATCTTTATGGGAGGCTCATTCTTTCCATAAGTGGTTAGGGTAATTGTTTTCGGTGTGAAGAACTTTTCCATTAGGTTTACACTCATCGCTGAAGCAGTCGCAAGGAAATTCCTTACGCATAAGCGAGGAAAATCTCTATTTCAACAACTAATACGATTATTACCGAAAAATCATCTTGAATGTATGCAAATTCATCAGCCCAAAGGCTTGCTGAATGAGTCTCTGGATCTTCATCCCCTCTGGGGAGGAAATGAAGCTTACTGAACAAGACTAAAAATTCGGTTATTTGCCATTCTTTCCTGTCTGAGTCAAAATGCTATGAGTGGAAAGAGTTCACATAAATGGGGATTAATAATATTTTTCACAGCTTTCGATAAAGAGTGACCAGGAAGAATGTTATAACAAGGCATTGCTCATACATCCGGAGCTTCTAAGTATCAATTCTAAGTGAGAGATAAAAGCCAATGAGAAATACAGTTTTCTCAAACCTCAATCAAGCCAACCAAAAGAAATGTGAATGTTCCATTCAATATCTTCGAGTAACAGAAGTAGGAGAACGAGTAATGGAACGATCCTACAGGGACTCCGCGATAGCCTGATGGGAAAGCGGTCTCGGGTTCGATACCCGATGGGGGCCTATATGTACAAAATAATGTTAGCTGTCGATGCACTTTTAAAAATACAACTTATACTACGAAAAAAGTTTTATTGACGCGGGTTTTGATCCACTGAGGATAAACTCAAGTTACTTCAGAAACCGAACGAGACAATATAACCACTCGGCCATTTTGATGTAGCATTAGGTCGTGGTTCTAACAGATATAAATAATTTACAGCATCTTTTATACCCACCGCTTCCCATTGTACTCTTGGTAATCTTGAATTTCTCAGCCGTCTAATAACTTAATTTGTCGCTCGTGGAAATAATCTTAGCATTCATCATTTTATGATTATATATAATTATTTATTGATACAATTACTATACATAAAATACCTTTCAAAATATTTTCACATTGTTATATCAATGTCATGATCTAAATACTATACCTTTTTATCATCTAGGAAATACTCACCGTCCACCTGAAAACTAAAATCGCCCACGTGAAATCTCGCCAGTGGTGGGCGGTAGGGACCAGGTTGACGACCCCTGGTTTATAATCTTTTACGCCATAATACTCAATAAATGTTGAAGAAATCTTTCGGTTGATCACAATTTTCAAACCAGACTTAATGAATATTAAAAAAATTTATTTGTCGAAAATGCGGAAAAACTTTTTCAATCCGCGAGTATTTTTCGAAAATTAAAAATGCATTAAGCTTTAGCAATTTTCAGGCTAATATTAGATCACAAAAATATTCAATTCGAATCGAAATGAATGATATTGAATTAGACGTCGTAGTCTTCGAGGATTTTAGAGAAGTACCATTAATTTTATCATTCAGATTTCAGTTCTTTTTACACATTTGCATCGCTTAATACAGGAATATTTCTCACGGTGATAGGATTTTTTCATTTAAAAGCTAAAGACCTCGAATTCATTACAACTGAGTGTCTGTCTTCTTCAATTAATGAAGTGGCTAGTTCCACAAAGCTAATAGAAGAAACAGCAATACCAATGCATTTTCGGTGACCAGGACTACCACCCCCGGACGCCCCCTTTTTTAAAGAAATTCGCAAGCTATCATTATCATTCTTAACTTCCTTTAATATATTGAATTGAATTAATTAAAAAACCCCGATTGAAATTTCCTCCAAAGGTTCCGAAATATAAAACTTCGAATCCAAATTTCTGGATTGCTGATGCAAACGTATTTACTGGTCGTTGAACTGGTAGGTACGTTTTTAACTGTATTCTTGAAATTTTGACCCCCTAAATGGAGGTTTCTGGCCAAAATAATCGCTTGATGAGAGTTAAAAACAGTTAATTTTATCGTTCAAAAATTCTTTTCATGATCGGAATGTTAAAATTTTAAGAACAGGACGTAAGGTAATCTAAAGATCATGAAAAGTTTAAAATTTTATTTTACACTTCATCCATGTATTATATTCCTTTTTAAAGTGAAAAATTGAAAAGAAAATTAAAATACTGATAATAAAACCTTATAAGATGAAAAGTAAAGACAAAATACCAGATAAAGAAGGAAGATCAAGAATCTATGAGATTAAAAAGGCAGTGTAAGTGATGTAAGTTACTGGAGGCACAAGAAATGATAGTGAATAACGCTAAAAGAATGAATTAATTTCTGAATACTGGTGTACTGGTAATACTTACTGGTGTACCTTTTATAATTTGATACGATGTAGCCACATTGATCAAAAAATTTAATACTCATATTATTCTTGCCTTAATATATTGGCACGGAGATTATTATTTGACATATCAGTAAACCGACTTCTGAATAAGACTAAGCTAAACTTATTAATCTAGTCTCGCAGGAATTTCTTACAGGATCAGACTTTCAGAAGAATTTCTTATCATTAGGTGTGTCATTTATGAAAACTGGTGTTCGGGAGAACATCTTTTGGATAGAATTATTGACCTCCTTTTCACTTCAAAGGACACGAGTTGGATTTACGCCTAAATTCGAAGAATAGGGAAATATCTTGCGGTCATAAGAACTGCCAAATTATTTTGCTAATTTTTAAGGGAACAATAATGGGATTTCGTCCATGAGAAAGATATCTGCTTTTATATTCCGCAGATATTCATCATATTAAATATGTTGCCCATTATATTGTATTCATAATAATCTTAAGAGAAAGGAATACTGATGTGCAATAAGAGATGCAGCAAGAATAATGGCCCCCGGTTTGGACATTTCATACCTATCATCATTCAGTTCCGAAATTTGATCAACATCCATTATTTATCTAAATAAGCCTTAACTTCTCAGCTAATAAGAAATTGCTGACCAGAATATGAACTCTCGTAAAGTGAGTGCTTGAAACAAACCCAGCACCTGAAATTTCAATTGTGCTTGGAACCCATTAGTGCCGAAGTATAGTATATACCCATAGTATCGTTTTAAGTTTGAATATAATCCGAGAAATCATTTAGAATGAATTAACTGACGTGTTTACTAAGTAAATTTAATGTTTATTTACGTAAAAAGACGCTTATGTAGACGCTTATAGTTTCAGTTTACATATTCTAATTTCCAAGATTTATTTAGCATTTTAGATGAAAAATGGAGTGATTGCATTTAAAAATCCACTGAAGGAAAAAGGAAATAGAAGAATGTTACAGAAGTTTTCAGAAATTAACTCTAAACTTGTTTGAAAAAATGTGAGAGTTTATTTTTAAGTATTATTATGTATGAATGCAGAATAAATACGTGTTTAGAAAGAACCTTTCCTTCTATTTTTTTATTCATAATTCTATTGAAATAGTTTTCACGTAAAATGACGCATTTTCATACATAAATTATGTAGGTTCAGGTCAAATCAATCGGTCAAAACGACAACCGGCCAGATATAGTGTCCTGAGTCGGCTAAAAAGGGATTGCACGGTCTTTAAAATCTCGGTTATTTGGAAGATGTGAAATAGATTAAATATTAGCACAAACAGGAAATCGAATGAAAAGTCTGAATTCTTGTGTCAATGTATCTTTCATCAGGGTGGAAGGAATAAAACTGTTAGAAGAGATCTTAAGTGGCCGAAGAGTCTTATAACGGAGCGTGTCGCAAGATTGTTTTATTTGTGCCGTAAGTTACCGTCAGTTCTTATATAATTTATAATTTTCTTACATAATCTATGCACACCAAGGGAAATTTTGTACAGATTTTATTAAGTATATATTGAAAATTTTTAATTGATTTTAAAAAACATAGGGTCATAAGCTAATCGAACATATTTTCTGGAGCATAATGTAAATTTATATTTAAAACAAGATCAAGTCAGGATCTTAGCAAGGAATAGACGATGGCACAGGTGCTTTCATGGTATCCTGTACTGGTAACATAGATCTAAAGCAGCTTCATCAATTTTATTCAAGATGTTCCATTGTAGTAATGAAAAGACTGATTTTTGAAAGGGCATTTTCATAATAAGACTCTGAAGACTGTTAAGAGGCAAAAAACTGAATTACAAATGATTTTTTTCTTTGCAGAAGAAAGTATGCAACTAAATCAAGGAACTAGAAGTGAAAAATAGTGAATTGCCTAGTAGTCGAAGCCAGGTATTCCGCGGTCAGGAATTCTGATCAGATGATCTTCAAATCTCTCTTCTCTTTGGCAAATATTCATACACCCGAAATTTAAGTTCACCCTCTGCCCCTAACTGATTCGCTTTAATTTTATCTACAAAATATTAAAACAATTATTATTTAGTATTCTTTGTTAAATCATAAAAGGTAGTATACACTTGTAGAATCGAATTTCCAATGAAGTTGTTTTTCCGAAGAAATATAACATATAATTTAACTCGTACAAAAAATTAGATTTGAGACCTGCAATAAACGTTCAATGTGGGACAGAAGCATTCTAGAAATGCATGAGCAGGTATATAATAAATAAGTATTTGTTATATTATCACTTTAATCGTCTGTTCTGTTCAGCATAAAAAACATTCGTTGATCCAGAAGAAAAATGAAGCATTTTTAAGTATTCAGGAAATAAAGCCGGCTTGTTGGTTACAAGGTAACTTGTAACCAATTAAGCCTTCAGTAATAACTTCCCTACCAGCCCGAAGTCAGAATTGAAAACAAAAGCGATTAAACTATAATTTTTCTTAGAGCTAATCCCTCTGTTACATAAGATGAATTCTAGGAGGAAAAAAAAGAAAAGTATGTTACCAACAAGACTTGTCCGGCATTTTAGCGCTATATGTCCTTTTTCTGGTCTTATACATTTAGTCACCCTTCTCATTCCTCTTTTACATATATACTATATGAAGCCCTTTATCATGTTGTCTCTTTCCTTCCGTTTGCTTCCTCGATCGAGTTCGTGTGCCTGGTTCTTCCATTTAATCTTCCTCATCCGTTACTAAATGGGATTCCTTCACTTCGGTTTCAGTTTAATATCTATTCTGATTTTTTTCTTTTCGAATTTCACATCCTCTGTAAGAGAGCGGAGCAAACTTGCCCCCAATTGATTCATAATGGAATACTGTAACATTTTGACTTCGGTATCTTTACCACATCCCTCTATGGTATCCAAGTTAAAACTTTGCTAAGACATTGGGTGTATTCCCTTCTCAGAAGATGCATGATTAAGAAAAAATTTCTTCTTAAATTTTCATGAAGATACATTCATTTCTCACATGTACGAAAATACCAATATTTTATGGATCGATAATTTTTCTATCATTTCTGTGAAACTTGAGCTAGACAAAAGTCCCGATATTAATAAACTACTTTTGAAATTCTATTTTCAATTCAAAATAAAACAGATTCGTAAAAAATATTCATGCACTTATTAAAGGATGAATTCATAGGGAAAGTCAAAATTGAATCTTTTAAATTAGAGGTAGTTCGAATTTTATTAAATTGGAAAGTTCAATCATAGTTCGGAAAAACATAGTTTTGATGTTAATTGTTTCGTTGAAATCCGTGGCGAACACATTTTAAATCAGGAAGACAACCTTCCTATGCGAATAGCATTAGTGATGATAAAGTACCTCCAAATATTCTATTTTTCTCTCCAAATTCTATATTTCTCTCCAAACTGCAAAAATAACTCATTCTAGGTTCTATCTGTGCGCTTTCTTAGATCTGGCAATTGAGATTACGATTCATAGTTAACATTCGAGGATTTCAACCACTGCTTTCAGCTTTCAAATTGATTAGAAAAACAGAAACGCTATATAGTCTAAAATTTCTGCGTAAATACGCTTTTGAAAAACACTGACGTGGAGGATAATAAGTAAAAGTAAACTGATGCGTATAAAATTGACAAATTAAATTAATTTGCATAACAGGTAAACTTGTAATATAGTGTATTTTAAGGGAGTCAAACTTCATAGCTTCCGCTTGATGGATTCACTCCTAAATTAGCAAATCTTCTATTTCTTCATTTCTATTTTCGGAGAATTAGAAATACATATGACCAGGATGCGTATTTGGCTTTCATAAGAAAATTTCGTTAAATTGGAATATCTACCTGAGAATCTCGTTCCTTCGAGAGGCTGCTGGCGTTGGCGACCGCCATCTTTCTTGGCACCATTCGTTTCTTGCAGTTCTATTTGTACATGCAGTTGCTAAACGAAATGACTTCCGGAGGAAAACTCGTTAAATGCAAGGAATAGCAACGCGTAAACAACTTTCAAGGAGTCTTGTCGTTACAGTCTTTGGCGAATTTTCTCCGGAATAATCTTATGAAGAGGGTATATTCTATAAAAGCGTTATTAGTAACGACTGGGACATGCACGAAAGACTTATGTTATGTCTTAAATATTGTGTTTGAAGTTCATAATCTCAACGTTCTCGAACCGCTCGAAAATTGTTGCAATATCTGCATATGATCAGGAAGCCATATTTCGGCGCATCTCCTATCTCTTGCCTCGAAGTATCTTTCGACAAATGTTCGATTCGTGGTAATATGAAGCCGAGTATCTTAAAAGTTTTGCCTCAGTTGCATCAATAACAAAGGGGAAATGTATCGTAAATATGTAAAAATTTAAAACACCAAAAATGAAGATCGAATTATTAAGCTACATAAAATTCTGTCCACTTAAGTCGGATTTTCCGTCACTTCTTCAAATCTGAACTCAATGAAAATCGTAAATTGAAATATTACGTAACTCCTACTTCGGGTATTTTCCTTTGTAATTTGAGAGATTTAAAATTTCCTTTTCATCATTGTGGTGGATAATCTCTCTATTGCTGAGGCGATGGATTGGAAACCAATTGGATTGGATTGGTTTATTGTATAGAGAATTATTTAGACCAAAGAATATAAATTAATTCGCTCTTCGTAATTCATGGATAATACACGTTGAAAAATCTTCGCAGATTGAGTTATTGAGGACCTGGAATTAAGTTCAAATGTATTAGTAGGATGAGAAGAAACTTCTATGTTAAATAAATACATACTAGGTCCTTACCTTGATTGCTTCCCAATATATGAACAGTTTGCCAGCGTATTTGGGTCAGACATCATGCAAGAAATCATCGCAAATTATATCCATACTTTTACTTCTGTGGATCGCATTGAAATTCATGAAATCTCAACCAGCCGAAGACTTTTTAGTAAATTAATAATTAACATAAAGTATCTCATTCGATACGAGGAAGTGGTCGCTAATTCACGATTTCATATTCAGTATAGCAATTCGTATTTTGAGACGAGATTGAGATAGAACTTCATTTCGGCCATTAAATCTGAAATACTAAGGGAATAACGATCTTACTCGTTGAAAATGCATCACGGGATTTGTTAGAGGGACTAGAGTTGGTAATCCGTGCTTTAAGAGGTCACTGATATGAGAATTTTACTCTGCCACCGTTTTACTTTAATTAATTATAGACGAATTTACTCAATTAATTATTGACGAAAATTGTTGAAAAATGTGCTACCGAGAAAAAAGACGGGTGATATGATGAATGGTTCTCGTTACAGTAAATTGAGTTGGATATTTATGGCTAAATGTAATTAAATTTACAAAATAGCATTTGGCTACTTCTTTATCAGGGCCGGTTTCATAAGGTAAGCAAGTAAGGCCTCAACCAGAGGATGGTGGCGTAATGTTCTTGGCTAGAATGGTGCACAACTTTCCCTAAAATTATAATTCCTAAATAAGCAATGAATGAATGAAAAAATAAGAAACTTCATATGATCTTAAGAGGGCTCAGTACTTAACAGATTAACGAATTCTTTTCCTCCAGGCTTAATTTCTCCGAATAGAGGAGAAGAACCATGTTTGAAAATTATTTAGGGTGAGAAATTCCGTTCTTTCCATCGATTTCATTTCAAATTTTCCGCGTGATATATTTTATAAGTAATTTGAAATTAGTAACGAAATGAGTCACAATGGAAATCGAACAAATCAAAAATCACGATAAAAGTCATCGACGGTTATGTAGAGATGGTTTTAAATATCAACGGTCAATCCTCTGAAGTGTAAAGACCCGCGGATGAAAGTATGTAGCCGGCCCTCGCGGTCCCAAGAAAAAAAAAGACCTTCGGATTTTTGGCTGGTTCGGCGGGCGGAGATCTCGCGAGGAAGACCGCGGGGGAGACGCACACTGCGCCACCATCGGCAGACGGTGGAAATTTCACTGCGGCAACACAGTAGGCGACTAAGTGCCGAAGGGAGCAAAAAAAGCTATGCAATGGAAGGGCGGCTCTTGAGGGGAGTGTAATGAGAGTTCACTCGGACAAGATTGAGAAATTTGCAGCTGAGGCCGTTCCAGCGATTCCGATAGAATTTCGTCGTGGCATTTTGGCGCACAGTTTCTAAAGCGACCAGTCTCTTGACGATCCATCCTGCTTTGGGATTTTATGACTCATAAAGCCTTTGCCTCAGCTAGCGGTCTGCATCTTCAATCCTTCTGATTGCTTTCCGGCGAGAAGTGTATGCCTTCTACTTTCCTAGCCTGATGCGTGTCGGTCGCGAAAATGAACTTTTTGATCGACTGGTTTTAGCAACATTTCTGATGTATCTGATATTTGGTCGGGATATCCTCCTAAATTTATTGAGAAGAATTAATGTGCGCTGTCTCTTAGGTCCCGATCATCTTCCTTCAACGATTCCGATTCTTTGAAGCTTCTTGGTAACGCTTACCGACTTTTTGGGGCAATTCTCAACGTAAAGCACGGCCTTCTTTTAGTCTGCTTCTTGTGGGCTCTGGTGTGCTCTTTTACTGTTGAGTTCTGGAACGATTTATTGTAATTTGTGGAGCTGAGTGAAAACTGTTTTGTTAGTCTAGCTGCTGGTAATCATTTATACAATCATCTCTGTTTATATCACTCTGTTTATATTTATTAAAGACGAAGAGAAATCATGAATTTCATAAAAATATGTACAACTCAAGCAATGACTATCATTGTTGGTTATGGCTTCGGAGTCCTATTCTTCCGCACGAAAATGCGACTTGAGGCCGAACTAAATCACCGAAAATACCGAAGCGAATGTGAAAATAAAATTCGATTGGCGATATATGTTGAAGAGAACAAATGTTTCTTTATTAAAAATTTATCGCTTTAAAAGTTTTTCCTTATGATCTCATTTATACTCTATAAACACTTGAGTCCACTCACTTACTGTGTGATGTGAAACCCTATTTTGAACAACCGAATGTTTTGAAGGCCAATGTGAAATGCTCCAGAGAAATTAATCTCGCTGTTTTCCAATGATATAAGTCGTGTTACTTACTTCAGTTTCAAAAAGTAACATTTTTCAGATTTCATTTTATAACAACGTGTTGGGAAAACGAGCCTGCTCCGAGTAACCTTTGAATCATTCTAGTGGTCCAATAATATTAAGATTGAATATTTTCTGTCCTTGTGAACCTTTTCAATCCCTGGTAACTCTCACATCAGCAAAATATCGTTTAAACACAAAAAACATCGCTCAATAAAATTGAAGGGCAAAATAGAAACAATGAATATGCCGAATGTACAAAACTTTGAAACAAAGGAGTGTCCTTCATGGCGTATGAACATCGTGTACTTACGGAATACTAAAATTTAAGAATTTTCTATGGAACGGAAGAAAGATTAGGAGACAGTAGAGGATTGTTTTAACTTCCACATTTCAGATTTGATTAATCCTCTTTGAGATACAATCTTAAGATGTGAAGGAAGTAATACTCATGTGAATAACATGAACCCTCACAGTTCATGATGTTCTGTTTGAGGAACAACCATCATAAATGATCGAACGTACTGGAAGATTAATTACTTAAAAACCTTTTGATGGGGTCCCATTTTCGTTTATGAGATAGCAACCATTTTTCTTTTTCAGTGATTTTTAATTTTTACGAAATCGTTATAATGAGAATATTTTGTAAGTTTTTTATCGAATATCATTAGTGATGGACAATTACCGAAGACCAGAATCACGTGTTTCTAGCTGTTGTAACAGATTCATCGCAATTTAGAAGGAAAGGATATGATCTTGAAAATAAGATCACTGAACGAATTACACGATTATAGTTTTACACAGTTGGTACTTCTCCTGTTTATTCGATGAGAATACTGACAAGATCATATTAGTCATTAGGAATGATTCTATATTGTGCTCTCAATATTATATCCTATTAGTTATAAATAAGATACTAAATATATTTTGAATATTACAACAAAGTTTGATAGAAAATAATCTTGGGCGCTAACTGTCAGCAGTCCAAAAAATGTGAGACAATGAATTTTCAAATATATATAATATTTGCTATAAAAATAATATCGTACTTTTTCGTTTTTAAGGACTACTCTATATTTTAATTGGTACACCGTAATGGTGAGACATTAATAATTTGCATTTTTACAAATAAAACCTACTTCAGCTATTACTTTTTAAGCACATAATGTATTTGAAGATTCATAACATGAATATCCTTTAGATCTGACCCACCTACCTCCTTTTGTGGCCCACCTCTCTAAAAGGTCGGAGGGCACTCTTGAAATGTTCAACAATCAGCGTCCTTTTAATCTGCAAGAAAACAGCGAAAAAATGTGTTATAGGATGTGCAACTTTTCGTAAAATGAAAATTAGATATATAATTCAATCAACCCCAAACACTCATCATCTAATGACTAGATCAGTACGTGAATGACTCATGATATATATATGATCCTGGTTTTAATGTTCTATCAATAATTCTAAGGATTGGAGACCAGTGGCAGTGATAATGTCTCTCAAGTTTCTCAGTTTCTTACCATGAGAAATGTTATAGATGTTAAGTTACATCAGGATAAGAAATTATCAAAGTAAAGTAAGTTAGCAGTTTACTTGAGGAGGTAATCAGTATGTCTTCCCCATACTTTATCGAATGCCATGCAGATTTAAATCAAAACCCGATTATAATGTCCAAAATTATAATTATGACATATTCCAGTTTGTCCAAATGTATTTTCGACATTCACCAAAATCCAAAAATTACGAATAACAACTCTTTCACGCCATAAAAATCTCAATGTGCAACTTGTATTTATACAAGCGAATCATGCATCGCTTGGATTGGCGGAAACTTTTGGAGCTAACACCTTAATTCAGGAGGTGAAGTTATTATACTTTTGCATTGGGTGTTGCATTCCCATCAGGAATGATGCCAAATTAATAATAATGAGTGTAGTTTTTAAGATAACGGCCTAAAATGAGGAAGAATGAGGAAAAGAGTAATCTTCCTTTACCTTGGAATCATTACTAACATTTGACATCGGTCAGTTATCAAAGTGAAGTTTTGTGACAAAGAGAGAATGTTTGTATCTTTTATTCTGTATAATTTAACTGCTCATCCTAAATATATTGTGAACTTATAAAAAAATT